>CM021100.1:765504764-766044692 GCA_007115665.2 Sequoiadendron giganteum
GGTTCATCATTCATCGTCAATAGAAGTTTGAAGCATTAGAAGGCAATACGGAGAAATGGCTAAGTCTGGAATCAATACATCAATTTAATCAGAGGTGCCTAATTTTCTAAGGTGTCAGATGATGATTTTAGCAGTTGTTGCTCCCAGTAGACATATCATCCTCTTCTCACGCAGGCTTCGCAGTGGATATCTCAGCACGATCGCAGGATCATTCAATCATCCGGAATTCAAAGTTGAACATGGTTAGATGTAATTTTATAGTCAGCTATAAAATAGGAGATTCTCAAAAATCTCATAACTCTTGCAGATGGACACCTAAAATATCAATATTTGACTTTTTAGAATCAGTGAAGTGTGCTGAGCATAGCAAGATGCTATTTTTAGCAAAATGGTTAAAAAATATTTTTGCATGCAGAGCATTAAAAAGTGATGAATTTCTTCAAAGATAAATATTGACGCCACTTTTAGTTCTTTGCATGTTTTGAAATTAAAATATTATTTTTAGTTTAAGACTCAAGGGCAGTGGCAGTTCAGCTGGTAAGAGGCCAATCGAATTCCTTCTTCACAATTAGGGTTTCAGCATGCATGCATGATGGTACGAATTTATCTATTTAACCAAGCATGGCGTCTTTTCTCATTCACACAGCTTTGAAAGTTCGAATTTCCTCAAGAGATTAGCGAATTTTCATCAGATAATCAAGCTCGAAGGTGATAGGTAAATTCTTTTGCAAGTTCAAGTCCAGATTTAGCATTTGATTCAAAGACAGAGTGGCAATTTTGAAAGAAGGCATAAAAACAATTAAAATAATAAAAAATGTCTTTTTCTCTTCTAGATTTCTTCCATTTTCTTGTCTTAAATTCTCTCGCATGTTCGAAGTGTTGGCAAATTTTGGCAAAACAAAGTATTTGGGTTGATTCAGAAGAGCTTTCTCAGCCAAACCCATGTGTCGGAATTTTTCAGGAAAATTTGTTCCAGAACAATTGTTCTCGAAGCTTTAATTTTCTCAACCAAAATTCTTTTGCATGGCTAAGTAAAGGTCAAATTTTTACATTTTTGACATTCTGGGATGTCTTAGAATCACTTTCTCGACAAAACCCATATCTCAGATTTTTCCATAAAAATTCTTATCTGACAAGCTATTTTTAGCCTCAGCAGGCAATTTTTGGCTTTCTAGAAAAGTTGTCAGAATATAGCCGTGTTCACAGTCAACAGGCAAGTTTTTCAGAATGCAGTTCACTCAGCTCGAATTCAAGACCAAGTCGGTCTTAGCTCATAACTTCATCGAGACAGTTGATACAAATCTACATAAGGTATTGCCGGAAGTAGTTTTGGATCCACTTAAGATCAGGGATTCAGTTATCAAGAACATTCAGCAATCCGGTTTACTCGAGGCCGCTTCCATACCTATTTCAATGCATTGCGTGGAGTTTGTAATATCTTGTATCAAGCATTACAATTCCGCTACACGAGAGATACGGTCAATAGATGGGCATGTCATATGCAGTCTCAAACCCCTTGATATTGAGTGAAGTCTGGATATTCCTCAACATCCAGATGGGTTAGTTATTTCGATGAGTCAGAGCGAACAGGCATTCAATGCTGAATTGGATAAGTGTCAGAATAAGATGACGGAGAGGTGGCTAAAACAAAAGAAGAACAAGTTGCCAAACAACTTGGGACATGGCTAGTGCAAGGATGAATATGGTATTCTTATTACACTGCTTAATCGTGTCTCAGGTCATGCAGATGCAAACAAATTTCACCTGTGGATGTATTATATCATTGGTAGAATCATCTCTGGGCAAGAGCATTATGACTGGGCATCCTTCATCAGTGATGCTATTCACGAGCAAATCACCAGTTTCCTAACTACGCATCAATTTCATGTGTTCTTACCTTGTGTACTTGATTGCTTATCAAAATCAATTTAACGGGTTGAACACGATGGGCATAGTCAGTGTACAGAAAGTCTATCGTTATTATGACCAGCTTGAGTTCACCAAAGCTGAAAGTCATTTTAAACGTGTGCAGGAGGCTTTCTTAACATATACAGTGAGAAACTTGGATCGGGAGTTGCACATTCGCATCTCGACAGTTGCCAAGGCAGCAATGAAGAATTGGGCAGACTGGTACATTCAGTTTCCTACTTACACCTATATCCGTGTCTATGGATACACAGGAAAATCAGCCATGTTACCATGTTATCCTTCGGATAAAACAATATTCATGGAGTTCCTGAGGAAGCTGTATGAAGTTCACAAACGTTTGTGCAACAAGCATAAACCAGCTGCTGAGTTTCCGTTGCAATTCGGTATGTATTGGTGTAAGACGACAGTTGATGCTAAGGTTGCAAGTCAAGAGTTAGAAAATTACAAACTGAAGTACCTAGTTGATACACGCACATATGATCCTTGGGGTCATTACGTAGCTCGCCTTGGTAATCTCTCTTATCACAAACCTACGATGGAAGATTACTGGGTGAATTGTGAGGATGATTTCAAGGTTCGCAGACGTAGCTATAGTAGGTTCTCTCTTCCGCAGATTTCTGTCATCTTGGTAGAAGATGTGGAAGGATTGTCAAAGGATGAGGGAGATACACTTCCTTAGTTTTACAAAGAGCAGGTTGATGGACAACCATTGCCGTTAGTGAACTGGTATGCTAAGGAGTTCACATCAATGAAGGAGAGATCGAACAGGGTCATCCAGAATAGTATGTTTTATTTAGAAAGCAGAAGGTTGAGAAAGGTATCCGTTCCTAGAGCATAGCCGCCACCAGAAGGGGATATGCTACCCTCCTCATCGAAGCCAAAGCAGAAGAAGAGGAGTAACCTTCCCAGGAAGAATCCAACGCCTAGTAACTGAAAGGGAAAAGCACTTGTTGCGATTCCCCATATAGAGCCTGTTGTAGAAGTTGTGCAGAGTTCACCACAGCTTGAGGTTCAACCGCATTTATCGTCGCGAACACCAGAGAAGCCTCCAGTTCCCATTCACATTGATTTGGACGTGGATTCACCTCCTCGCAGCGACCCTTCCTCGCAGTTGATGAAAGTGAATGTGTAGAAGGTTCGTTGCGAGGAGGTGAATCCATGTCCAAATCAATGTGAATTGGAACTAGAGGCTGCTCTGGTGTTGGCGACGGTGAATGCGGCTAAACCTCAGGCTGTGGTAAACTCTGCACAACGTCTACAACAGGCTCTATATGTGGAATCGGAACAGGTGCTTTTCCCTTTGAGTTACTAGGCGCTGGATTCTTTCTAGGAGGGTTACTCTTTTTCTTCTGCTTCGGCTTTGATGAGGAGGGTAGTATATCTACTTTTGGTGGCGGCTTTGCTCTAGGCACGGATACCTTTCTCAACCTTCTGCTTTCTAAATAAAGCATACTATTTTGGATGACCCTGCTCGATCTCTCCTTCACTGATGTGAACTCCTTGGCATACTAGTTCACTAACGGCAGTGGTTGTCCATCAACCTGCTCTCTGTAAAACTAAGGAAGTGTATCTCCCTCATCCTCTGACAATCCTTCCACATCTTCTGCCAAGAAGAAAGAAATCTGCGGAAGAGAGAACTTGCTATAGCTATGTCTGCGAACCTCGAAATCATCCTCGCAATTCACCCAGTAATCTTCCATTGTAGGTTTGTGATAAGAGAGATTACCAAGGCGATCTGCGTAATGACCCCAAGGATCATATGTGCGTGTATCAACTAGGTACTTCAGTTTGTAATTTTCTAACTCTTGACTTGCAACCTTAGCATCAACTGTCGTCTTACACCAATACATACCGAACTGCAACGGAAACTCAGCAGCTGGTTTATGCTTGTTGCACAAACGTTTGTGAACTTCATACAGCTGCCTTAGGAACTCCATGAATATTGTTTTATCCGAAGGATAACATGGTAACATCGCTGATTTTCCTGTGTATCCATAGACAGGGATATAGGTGTAAGTAGGAAACTGAATGTACCAGTCTGCCCAATTCTTCATTGCTGCCCTAGCAACTGTCGAGATGCGAATGTGCAACTCCCGATCCAAGTTTCTCACCGTATATGTTAAGAAACCCTCCTGCACACGTTTAAAATGACTTTCAGCTTTGGTGAATTCAAGCTGGTCATAATAACGATAGACTTTCTGTACATCGAGTATGCCCATCGTGTTCAACCCGTTAAATTGATTTTGATAAGCGATCAAGTACACAAGGTAAGAACACATATGAAATTGATGCGCAACTAGGAAATCGGTGATTTGCTCGTGAATAGCATCACTGATGAAGGATGCCCAGAAATGATTCTACCAATGATATAATACATCCACGGGTGAAATTTGTTTGCATCTGCATGACCTGAGACATGATTAAGCAGTGTAATCAAAATACCATATCCATCCTTACACTCGCCACATCCCAAGTTGTTTGGCAACTTGTTCTTCTTTCGTTTTAGCCACCTCTCCATCATCTTATTCTGACACTTATCCAATTCAGCATTGAATGCCTGTCCGCTCTAACTCATGGAAATAACCAACCCATCTGGATTTTGAGGAATATCTAGACTTTGCTCGATATCAAGGGGTTTGAGACTGCATATGACACGCCCATCTATTGACCGTATCTCTCGTGTAGCGGAATTGTAATGCTTGATGCAAGATATTACAAACTCCACGCAATGCACTAAAATAGGTATGAAAGCGGCCTCGAGTAAACGAGATTGCTGAATGTTCTTGATAACCGAATCCCTGATCTTAAGTGGATCCAAAACTACTTCTGGCAATACCTTATGTAGATTTGTATCAACTGTCCTGATGAAGTTATGAGCTAAGACCGACTTGGTCTTGAATTCGAGCTAAGTGAACTGCATTCTGAAAAACTCGCCTTTTGATTGTGAACACGGCTATATTCTGACAACTTTTCTAGAAAGCCAAAAATAGCTTGCTGAGGCTAACAATAGCTTGTCAAATGAGAATTTTTACGGAAAAATCTGAGATATGGGTTTTCTCCAGAAAGTGATTCTAAGACAACCCAGAACGTCAGAAATGTAAAAATTTGACCTTTACTTAGCCATGTCAAAGAATTTCGGTTGAGAAAATTAAAGCTTCGAGAACAGATGTTCCTGAACAAATTTTCTTGAAAAATTCTGACACATGGGTTTTGCTAAGAAAGCTCTTCTGAATCAACCAAGATACTTTGTTTCGCCAAAATTTTCCAACACTTCGAACATGTGAGAGAATTTAAGACGAGAAAATGGAAGAAATCTAGAAGAGAAAAAGACGTTTTTTATTATTTTAATTGTTTTTATGCCTTCTTTCAAAATCGCCACTCTGTCTTTAAATCTGATGTTGAATCTGGACTTGAACTTGCAAAAGAATTTACCTATCGCCTTCGAGCTTGATTATCTGATGAAAATTCGCTAATCTCTTGAGGAAATTCGAACTTTCAAAGCTATGTGAATGAGAAAAGACGCCATGCTTGGTTAAATAGATAAATTTGTACCATCATGCATGCATGCAGAAACCCTAATTGTGAAGAAGGAATTCGATTGGCCTCTTACCAGCTGAACTGCCACTGTCTCTGAGTCTTAGACTAAAAATAATATTTTAATTTCAAAACATGCAAAGAACTAAAAGTGGCGCCAATATTTATCTTTGAAGAAATTCGTCACTTTTTAATGCTCTGCATGCAAAAATATTTTTTAATCATTTTGCTACAAATAGCATCTTGCTGTGCTCAACACACTTCACTGATTCTAAAAAGTCAAATTTTGATCTTTTAGGCGTCCATCTGCAAGAGTTATGAGATTTTTGAGAATCTCCTATTTTATAGCTGACTACGAAATTACATCTGACCATGTTCAACTTTGATTTTCGGATGATTGAATGATCCTGCGACTGTGTTGAGATATCCACTACGAAGCTTGCGTGATACAGATGAAATGTCTGTTGGGAGCAACAATTGCTAAAATCATCATCTGACACCTTAGAGAATTAGGCGCCTCTGATTAAATTGATGCATTGATTCCAGACAGCCATTTCTCCGTATTGCCTTTTGATGCTTCAAATTGCTATTGATGGTGAATGATGAACCCTGCTAACTGAATAGTGGATTCATTGCGTGACTGGAAGTATTCTGCATCCAATGACTGTATGTGAGTTATCTGCAAATTGAATCAGGAGCCCCAAAAAAATGGGCACCCCTGGCCTGTGAAGATGCAAACACCATTCTGACAAGTCACTTTCATCCAAACACCATACTTTGACCCTTGATACCGGGCGCTGGAATGCTCCGATTGGCATGCCGCCTATCTCTCTTAATAGTTTGGTCAACCTGCAAGAGATGTTCTTGGAGACGACGAAGCCAAAAAACTGCTTCTAAGGCCCTTAAAAGAGAATCGCCTTTTTCAAGGAAAATTCTAGTTTAAACAGTCATTTTTGAATTGTCTTCAACCACCTCCACTTTACAACATTGTCACCTTGACCTCGCACATACGAGCACTTGCCAAATCCCGGAGGCTGTCGGCTGGACTTGTTGGATAGCTGGAGTAATTGCACACAAGTCTTGTGAAGATTGCAATTGCAAATAACCCCATCTGTCAGGCCCAAAGGCTGGGCACCCCGAGCCTACAGATGTGTAGCCTTGTGTAGCTATGCTTCATCATCCTTTGTTTTACATGCTTGGTGGAACCTCTGTCATGATCTCTCAGAATATCGGATCATTTTGGGAACTGCTGTGTTGTAAAGATGTACTAAGCTGGAAAAGATCTCAGGAAGACCTCCACTGTAATTTCATCCATCTGAGGAGTCATATTCAAGGGCGGCCCTGGTATTCTTTAGCAACCTTGTTGATATGTATCTCGCATGCAGTTTCCACTTTGACGTTGATAACCAGAGTTCTGTACTGGATACACTTCTGCTTGATAGCTCGTTGAAAAGCCTGACTAATTCTGCAAAGATTGAAACCATTAGCAAACACATGCATCCAGATCTGGGCCTTCAAAAAGAAGGGCGCCCCTGGGCTACAGGGGCGCAGATCTGCATTTCTAGACTGCCTTCATGTGGAAAACACTCTTCGTAACCTCTGCTTCCGTCTTCGTTTGCCAGAGTTCTACAACTCAGATGATCTTGCTCCATAGTTAATCGGAAAGCTAACTGAAAACATAAAAGAATGAATATATTCTCCATCCAAAGTAATCAAATCTTGACCTTTAAATGGAAGGGCGCCCTAGGCTACAGAGGCGCAGATTTTGCTCTGAATTCACTGATTTTCACCATTTTATGCTTTACCAACACCGTATCTGCTATTGAGGTTGATCATGTTGAGGCGTTATGACTGCCGAGGTGTGTGTATGGCTATACTTCATCATTTTCACATGTACAGACACTGTAAAGTTGATTTGCATGTTGATTGCACAAGTGTCTACTACGTTACATAGTGAAAAAGTTCCCAGACTTAGAATATTTTAGCACTTTTTGCCAATCTGAAAATCCCCTCCGTCAAAAAACTTATTTTTCAACATCTTTCATCATAGAGCGTTCTGCTTTGAGTTTCAGGCTTAGATATTGATACCTGGTACTGGCCAACTGCCATTGACTAGCTCAGAGGTCTTAACTTTTCTCCTGAAAAAGTGAAAACTACCCACCAGCCTTTAACTAACTTTTAACTGAAACTGACTTCACCACTGTGATTGTGATGTGAAATAAGCCAATCAAAATTAATTTCAGCCAATTCTGACAAGTTCCTATTTTTTAGGGTTTTGAGCTAAAAATAGAGTTCAGAAACCCTAATTTTCAAAATTTTCAAATTTTGCCAGTATCTTTCTGGCATCACACTGACTAAAAGCCCATACTTTATTTGCCCAAAAATTGAGTTTTGACCTCACTTTTACAAGGTTTAGACCATTTTAAGCAAAATGCCTTGAAGAAGCAAAAAATTTGGTTTGGGTACAACAACATGTATATGTATATATATATATTTTCACATATCGGATATGTTGACTGGCTTAGGATATGTTTGCAGAATTATATATATATATATGTGTGTGTGTGTACATGTAAATATATATGTATTAATATTATATATAAATATATATATATATATATATTTGATTACTTTATGTAATATATATAAATATATTTATATATATATATATTTATATAAATTATTTATTATCTTAATATATAAAATATATAATATATAATATATATATATATTCCTTTAATATTGAATGAAAATCAATCTTTGATTTAAATATCATCTCCCTTTTGAAAGATCGAATTATTTTTTCAAAATGTTGCTTTCAATATAGGACATCGATCAGATTCCTATTTTATTTGAATGTGCAAATAAACTTGGAATTCTTATGAAATTTACTAGCCGATTGAAATAAAAATGAGAATCGAATATTAATCTTTGGCTTGGAGAAAACATGCCAAACTTTGGGAAATATTTATGTTTGATTAATAGTCCAAACTTTTGAAGGAAAATAGAAAAATTTGAAAATGCTAGAATAACACGTCCGCTTGCACGGGAGTGTGACCAAGTCACAGAGGTAGCAACTCAACAATTTAAAATGTCGACTAGAAGCCTAGAATATAGGCTATGAATTCACAAACAACATGCAGACTTTTTCCTCTGTTTTTACCTGCCAGATTTCACTGTTGGTGCCATTTTTGGGGAAGACGCCTGTAGGTGTCGATTTCTCCCAATTCATCATAGGCGAGTTGAAATATTCTTCTTTGCTATCAATATACATAATCGACTCATCTTTGGAAACATTGAGTAAGAGATTGCAGACCCGCCACTTGCTTAATTGACTAGTTCAAATTTAAGTTCTCTCATTTAGCATGGCATTAGAAGTGGAATTCGTTGTGCAAGGAAGCTCTATAAATAGCCGCCATATTTCTGGATTATTACCGTTCACTCATACATCCATTTCTATTCATTATTCTCTAGCATTCTTGTTACACCCCGAATTGTAAGCTACTACGTAATAGTATTGCATAGGGCCGAAAGATTGTAATATGAACTCAATGCTTGAATAAAATGTGCACTTTGATGTCAAATCTGAGTATTCTTACAATTAAATGATTGTCTCGTTTTAATGTATTTCAATTGATGTCATTCTTGGTATAATAATGCATATTAATTATAGAATTGTTAATATTCTAACTTGTGAAATGTTGTAGTTATACTGATACATTGTGAGCATTTGACTTCTGTAGACATTTGTCAGTGGATGCAGGTATAGGTACCATTCCTCCCAGCAGAGGGGAAATATCACTTGGGAGAGGGGCTTGGTCGGTTGACTGGTAATGTGAACTATCTGAGTATACACGCACTTCACCTTAGAGTGAGTATCTGAGTCAGTTGAATTAGATAAGTCATCCATAGTCATAGACTGGCATTAGGAGTCGTGTCTTCTTTTGTATCCTTGGTAGTTGATGTTTATCTGTTGACTGTCTCATTATATTAAGTTCATTACAACGGATTGTATTTGAATGCAAGTAATTAGGCTATGTATGTATAGGTATATACATCACCTATAGCATGAAGGATATTAATAATATTATGTTATTATTGCCTGTTCATATATAAATTAATAGTATATAATAAATATATAATTATTAAAGTTAAAAATAATTAACATAAATATATATATATACATATATTATTTAATGTAATAACATATATATGTATTTATACAAATTATTATAACTTTAATGTTATATATATATAAATATAATATTAATAAATTTATATATATATGTAATTTTATTAACAAAGATTATTGTTACTCTTTTCTCATCATGTATATTTGGAAATCGAACATTGCCAAGTATAAAGGAAATTGACTTTAATTATTTCCACTTTTGAATAAATTCGAAATAGCTGAAGGCTCCTCTAAATTTTAAAAAGGAAATAATCAATACATAAAACATTAGACTTTATAAAGTCGAGTTTGAAATATTTGTGAGTTTCCTGTGAAAGAAATGGCGGATGAAACCGAACTGCGTGAAATTACAAAGAGCACTCCACTAGGGAGAATGCATCTTCAGGGGGCGACGTAGCCATGAGATATTTGCTGTAGCTTGTGTTATACCCAAAACGAAATTTTTGGCATTTTGCTTAATTTGAGCTAAAGAATAAAAAAAATGCCATCGAAAGTATGTTTAAGGTCAAACCAAACATGAAGTCTTTGTGGGTTTATGTCAAGGAACCTATGGTTAAAATTCTGAAAAAATGAAAATTAGGGTTTTACACCCCTATTTTTATGGAAACCCTAAAAAATAGGACCTTCCCGGAAATGATTGAAAATAATTCTGATAGGATTAATTGCCTTCACGATCACACTGATCAAGTCAGAATTATCAAAAATTATGTTTTACTCTGGTGGGTCTATTTCTATTTTTCAGGAACAAAGGTAAGAGCTCCGCAGCCATTAATGGCAAATTGGCCAGTACCAGGTGCTGAAAGCTAAACCTCAAAAGCTTCAACGAAGAAGCCATGGCGGAAAAGGATGAAAATGATGCCGTTCAATGAAGGAGATTCTCAAAACGGAAAAGGCCAAAATTTGGCTAAGTTTGGAAGGTACACGTTTTGTCTAGCAAGGCAAAACACAGTCTACAGTGGCTAAAAGCGCCCCTCTTGAAGAAAGGCGCCCTTGGATCTCAGACGGAAAATCTAATCAATTAGCATCTTCAACTCAGTCATCCTCTTCACTTTCATGCTGGCTCGACAACGAAACAATCAGCAAGATCATCTGATTCAGGTATCATTGACCAACCGTCAACAAAGTATGGAGGATCCATCAACAACAAAGATGCCAAATCAGAGAGCTTCAAGGTAAAAGCACCCCTACTGGCCAGGGGCGCCCCTCAGTTGCAGGCACCAAATGAATCCATAAGCAGCAACTTTATACATGATATCTTTCCAGCTTCCTCCCAGCTACGTGATCAATCTAATAGCAAGTCCATAAGACACACCAGACGATCACAAGATGAGATCAAGCAGAAAAAGCCAAATTTGAAGAACTGGAAAGATAAGCTAGAAAACGGCTAAGGCGTGACTAAAAACGCCCCTCTTGAAGAAAGGCGCCCTTTCCTGAAGACATCCAAATTCAGCCAGAATCTTCACTGCCTCCCAGGATGACCTTCTTAGCTATGACCTATCTCGTCAGCCAGACTATCAACAAGAACTTCCGACAAATAAATCAACTGAAGGAGGAGGTCAAAGACTGGCAGTCCACAGCCAAGATGAAACCAAGCAAAAGTTAAAAGCGCCCCTGCTGGCTAGGGACGCCCTTTAGTTTGAAGGATCAAAACTTGCCAGCTTCAACTGAAAGGTCAGTCATCATGAACAAGACCGAACCGGCTACCCGATGCATCGTTAAGTAGAATCATCTGATTCATGAAACATTGGGAACGTCAGATCAAAGCAAAGAGGGTCTGAAAAGGTCAAAACGAAGAACAAGTCAATGAAAATTGACTAAGGCATTGTCAAAAGCGCCCCTTTCAAGGAAAGGCGCCCTTCTTTCTGGAGACCTAAACTCAGTTTTCCGAGTTAATCTCTCCCAGACATATCTAATCATACTGATCCTGCCTCAACAACAGAACTGACAGCCACTGCCTGAGATCAACAGAGCAACCTGAATCAAAGATCAAACAGGAGCACTTCAGCTTGCAAAATGGACGAAAATGATCAACTTCAAGGATGCACGCCTAAAAGAAGTCAAAGCAAAAGTGTTGACTTGAGTTAGCAAATTTGGAGCCAAAAAGAGACCAAACACTCCACAATCAGTGGAAATCATCTTTTGGAACTCCAAATCAGGCCTGAATGATGAGTTATCTTCCATACTTTGTGGATCTTAACCCTAATTGCCTTATATTCATGCTAGGCGTCCCTTTCCTCATTATTCTTTTTGCAGGTTGAAGGATAAAACATCAAGTAGCTCCCAAGAACACGTTTCCAAGATCTGGCAGGGGTTTTGAATGATCTTCAATATTTTTGAAGATCATTGGCAGTAAAAGCATTCTTCTCCCAACATTGCTTCCAAAGACAGATTATTGCAAAGTGGCAGTTTATAACTTCCAATCCATCTTCTGTCTACTTCCTCTACTTCTGTCTATATTTCTTTTGCATGTCATAGGAAACGACAGATTATCATAGATCTGGCCAACTGGGTATGATCAGCACAGCTTTTTCAACAAAACCCACATGGTAGATTTTTCTAGAAAAAGTAGCCCTGCTGCCCCTATTTTTTAGGGTTTCCGAAAAAAGTCATAATATTGAAAATCAGACAAATTGAGTTTGTTTGGCTTTGAAGCACGAACAAAACCCATGTGTTAGATTTTTTCGAGAAAAATCACTTTCTGGTGCCCCTGCTGCCTCTGCCACCGAAGGGCTCTTGCATGTCAAAAAAAAACTCGTTTTTTCAAATTTCTGACGATCTGGGTCTGTTTAGAAAATCATTCTTAACAAAGCCCATGTCTCAGAATTTTTTGTAAAAACTACCCCCGGCGAGGCTAGTTTTAGCAGTTGCAGAAAAGTGTCAGAACAGGGTCAAGTGCCCAGTCAATATTCAAGGTTTTCAGAATGCAGTACTCTCAGGTACAATACAAGACCAAAACGGTCTTATACCATGATTACCTGAAAATGACTGACACAGACTTATGGCAGAAAAATCCAAAGGTCAGTTCTGAAGACTTGGAGGGCATGAATCAAATCACATTGCAGAACATGGAAGAATCTGGTTTGTTTCAAGCAGCATCTATTCCAATCACCTTAAAAAGCATCGAGCTTGTAACTGCTTGCACAAAGCATTACAACCCGACTACAAGAGAGATCCTGTCAGTAGACGGGAGGGTGACTTGCAGCTTGAAGCCAGTGGACATAGAGACTTGTTTTGCAATTCCACCATGCCCTACCAAGAAGGTCATATTAGTGACAGAATGCAAAAAGGCATTTGAGGCTTCGAAGGATGAGTGTTCGCTTATAATGGCTGAACATTGGCTAAAAACAAAGAGAACTAGCTTGCCCAGATTGGTTGGTAGAGGAGAATTCAAAGACGAGTACGGAGTGCTAATCACCCTACTCCGCAGAGTCACTGGACAAGAGGAGGGAAAATCCTTCCAGCCGTGGATGTTCTACATTATTGGAAAGATAATCAGCAGGAAAGAACGTTACGACTGGGCCTCCTTGATCAGTGACACACTCCACCAACAATTCACCGGGTTTCTAGAAGAGCACCGTTTCCACATGTGTTCATACCTGGTCTACCTAATAGCCTTCCAAGGCGATTTCATAACATTAAACACTGTGGGAACCCTGGGTGTGCAAAAGGTACAAGAATACTTTCCTCGCTTGGAGTTCACTCTAGCGGAAAGACATTTCAAAAAGATAAATGACCTTTTTACTATGCACACCGTGCACGAGCTAGACCATGAGATGCACGTGCATATTTCACCAGCTGCTAAGGCAGCAATGGTGGTCTGGGCGGATTGGTTCATCCAATTCCCCACTTTCACCTACATATGCGTGTATGGCTACAATGGCCACCCTGCCATGATGCCACGCTACCCCTCAGATAGGGTAGTGTTCATGGAATTCCTAAGGCAATTGGCCGAGGTTCACTCTTACCTTCGCATAAAGAAAAAGACTGCTGCAAACTTTCCTTTTCAGATGGGACTCTATAGATGCAGGACTGCAGCCGATGCAAGGTTGATAAGCCAGGAAATAGTGAGATTTAATCTCAAGTACCTCATCGACAGGAGGCCATCCTATGACCCCAGAGGCATCTTCGCAGCTCACCTTTAGCAAATATCATCACATGAAACTTTCATGGAGGATTTTTGGGTCAACTGCGAGGATGATTTCAAAGTGAGAAGAAGGAACCATAGCAGATTCAAGCTCTCGTAGATTGTAGAATTCATGTCAGAGGACATCGAGGGCTTATTTGAAGATGAAGAAGAAGTCATTCTTTCTTCCTTCTTCATGGGTCTAGTGGATTCACAACCACTCGGCAAGGTAGACTGGCACGCGAAAGAGAGTACGTCTATTGAGGAAGGAACGGGTAGAGTAGTTCGACACAGTCAACTCTACCTAGACAATAAAAGGACAAGGAAGGTAGTACTTCCCCGATCAGAGCCGCCAGTGGTTCAGTTTACACTACCTTCCACGTCTAGGAGGAAACCCAGACAGAAGGAGATGAACTTTCCTCCAGAAGGAATGCGGATGTCAGGGAGCACATGGGGGAGAAAAGGAATTGCCAGCACAAGCCGGAAGAGGTATAGGTGGAGACATCCACCAATTTACCTGAGACAATTGAGACCGCTGCAACTATACAAGAACCAATGATTGAAATAATCGCTGCAGAGATGGAATCCATTGTAGAAGAAGTTGTAGCAGAAACGGTGCCAGTGATAGAAACAGAGCAACCAGCTTCACCACCATCACAGAGGTCGTAGAGTCCTATTGAATTGGACTCGCCACCACGAGGCATTGCCACGGCATAGTCTCGTTCTTCCAGCATTCAGGGGGCCTATATTCCTCCTCCCAGTGGTGCTAGCCGAGATTCTATCTGGCTGGAAAGCTCACTTGGGAGGAAAAGGGAGAGACCTTGTTATCAGCTTGACTTCTCTGAATTCCATCATGTCCCACAAGACATGTCGACAAAGAAGTTGAAGAAGCAGACACATGTAGAGAAGAATGCAAAGAATGAGGTTATCATAGAGACTGCTGCCCCACCTGAAGACAAAGATATACATAATGTGAGGGTTGAGGATTTCACGCTTTCAAAGGTGAACCTTGGAAAGACCACTCGACAGGTGGAGGCAGACCTTCTTGGAATCGCCTCAGCAAAGAAAGGATGACAAAGGATGGACAAGACAAAGCAGCCTTCAAGGCTGAAATCCGTCAACTAAAGTTGTACATTTCTAGTTTGATACATGACACTCCAAACTCCTCGGCCTTGCCTCAAGGACTATTGGATCTCCCAGCTGAGAGAAACCATCATCAGTTGATTACATACAGCAAACACTCTAGACGTCAAGTGGATGAGTTTGTCGTCAAAGGACGGTGTGTGTTGGCAGAAGCATATCAGCTGAGAGACAGGGCACATGGACTTAGATCAGAAATCTAGCAGTCAGATGTAAAGGCATCTCAAGAGAGGTCGAGAGAGGAGGCGACATTTGCTGATCTACAACAGGCATATGAATCAGTTACAACCACTGAGAACAAACACCATCTCCTTGAGTGGAAAGAACAAGTGGCATACAAGGTGAGAGCCTACGATGCCAATTCAGTGGAGCTGATTGATTATAGACGCTTTGTCGCCAATATGATCAACTTCGCAAGAATGTTGGTAATATCCTTCCCTGAGTTATAATATCAGCGAGGAGGAGAATATGTTGAACTTGAAACGGTACAAACACGGTTCCAAGATGTCATCCGATCTTCATTCCTTGAAGATCCCAATGGTTGCAAGTTAGCCAAAATTGTAGCCATATCTATCTAGTTAGATGAAGCAGCTGCCCAATGTATAATCTATCAGCAGCAGCTTATGACGGGTGAAGAAATGCTTAGATGCCACATAGTCACCTTGAAAAGCATTAATTGCCCGGGGGCCGAAGAGGTCAATGACTGGATAGACTTTGTTGACCAGTGGTGAAGAGGTGTAAAGCACCAAGGAAGGACGTCCTACCCTCCAAATAGCATTAATGATGACTGAAGTCAACTTGAAGCCCCTTTCCAAGTTGACTCCAGATCTCCACAGATCATGCATGTCAGATCCCACTAATCTAGGATGTCTATTTGCCTCCCACGATTTGTGGATCTCAGATCTCCCCAAAAGGTGGATGTCTATTTGGAGACATATTTATAACATAAGTTCACTTTTAGTTAGGTGTCACTCAACTGAGGTAGACTTCCAGTTTGATTTTTGTTTAGTTTCAGTTAACTGAAGTAGATTTCCAGTTAACTATTTGCTCACCTACTTTTAGACATAGAAATAAATCTTGCTGATTGGCAAGAACTGTTTGATAACTCAAGGAGATTTTAGGGTTACCTACTCCTTTGAGTTTCTATAAATAAGAGCCTTAGGTTCTTTATTTGTTTAACCTGTATTTGCTAGCAAAATTGTTACGCTATTGTTGCCAGAGTTAGCTTGTTTATATCTGTTCACTATTGGATAAGAGTTCGTTGGTTGATCATAATTGTGCATGATTTCGTGCCTTTGCTGTCCCGACCTTTGTAATTCTTTGAAGAACCTTGAAGAAATAAATCAGATGGTGCAAGCTTGCTTGATCTAATTATTTGAGTTATTCAAAGTCTTGTTTTTAAATAGTGCGTTGTTTCAATCTCCTCCTTGGACAGGTGTCATCGTCTCCTTGGATATTTTGTCATCAATCATTATCATTTGATGTTGTTTAATAATCTATCTTGCAGCCTACACTTTGGACAGGTGTCGTCACCTCCTCGGGAATCTTGTTAGAGAGGCCATCGTTCTATGTTGTTTCCAGGAAGCTGTTTCCAAGCCTACACCTCGGATAGGGGTTCCTCCTCCTTGGCAAGTCTCAGATCCAGTTTATCGTAACGAGTGTTTACTTGTATCGAGCCCTATCTTGGTATATATCCGAAGGTTTAGAGCCTCGGCCATATTCCATTGAGACAGAGGATTCAAGTGATCCAACCATCCATTTCGCTCCTACGCCCTCATGCTCTGTTTATCTTGGGGAGGTAGGATAGTTTAGAAGCTTAGCTAGTCGTAGTTAAGATCTGCGGAAACCAGAGAAAAGGCTTAGCTACGACGCATTGGTTTATGCACCCCTGTGTCCTACCGTTGAGTAAAAAAGATAGGAATCTTAGTACACCCCTTTTTTACAGTAGAAAATCAGCAAAGAGAGATCTTCCTCTCTATAATCTGAAGAGCATGTACTAACACATTTGCAACAGCTGGTTGTTTCTAATAAGCACTCCAGAGGTGCTAATTCAAACGCCAATAGCTTGTTTAAACCATGACTTTTTCTAGTAAGGCGAATCACCTTCTTGTTGGCGCCATTTTTTCTGGAATCAACTATAAGTGGCGAATTTCAATGAATGGTTGAAAAATTATGTTAATGCTGTGAATAACTCAAGTCGAATCATTACCTAAATTGCTTAGTTAGGGCTTGGAGACCCGCCAGGTGCCTTTTGAATAAGTCTTCATTAATGTGTTGTCAATTGCATAAGGAAATGCATTGTTTTCCTAAGTCTATATAAAGACTTTCATTTGCTGCAAATTCTCACCAATTCCTCACTAGTTCATACGAATTCTATATTCTTTGAGTATCCAGTTTTGTGAGTGCCCAATATTCTGTGAACTATCGTATTGTTGTGAGTGCCCAATATTCTATGAAGTATCATATTGTTGTGAGTAATCTATGTTCTGAGAAGAATTCATCATTGTTGTGAGTAACCATCATTGTGAGTGGAATCATCAATTTATTCTGTGTGAGTCAATTCTGGAAAGAGTGTTATACTGTGAGAAAGGACTGGGAAAACTCTGCTACCTGAGTTACTACAGAAAGACCATCTTCATCATCTGTGGAAGCTTGATTTACAGGCATGATTATCTTGTTCTCATTTTCTTCTTGATTTTTAACAGAAGTCATGCTAAACCTTTGAAGTATTATTCTGCTTTTATAGCTTAGAACCTGTAAAGACATGTTAGGCAATTATAATATGATGCTGTTGTGTAAAGCTTGCATTTTGAATGTCTAAAAGATACATTAAGAAATTAAGGATAAGTTATGCATGATTGTTTAAAAGAACATCTATCTGTCTTGAAAGGTAGACAATGCATTTAGTATTATTGCTTATTTGTATGATCTCTATATATGGAGAATATGATTGTACTAGTTCCTAAATACTAGGACGAAAATGAAGGCATTAAGTCAAGTAACGAACCACAACTTAAGTTAATAGGTTAACTTAGACAGTTTGAGGTACTCCTAGGATGAAGATATCTAGTAAAGGAAGGGAATTTATGATTACTTGATATGCTGTTACATTTCTAGTAGTTTAGTTTGATGAAGGATGTCTTGGGTACGGATTACCTAGTGAAGGACAAAGACCTACGTGTAGTGTAAGATAGCCCTAAGTCAAATCAACCCTGAATAGTGTATATGATAGATGACCTTCATTCGAACTACTGAATGAGAACACTTTGGCCAAAGTAGTGAAATGTACGACATCCACTTAGATGTGAGATAGTCGAGACTACACTGTTAGTTCATCGTGATCCTTAAAGCAAGCTAGTTCGGGATTGTGAAATAGCAAGTTCTAGTTTTTTAGGACACACCACTATGCTCAGTCGGTAAACAGTATCGGTTACCTTACCAATCTCTTCGTTGAAGGGAAGGCCATCTATCGAATGATAGATGTGCGGGGGACCGCATTACAAGTCCGTGGTTGGCGGAAAAACGCCCGAGTGATGTTTCTCCTCCTTACCAGGCTACTAAGGCACCGAGATTTGAAAGGCGGATTCCTGGACCTTCTTACCACTATTAGTTCAAAAGCTCAATCGAGTTATGTATGTGCATGTATGTATATTTTCTCTGATGTTCAATTGAGAAAGAAAAGTTTAGTCTTTTGTAATATGTTGTCTTGTTTAAATGAAAGTAAATAGATTTCATTTTATTAGTTAGCATGAATCTCATTTTTTGTAAATGAAAAGGAAAGAGTAGTTTAAATACTTTCTTATATGCATGTTACCTATGTTCTAAGTTGTTGTTAAGAATTTTTTTTTTTACGTAGAACCGGGTTGTTACAATTCTGATCTAGACGCATTATTCTGTTTTGTTTTTAGTAAAGAGAGCGAATTCTCCATTTTAACTGAGCCGAATTTTATCAAGAAATTGAGACTGAGTATCAATATCTCCTGAAAGATTGAATCCCAATCAGACTGCAACCAATATCAGTCTAAATTCATCATTACCTGTGAAATTAATTTTAAGAGAGGAAATTAGGAATTGGAAGGAGATTACCAGTTACAAGAAATGCTGAGAAGATAGATCGATTCTTCATTATTAGAAATTAAACTGAAAACCAGGCATGAGGTATTCTTCTACTATCATTTGCAATAGAAGTGGAATTCGTTGTGCAAGGAAGCTCTATAAATAGCCGCCATATTTCTGGATTATTACCATTCACTCGTACATCCATTTCTATTCATTATTCTTCAGCATTCTTGTTACACCCCAAATTGTAAGCTACTACGTAATAGTATTGCATAGGGCCGAAAGATTGTAATCTGAACTCAATGCTTGAATAAAATGTGCACTTTGATGTCAAATCTGAGTATTGTTACAATTAAATGATTGTCTCGTTTTAATGTATTTCAATTGATGTCATTCTTGGTATAATAATGCATATTAAGTTATAGAATTGTTAATATTCTAACTTGTGAAATGTTGTAGTTATACTGATATGTTGTGAGCATTTGACTTCTGTGGACATTTGTTAGTGGATGTAGGTATAGGCATAGTTTACATACTCGGACTCGGAGAGTACTCGGCAAGCCCAAAATTTTTGACTCGGCAAATACTCGACAACTTAAAAAGTAGCAAAATTTCTCATGAAAACACTTTTTTTTGCAAAATTCAATTACAAAATGCATCAAATGAGTCTAAAAACCATGAGGGAGTGTTTTATATTAAATTTCATAGTTCAATACATATGGATTACAAAATGGCATCATTATACGAAGCCACATAGTGAAATAATATATGGAATTTTAATTTTAAAATAATAATAAATTATTAAATATGATGTACAAAAGTGAATATTTTATCATTATGAATATTAAAAATTAAGACTCCCATGATATTATTATAAATTTATAATAAAATAATATATGAAATTTTGAAATTTTAATTTTAGAATAATAATAAATATTAAATTGATGTAGAAAAATAAAAAAATTTAATATTTTTATTATTTTATACATAAACGTTTGGAAGCATATATATAAAATAATAAAAATATTAAATCATTTCCAGGCATATGTTCATTTAATATTATCATTTTTTCAAACATATACTATGAAGTATGAAGTATGAAGTATGAAGTTAAATTTTAATATTTAGGCATATGTTCATTTAATATTAGCATATGTTTGAAAAAATGATAATAGTAAATACCCACGACCTGGCACAGGCGCCGCACAGCCAATGCGAACAGGAACTAACCTGGAAATCGCGCAGACTCCAAGTCGCGCAGCCACCACTGCAAATCGTGGAAATAAATCACGTAGCCAACACTGCAAATCGTGGAAAATGAAAAGGGTAAATGTAAACTGCAAATCGTGGAAATAAATCACGCAGCCGACATTGCAAATCGCGGAAAATGAAATGAACGCATCCAAAACGCGGAAAAAATGTGTAAAAAATCCTGCGAAAAGGTAAAAACGACTTGAAAAACGTGTCAAAAATGTGTTACGTTTTCTGTGCCGATTATTTTGCGAGCAAACAGAGATTAATCGGCGAGTACTCGGAAAAAATCAGTAAAAAAACTAGGCTAGGGTTTCCTGCGAGTAAAAGTCAAGATTACTCGCCCAGCCAAAAAACATGCGATTACTTGGCTGCTCGGCGATTAATCGCCGAGTATGTATACAGAGGGTATAGGTACCATTCCTCCCGACAGAGGGGAAATATAACTTGGGAGAGGGGCTTGTTTGGTTAACCGGTAATGTGAACTATCTGAGTATACACACACTTCACCTTAGAGTGAGTATTTGAGTCAGTTGAATTAGATAAGTCATCCATAGTCATAGATTGCCATTAGGAGTCGTGTCTTCTTTTGTATCCTTGGTAGGTGATGTTTATATGTTGACTATCTCATTATATTAAATTCGTTACAATGGATTGTATTTGAATGCAAGTAATTAGGCTATGTATGTATAGGTATATACATCACTTGTAGCATGAAGGATATTAATAATATTATGTTATTATTGCCTGTTGATATATAAATTAATATTATATAATAAATAAATAATTATTAAAGTTAAAAATAATTAACATAAATATATATATATATATATTACTTAATGTAATAACATATATATGTATTTATATAAATTATTAAAACTTTAATGTTATATATATATATATGTAATTTTATTAACAAAGATTATTGTTACTCTTTTCTCATCATGTATATTTGGAAATCGAACATTGCCAAGTATAAAGGAAATCGACTTTAATTATTACCACCTTTGAATAAATTTGAAATACCTGAAGGCTCCTCTAAATTTTAGAAAGAAAATAATCGATGCATAAAACATTGGACTTTATAAAGTCAAGTTTGAAATATTTGTGAGTTTCCTGTGAAAAGAAATGGCGGATGAAACTGAACCGTGTGAAATTACAAAGAGCACTTCACCAGGGAGAACGCATCTTCAGGGGGCGACGCAACCATGAGATATTTGTTGTAGCTTGTTTAAACCATGACTTTTTCCAATAAGGCGAATCACCTTCTTGTTGGCGCCATTTTTTTTGGAATCACCTGTAAGTGGCGAATTTCAATGAATGGTTGAAAAATTATGTTAATGCTGTCAATAACTCAAATCGAATCATTACCTAAATTGCTTAGTTAGGGCTTGGAGACCCGCCAAGTGCCTTTTGAATAAGTCTTCATTAATGTGTTGTCAATTGCATAAGGAAATGCCTTGTTTTCCTAAGTCTATATAAAGACTTTCATTTGCTGTGAATTCTCACCAATTCCTCACTAGTTCATACAAATGCTATATTCTTTGAGTATCCAGTTTTGTGAGTGTCCAATATTCCGTGAAGTATCATACTGCTGTGAGTGCCCAATATTCTGTGAAGTATCATATTGTTGTGAGTAATCTATGTTTTAAGAAGAATTCATCATTGCTGTGAGTAACCATCATTGTGAGTGGAATCATCAATTTATTCTATGTGAGTCAATTCTGGAAAGAGTGTTCTACTGTGAGAAAGGACAAGGAAAACTTTGCTACCTGAGTTACTGCAGAAAGACCATCTTCATCATCTGTGGAAGCTTGATTTACAGGCATGATTATCTTGTTCTCATTTTCTTCTTGATTTTTAAAAGAAGTCATGCTAAACCTTTGAAGTATTATTCTGCTTTTATAGCTTAGAATCTGTAAAGACATGTTAGGCAATTATAATATGATTTTGTTGTGTAAAGCTTGCATTTTGAATGTCTAAAAGATACATTAAGAAATTAAGGATAAGTAATGCATGATTGTTTAAAAGAACATCTATCTGTCTTGAAAGGTAGACAATGCATTTAGTATTATTGCTTATTTGTATGATCTCTATATATGGAGAGTATGATTGTACTAGTTACTAAATACTAGGACGGAAATGAAGGCATTAAGTCAAGTAACAAACCACATCTTAAGTTAATAGGTTAACTTAGACAGTTTGAGGTACTCCTAGGATGAAGATATCTAGTAAAGGAATGGAATTTATGATTACTTGATATGCTGTTACATTTCTAGTAGTTTAGTTTTTATGTAGGATGTTTGGGTTACAGATTACCTAGTGAAGGACAAAGACCTACGCGTAGTGTAAGATAGCCCTAAGTCAAATCAACCTTGAATAGTGTATATGATAGATGACCTTCATTCGAAGTACTAAATGAGAACATTTTGGCCAAAGTAGTGAAATGTACGACATCCACTTAGATGTGAGATAGTCGAGACTACATTGTCAGTTCATCATTATCCTTAAAGCAAGCTAGTTCAGGATTATGAAATAGCAAGTTCTAGTTTTTTAGGAAACACCACTATGCTCAATCGGTAAATAGTATGGGTTACCCTACCAATCTCTTCGTTGAAGGGAGGGCCATCTATCGAATGATAAATGTGCGGGGGACCGCATTATAAGTCCGTGGTTGGCGAAGAAGCGCCCGAGTGATGTTTCTCCTCCTTACCAAGCTACTAAGGCACTGAGATTTGAAAGGCGGATTCTTGGACCTTCTTACCACTATTAGTTCAAAAGCTCAATTGAGCTATGTATGTACAGGTATGTATATTTTCTCTGATGTTCAATTGAAAAAGAAAAGTTTAGTCTTTTGTAATATGTTGTCTTGTTTAAATGAAAGGAAAAAGATTTCATTTTATTAGTTAGCATGAATCTCATTTATTGTAAATGAAAAGGAAAGAGTAGTTTAAATACTTTCTTATATGCATGTTACCTATGTTCTAAGTTAAGAATTTTTTTTTTTTACGTAGAACTGGGTTGTTACAATTCTGATCCAAACGCATTATTTTGTTTTGTTTTTAATAAAGAGAGCAAATTCTCCATTTTAACTAAGCCGAATTTGATCAAGAAATTGAGATTGAGTATCAATATCTCCTAAAAGATTGAATCCCAATCAGACTGCAACCAGTATCAGTCTAAATTCATCATTACCTGTGAAATTAATTTTAAGAGAGGAAATTAGGAATTGGAAGGAGATTACCAGTTATAGGAAATGCTGAGAAGATAGATCGATTCTTCATTATTAGAAATTAAACTAAAAACCAGGCATGAGATATTCTTCTACTATCATTTGCAATATTAATTCTTAAATATGTTTTGGTATTTTGTGAGTTGCTAGATAGGGAATTGTTTGAGGGAAATGGAACCACTATTTAGTATGATGAAAGAGTTATTTATGTCTGTTTTCACATTGAAAGAAGTTCAATTTAATAGATGCATACTTACTGTGGAAAGTGAAATAGGCATTTACTTGTATTGAAAGATTAGATGATGCATTCTTGTGTTGTTGCATTATTTGTATGATCTCCATATAGGGAGAGTACTCGTTACCTTAGTTATTAATACTAGGATTGTGATGAAAACTTGTATCAAGTATAGTACAACCAGCTAAGTTATTAGGATAACTCAGAAAAGCTAGCTAAACTCCTAGGATAATCATTCAAGTGTAGGAGGGAACAAGAGAAGTACTTGCGATGCCGATTCATCCTAGTAGGATTATTTGATGTAGCATGTCTGAGGTACGGATTACCATTAGAAGACAAAGACCTACGCGTAGTGTAAGATAGCCCTAAGTCAAATCAACCCTGAATAGTATATGTTATAGTTGACCCTCAGTAGAAATACTGTATGAACACTTTGGCCAAAGTAGTGTAATGAACAAACATCCTCTTAGACTGGGCGATGATTACACTGTCAGTTCACTGTGATCCCGTATTACATACTAGATTGAGAGTTTGTCGGATGCACAGGTTCTAGTTGTGTAGGACACACCACTATGCTCAGTTGGTAAATAGTATCGGTTACCCTACCAATCTCTTCGTTGAAGGGAGGGCCATCTATCGAATGATAGATGTGCAGGGGACCGCATTATAAGTCCGTGGTTGGCGGAAAAGCACCGAAGTGATGTTTCTCCTCCTTACCAGGCTACTGAAGCACCAAGATTTGAAAGGCGGATTCTTGGACCTTCTTACCACTATTTTTTCAAAAGCTCAATGAGCTATGTATGTTCATGTATGTATTATTACTCTGATGTTCATTTGAAAAGAAGTTTTCTTGTTGAAATATATTGTCTTGTTCAATTGAAAAGGAAAAGATTTCTTGTTGATAAATAGAATGTATCTTGTATAATTATAAATGAAAAGAAAAGAAATGTTTTATAGTTTTTTCTTTGTTACATGTTTTCTGCGTTAAATGTTGTACATTAAAAAAAAAAAATTATGTAATGGTTGGGTCATTACATGTAGCACCTTCAGATTATTATTTGCTCAAGAAAGGCATATTTTATCTCACTTGCAATGAAAAATAATGGATGCCTATTCCTTAATAAATAATAAATTATCCTCAAAGGCGTCATAAATGCATGCATAATCTTGGAAATGGCACTAGCCTTCTGATTGGACCTCCAACAACAATGCCTAGCTTATAATTGGTCTCCAAAATAGTTAACTAATTGAAAAATACGCCCTAATTAGGGCGCCACCTCCAACACTTCGGTTAACAGGTGCATGCAAAAATAGGTTGCTTAGTTACAAGCTAAAATAAGCCAAGAAGAAGTCGACTTGAAAATAGTTGAACTGAAGATGCAATCTCAGTTAACTGTCTCCACCTTTAAAGGGCACCACTTCTCTTGAGTTCAAAAAGTCAACCTTTGACTTTAGGCGTCTCTTTCTAGACTTAGCCAATTCTTGAAAATTTGGATTTGAAAACCTTGTCGGAGCTCACGTTCGATCATTGATTCTGATTGACTGACATGTTGGATTGATTGACTGATAGTTTCATTGAAGAGCAGGATCAAATCTGACAAGAGTCCCCTAGAGGTTGTAAACCCAATTCGTTCATCTGAGGCCTCAAAATGCAGGGCACGCCTGGCCTTTAGGGGCGCTTTTGACCTCAAACTTAGAAGAATTTTCAATGCATTTTCATCATTTTCAAGGTGATTCTGACCTTACTTCATTTCACGTCTCTTGGTGTTTGGCAAAACTTTAGAACTGGCTGACAGGCTCACTATGGAGCTAGTTGGATTCTGAACAAGAGCTCCTAGAGAACACTTCTCTTAAAAACATCATTTGACAGCAAAATTCTAAAAAAATGAAAATTAGGTTTCATACCCCTATTTTTAGGGAAACCCCTGAAAATAGGACCTTCTTGGAAATGATTGAAAATGATTTTGATAGGATTAATCGACTTCACGATCACATTGGTCAAGCTAGAATCATCAAAAAACATGTTTTACTTTGGTGGGTCTATTCTTATTTTTTCAGGAACGAAGTTAGGAGCTTTGCAGCCATTAATGGCAGATTGGCCAATACCAAGTGTTGAGAGCTAAGCTTCAAAAGCTTCAATGAAGAAGCCATGGCAAAAAAGGTTAAAAAAGATGTTGTTTGATGAAGGAGATTCTCAAAACGAAAAAAGACCAAAATTTGATTAAGTCTAGAAGGAAGATGCCTTGCTACCGAAGAAGAAATGCAATCAATAGGTCAAAAGGCACCCCTATTGAAGAAAGGCACCCTTTTATCTCAAAGGGAAAATACAGTCATCAAATACAATGAAAGCAATCATCGTCTTCATGTTCATATTGGCTAATCAACGCATCGTCAAACAAGATCATCTGATTCAGAGATCACCGACAAATGTCAATGAAGTATGGAGATGCTGCAAGCAATGAACAGAGGCAAATCAATGAACTTCATAGCGAAAGTGCCCCTGCTGGCTAGGGGCACCCCTCATTTCAAGGCACCTAATGAAGTTATCTACAGCTGGTTTATACAAGGCATTTGTCCAGCTCTCTTCCAGCTTCGTGATCAATTTGACAGCACGTTCACAGGACATGTCAAACAATCAGATGATGAGATCAAGCAGAAAATGCCAAAGGTGAAGGATGAAAGAACATAAAAATTGGCTAAGTGTTGGTCAAAAGAGCCCCTCTTGAAGAAAGGCGCCTAGTCTTTTGAGGATGTAGATGCAGTCTTTTTGCTTAGTGACCTCCAGGATGACCTTCTCCACTTTGATCGATCTCGGCAACGAAACCATCGGCGAAGGCATCAGACATTTCTGTCACCTATTGACAGAGATCAAACTAAGGAAGTTTATAGCATGAACATTATCAGTCAACAAGTCAAAATCGCCCTTGCTGGCCAGAGGCACCCTTAGATTTGAAGAGCCTAAACTTACCTTCAGAAGCTGAGAAACCAATCGTCCTTTCCAAGACTGAGATGGTTACCCAATGCATGGTCAAGCAAAGCCATATGACTTGCCAATCAACGACCACGTCAAATCAGAGCATGGAGGGTCTAAAAGGTGAAAATGAAGAACAGTCATGAAAAATTGACTAAGGCAAGGCTAAAAGCACCCCTACTAGAGAAAGGCGCCTTTTAATCTGGAGCCTCAAACTCAGGATTTTGGCTTGATGACTCCCAGGCATACTTCTTCAGGATGGTTCAATCTGGACAACAGATCCGTCAGTAGCTGCCAAAGATCAACTGAACGACCGAGAGCAAGGATTGAACAGAGGCACTTTAGCATTAAAAATGATAAAAAATGTTCAAACTCAAGAAAGGACGCCTAAAAGGTCATAGGCAATTTTTTGACTTGAGTTAAGAGATTTTGGAGGCAAAAAGAGGCCAAACACTCCACGATCAATGGAAATCAGCTTTTTGAACTCCAAATCAGGCTAAATCAAGCCTAAGTCATGAGTTGGCGCCCATACTTGATGGATTTAGACTTGAATCATTATATAATCAAGCTAGGCATCCCTTTCTCATTTATTCTTTTGCAGGTTGAAGATCAAAACAACAATTTTCTCTCAAGGACGTCTTTTCAATATTTGGCAAGGGTTTTGAACCGTTCTTCACTATTTTTTGAAGATCAATAGCATAAGAAAATTTCTTCTCAGAGGTTGAATTCAAAGGCAGATTTTTAAAAAGAGGCAGTTAATAACTTCCAATCCACCTCTTGTCTACTTCCTCTCTTCTATCTTAAAATTCTTGCATGTCACAGAATAGAGCAGGCTACCACAGATCTGGCCAACTGGGTATGATCAGCATAATTTTCCAGTAAAACCCATCTTTTCAAATTTTTCAGAAACAACAAACTTGCTGCCCCTATTTTTAGGGATTTTTTCGGAAAAGTCTCAGAAATAAAAAATCTAAGGAACTGAGGTTGTTCAACATTGAAGCACAAACAAAACCCATGTGCTAGATTTTTCCTGGAAAAATACTTCTTGGCAGGCACTATTTTTAAAGGTTTTCAGAAATTGTCAAAACAGGGTTGTGTGCACAGTCGATCTTTGAGTTTTTCATAATGCAGTACTCCCAAGTACAATACAAGATCAAGACGATCTTGTACCATGATTTCTTGAAAACAACTAACACAGACCTACATCAGAAGAAACCGGAAGTCAATTCTGAGAATTTGGAGGGCATGAATCAAATCACATTGCAAAACATAGAAGAATCTGGATTGTTTCAAGTTGCATCAATCCCTATCACATTATAGAGTGTGGAGCTTGTAATTGCTTGCATTAAGCATTACAATCCTACCACAAGAGAAATTCGATCAGTGGATGGGAGAGTGATCTATAGCTTGAAACCAAAAGACATTGAAAAATGTTTTGCTCTTCCACCATGCCCTACCAACAAGGTCATATCTGTGAAGGAATGCGAAAAGGCATTCGAAGCTTCAAAAGACAGGTGTTTGCAAAAAATGGCTAAACAATGGTTGAAGGTGAAAAAGGCCAGCTTGCCCAAATTAGTTTGAAGAGAATTCAGAGACGAGTATGTAGTGTTAATCACTCTACTCAGCAGGATCACTGGAGAGGAAGAGGGCAACCAATTTCAGCCGTGGATGTATTACATCATTGCCAAGATTATCAGTAAAAGGGAACATTACGACTGGGCCTCCCTGATCAGTGGCACACTCCAACAAATTACCGGGTTTCTAGAGGCTCATAGGTTCCACATGTGTTCGTACCTAGTATACCTAATTGCCTTTCAAGGCAAGTTCAGGACACTAAACACCGTGGGGACCTTAGGTGTGTAGAAGGTCTAGGAATACTTCCGCGTCTTGAGTTTACTCAAGCGGAATGACACTTCAAAAAGATAAATGATCTCTTCATCATGCACACTGTACGAGATCTCTACCATGAGATGCACTTGCGTATATCACCGACACCAACAGCTAAGGAGGCAATGGTGGACTGGGTGGATTGGTTTATCGAATTCCCCACCTTCACCTACATACGCGTGTTTGGTTACAATGGTCACTCCGCCATGATGCCACGCTACCCTTCAGATAAGGTAGTGTTCATGGAATTCCTAAGGCAGTTGGCCGAAGTTCACTCTCACCTACGCCTGAAGAAGAAGTCAGCTGCGAACTTTCCCATTCAGATGGGACTCTATAGATGTAAAACAACGGTTGATGCCAAATTGATGAGCCAAGAAACGGCGAGATTCAATCTCAAGTACCTTATTGAGAGGAGATTATATGATCCAAGAGGGCTCTATGTAGCACATCTCGAACAATGTTCATCAAATCAATCTTCCATAGAAGATTACTGGGTCAATTGTGATGATGAGTTTGAGGTGCGAAGAAGGAACTATCGCTAGCTTAAGCTCTCACAAATTCTGACTTTATGTCAGAAGACATTGAGGGCCTATCTAACGAGGAGGAAGAAGTCATTCTCCCCTCCTTCATGGATCAAGTGGATTTATAGCCACTCGGCATAATGGATTGGTATGCAAAAGAAAATACATCTATAGACGAGAGAACGAGTAGAGTTGTCAGAAACAGTCAACTCTACCTAGACAACAAGAGGACATGGAAGGTAGTACTTCCCCGAAAAGATCCGCCAATGGTTCAGTCTACACTACCTTCCACGTCTAGGAAGAAGCCCAAACGAAAGCAGTGGAGCAATCCTCCCAAAGGGATGCAGATGTCAGGGCTTACATGGGGAAGAACACAAATTGCTGATGTAAATCAGCAAGAGGTACAGGTGGAGGCAGCCACCAACTTACCTGAGATAGTAGAGATTGTTGCAGTTGAGCCCATGATTGAGGCAATCACGGCTGAAACAGAGCCCATGCTAGAAGCAGTTGTAGTAGATACGATGCTAGTGATAGAGACAGAGCAACCTACTTCACCACCATCACAACAGTCACAAGTCCCCATCGAGCTTGGACTCTCCACCGCAAGATATCAAGAAAGCACAGTCTCATTCATCTAGCATTCAGAGGCCTAGCATTCCTCCTTCCAATGAGGCTAGTCGGAATTCCATCTGGCTTGAGAGTCTCCTAGGAAGGAAGAGGGATAAGCCATCCTACCAACTTGACTTCACCAAGCTTGATCATGTCCCTGCAGACATGCCAACGAAGAAATTGACGGAGCAAGTTCATGTAGGGAGGAATGCGGATAATGAGTTCTTCATAGAGACTGCTGCCCCACCTGAGGACAGAAACATACATGATGTAGGGGTTGAAGACTTCACATTGTCGAAGTTCAACCTCGGAAAGACCACTCGTCAGGTGGAGGCAAACCTTCTTGGAATTGCCTCAGTGAGCACCCAAGAGAGAATGGCTAAGGATGGCCAAGACAAAGCAGCCTTCAAGGCTGAAAACCGACAATTGAGAAAACACATTTCCAGCTTGATGCACGACACTCCCAACTTCTCTGCTTTGCCACGGGAATTGCTAGACCTCCCCGCGGATAAAAACCACCACCAGTTGATCCAATATGGCAAACACTTGAGAAATCAAGTGGATGATTTTGTTGTCAGAGGATGATGTATACTGGTGGAAACATACCAATTGAGGGACAAAGCACATGGACTCCACTCAAATATCCAGCAGTCAGAATTGAGGACAGCAGAGAAGAGGCCAGGGGATGAAATGACAATAGCTTATTTACAATTGGCATATCAATTAGTTACCACCACAGAGAACAAGCAACATCTTTTTGCTTGGAAGGAACAATTGGCATACAAGGTGAAAGCCTATGATGCCAATTCTGTGGAACTGATTGACTACAGACATATTGTCGCCGGTATTATCAACTTCGCAAGAACCTTGGTAATATCCTTCCCTCACATAGAATATCAGCACAAGGGAGGAGAGTACGTTTAGCTAGGAACAGTGCAAAATCAATTTCGAGACGTCATCCATAGCACATTCCTTGATGATCTTGAGGGCTGCAAGTTGGCCAAGGTTGCAGCCATGTCTACCAAGTTGGATGACGCAGCTGCCAAGTGCATAGACTATCAGCAACAACTTGTGATAGGTGAAGAAATGCTAGGACGCCACACCATCATCTTGCGGAGCATTAATTGCGCAGGGACTGAAGAGGTCAATGACTGGATAGAGGCACTATTGACCAGTGGTGATGAGGTGTAAAGCACCCCAAGAAGGACGTCCTACCCTCCAGAAAGACATTAATTATGACTAGAGTTAACTTGATGCCCCTTTCCAAGTTAACTTCAGATCCCATAGATCATGTATGCTAGATCCCATTAATTAAGGATGTCTAAAATGGATCTCAGATCTCCACTAAATGTGGATGTCTATTTTGGAGGCACATTTGTAATTTAAGTTCACTTATAGCTAGGTTTCAGTTGACTGAGGTAGACTTCCAGTTTGACTTTTGTTTAGTTTCAATTAACTGAAGTAGATTTCCAATTGACTACTTGCTCACCTACATTTAGACATAAGAATAATTCTTGCTGATTGGCAAGAACTGATTGTTAACGCAAGGAGATTTAAGGGTTTCCTACTCTTTTGAGTTCTATAAATAAGAGCCTTGGGCTCATTATTTGTTAACCTTTATTTACTACACAAAATTGTTGCGCCATTGTTGTTACAAGCTTGTAAAGTTGTATTTGTTCACTCTTGGATGAGAGTTGGTTGATCGCAATTGTGCATGATTTCGTGCCTTTGCTGTCCCAACCTTTGTAATTCATTGGAAAAGATTGAAGAAGAAAATCAGATGGCACATGCTTGTTTGATCTAAATATTTGAGTTGTTTCAATGTCTTGTTTCCAATAGCTTATTGTTTCGATCTCCTCCTCGGACAAGGGTTCCTCCTCCTTGGATATTTTGTCATTGATAGTTATTGTTTGATGTTATTTAAAGATCTAGATTTCAGCCTACACTTCGGACAGGGGTTCCTCCTCCTTAGCAATCTTGATATCCATATCTTCATACCTTGTTGTTTCTAGTACTTTGTTTCCCAGCCTATACCTTGGACAGGGGTTCCTCCTCCTTCACAAGTCTTTGATCCAACCGACCGTGAAGAGTGTTCGCTTGTATAAAACCTTATCCTAGCGTATATCTGAGAGTTCAGAGCCTCGGCCATATTCTAAGGAGACGGCAGATTCAAGTGATCCAACCCATCCATTTCGCTCCTATGCCCTCATGCTTTGTTCATCTTGAGGAGATAGGATTGTTTAGAAGATAGTTTAGTTGTAGTTAAGATCTGTAGAAATCAGAGAAAACCTTAGCTACGATGCATTGTGTATATGCACCCTTGTGTCCTGTTGTTGAGTAAGAAAGATAAGAACCTTAGTACCCCTTTTTTACATACAAACATCAGCAAAGAGAGATCTTTCTCTCTATAATCCAAAGAGCAGTACTATAACACCTGCAATAGCTGTCCGTTTCCAATAAACACTCCAGAGGTGCTAATTGAAATGCCAACAATAGGCAACAGAAAGATGGAACCAACACGGATAGGATAAGTATTTGAGATGATCAAAACAACTGAGTTTGAGGCTTCAAAACCTTGGGCGCCCCTGGCCTCCAGGGGCACTTTTGCTATTTCTAGACATTTTTTATCATGACTAAAACCCTTTGTTTGACTCCTAATACCGACAGTTCAACAACTCAGATTCACCCGCTGACGCATGTGTTGCGAAGCCAGACCAACTCTGAGAGAAACATCCTAGGTGTCATTTGATAAAAAAACTTCATTTGGTGCTTCAAAAAGATGGGCGCCCCTGGCTAAGAGGTGCGCTTTTCACTCCAGTGTTAGTCATTTTTCCATCTCCCTCGTTCTGTGTTCAATCTCCATTTTCAGGTGTTAGACATATCTACGGGATTGGCTGGCTGGCTCATCGCGAAGCTGACAGGATTCCAGAGAATTTTTGTTGGATGTTGTTTGCATTTCAAATCGCACCTCTGGAATGCGTTCTGGAAATGAACAGCTATGTGCAGTAAACTGATCTTCGAATTAGGAGGGGAAGCTCCCTCTTTTGTTGAGTTGCATAAAGAAAAGTAATCTAAACTTAATTACGCCTATCTTTTTGGTTCAGCTGCGAGAACACAAGGTTATAGAACACTAGATGCTGCGGCTGAGGTTTTCCCTTCAATGAAACTAGACAACTACAACTTAACCTACGCTTAAAACGTTTCCACCCTCTCAAGTAAACGCAAAGCAAGAGAGTTTGGAAATGGACGAGTATGATTTCTGACAAATATACTTAAATATGTTAGTGTTTCTTAGATCAGATTATTTAATCAATTGAACAAAAGAAATGCAACACATAAGACAATGAACACAACAAGATACCCTGGGAAAACCCTCCTCTTGAGGGAGAAAAACCCAGCAAATATATCTCTTATATATTGAAGGAATAAGAGCAGAAATCTGCTTGAACTCAGGCCCAACACAATGCCGAATTTGATACAATGAATAATAGCATCTCTCCTAGATGCAAAGATACAAATGAATATGTTTCTCCTTGAAATCGGTCTGCTGCTACAAAATGATGATCTGCTGTTCAAGTATGAACTTCTTCTAGGTATGCGAATCCAAGTATGAGCTTCTTCTAAGACTGCGAATTCTGCTCTGCCAAAATAGCGAACTTCTTTGTGTATTCGAATGTATCTTAACATCAAAAGGTAACCTTGTATATATACCTTCTTGGCGCCTCTTCATATAGGTCGGCCTTTTGATAAATATTTTAATAACAAGTAAAGTCGGCCAGAATAAGTACATTGTATAACTTAAAGATAAGGTCGGCCCATGTACTAGTGAAGACCGACGCTGCATTAACATCAACACTCCCTCTCAGCTAGGGATGAACTTCCATCTGCACAAGACACATTATGTTAGAATGAAAACAAAATAAAATATCACCTCAACGTGATATTAACCATTATGGCTACTCCCATAGATGGTAAAAACTCATCACGGATTCTCTCACGTGATGTTGTCATGGAGTCACACACATGACATCCACCATAGCTTCTCCCAGAGGGTGGAAACAAGGGCTTTCACCTCAACTCTCTCTCATCAGAGAATTGCATTATCAAGGACTTACACCTCAACTCTCTCTCAGCAGAGAATTGTATTAACAAGGGCTTGCACCTCAACTCTCACTCAGCAGAGAGTTGCATTCTCAACAAGGATCACTGATTACTGAGACTCTTTCTCAGTCAAGGCTGCATTCTCCACCATACCAAGTTTCTCTCGGAAGTATACAAACTTCATCCTGGCGAGAGGCTTGGTGAGAATGTCTGCCGTTTGCTCTTCAGTGCTGATATACCTCAACTGTATAGCTTTCCTTTGCACCATATCTCTAATATAGTGGTACTTGATCTCAACATGTTTTGTTCTGTCATGAAACACAGGATTGACAGAAAGCTTCACACAGCTTTGATTATCACAGTGTATGATAGTAGGCTCCATTGATTGACCAAACAATCCTGCAAGGAGCTTACGAAGCCACACTGCCTCACGAGCTGCCACACAAGCTGCAATATACTCTGCTTCAGTTGTACTCAAGGCCACTGAAGACTGTTTCCTGCTACACCAGGAGATCATAGCAGTCCCCAAACTGAAGCAACAACCAGAAGTACTCTTCCGATCTGAGACACATCCTGCCCAATCAGAATCAGTAAAACCATGCAGCTCCAAATCCACATTTGAAGAATATCTCAACCCATATCCAATTGTGCCACATAAATATCTCAGGATATGTTTAGCTGCTACAAGATGTATTTGCTTTGGTTCACACATAAACTGGCTAAGTGCACTCACTGCATAGCAGATATCAGGTCTAGTGTTAACTAGATACATCAATGAACCAATCAACTGTCTATACATCGTAGAATCCACTGGTTCTGAACTAGCTGCAGCTTCTTTCAACTTATCTAAATTAGACTCCATGGGTGTAGACATAGGTTTGCAGTCAAGCATACCAAACCTTTTGAGAATGTCAACAGTATACTTGCCTTGACTTAGAATCATCTCATTTGGCTTTTGCCAAACTTCTAAGCCAAGAAAGTAATGCATAAGACCTAGATTCTTCATCTCAAACTCTGAAGCTAATTCCTTCTTGCATTTTAGTATTAGATGTTCTTCACCAGTAATGATCAAGTCATCAACATATAAAACTAAAATCAATGCTTCACCATTTACTACCTTGAAGTAGAGGTTAGAATCTGCATCATTCTTTGAGAAACCCAAACTTGAAAGGTACTGATCAATTCTTTCATACCAAGCACGAGGAGCTTGTTTAAGACCATACAAGGCCTTCTTCAACTTGCAGACATGAGATTCTTTCTCATGTACCTCAAATCCTTCTGGTTGCTCAATGTAAACCTCTTCTTCTATTATGCCATTCAGAAAAGCTGTCTTTACATCCATTTGGTGAATCTTCCATCCTCTAGATGCGGCAATAGCAATGATGGTTCTAACAGACGTGTAACGAGCCACAGGAGCAAAAGTTTCTTCATAGTCAACTCCCTCTTTTTGTGAGAACCCTCTAGCCACAAATCTAGCCTTGTGTTTCTCAATGCTCCCATCAGCTGCATGCTTGATCTTGAAGAGCCACTTAGAAGACACCACAGATTTGTCTTTGGGTCTAGGAACTATATCCCAAACATCGTTCTTAAGTATAGACTGATACTCCTCAATCATGGCATCTTTCCATACTTGTAGACTAGAAGCTTCTTCAACATTTGAAGGCTCTGACTCAATAATCTGACTCATCAAGGCAACATAGCTAGAGAACTTGTGAGGTCTCTTGCTTTCTCTGAAGGTTCCTCTTGGAGCTACAAACCTTTCTGCTTCCTGCATTGTCCTGCGAGCCCAAAGAGGTCTTTTCTTTCCAATCACAATGTCTAGAGGGCCCATCAGTAGGATCCAAAGGCTCAGCTGGATCAATATCTTCTTTAGGTTCTGTATCCTCCTTCAGATTCTCTGGGATATGGTCAACTTCCATATCTTGAGGAGGTTCTTCTTCATCGACCTCCATCGGAGTGCCTTTGGACTTTCTATAAGCAACATCTTCCTCAAATGTGACGTCTCTACTAATCTCAATAGACTTCTGTCCTGGAATGTAGATCCTGTAAGCTTTTGATGTCTCACTGTAGCCTACAAGAATTCCTTTCTTCCCAGAAGGTTCTAGCTTTGTTCTCTTTTCCTTTGGAATATGAACATAGACTGGACAGCCAAAGATCCTCAAATGACTAACTTCAGGCTTCACGCCTGAGAATGCTTCTTCAGGAGTTTTATTCTCTAAGATCCTGTGGGGACTCCTGTTTTGAACATAGACGGCTGTTCTTGATGCTTCAGCCCAAAAGAGATTTGTAAGTCTTGATCATGGATCATAGCTTTCACTGCTTCCACAATAGACCTATTCTTCCTTTCAGCAATACCATTTTGTTGTGGATTATAGGGAACACTGAACTCCCTCTTAATCCCTGCTTCAATACAAAAGTCTCGAAAAGTGCCAGAAGTGTATTCTCCACCATTATCAGATCTTAATACTTTGATCTTCTTCCCAGACAGATTTTCAATCTGCGCTTTGAATTCTCTGAATCTTACTAATACTTCTTCTGATTCTTTCGATCTCAAGAAATAAATCCAAGTCTTTCTAGAGTAATCATCAATGAAAATAATATAATACAAGAAACCACTAGATGATGCAATAGACATTGGACCACACAAATCAGAATGAATGAGATCAAGAATACATTTAGATCTACTTTCACTGGAATGGAACATACCTTTTGTGTTCTTGCCTAGGGCACATCCCTTGCATGTACCTTCATGTTCTTGATCGAATTTCGGAAGACCGGTGACCATCTTCTCCATGATAGGTAGAGCACGAAAGTGAATGTGAGCCAATCTTCGATGCCAAAGTTCACACATGCTGGTACTGTTATGCACAAGTGCTTGAAGAGGACGAGTGCACAGCATGTAGAGACATTCATGTCTAACTCCAATCACTTGAGCAGATTTGAAGCTGGAGTTCTTTGCCCATATAAGAACTTTCCCTTTAGAGAAGGCAACTTGATAACCTTTGTCTTCTAATGCTGAAATTGAAACAAGGTTCCTCTTTATCCCTGGTACGAACAGTACATCATTCAATTCCAAAGAAATTCCAGAATCCAAGTGAAGAGTGGAATTTCCAAACCCTTTTACAGAATATCTAGCATCATCTCCAATAACAACTTGATCACTAGAGTTGCTTTCCATTAAGTTTGAAAGGTGACTTCTGAATCCGGTGATGTGTCTAGAAGCACCACTGTCAATCAACCAAGTGTAAGAGTCAGTAGAAACATTGCTAGACAAGGCTGAATAAAATAGATAATTACTGGAGTCCTTTTGTGGAGTGACTTCTTCAACATCTGCAGTGGCAACTTGAAGCTTAGGTCGTTGAGGGCACACCCTCGCAAAGTGACCATACTTATCACAACGAAAACATTGAATCTTGGACATGTCTCGTTTTCTTTTGAAGGTAGGAGCATCATCATTTCCATCTTCTCGATTCCTTTTGAAGAATCCTTTCTTAAGGCCTTTTCCTTTGTTTGATGAATGAGAGGTAAGAACTTGTAATTCTTCATTCTTAGAGCTTTGACCAATCCCCCTTGCTGTTAGTCTTGACTCTTCTTGAATGCAATCAATCCTCAATCGATCAAACTTAGGAAGTTCGGATCTTGCACTGATTCCTTGGATGAATGCCTCCCATGAAAGCGGAAGACCATTGAGAGCAAGCATAGTCAGTTCTTTATCATCAATCATGTGACCAATAGTGGAGAGCTGATCTTTTATCTCTGAAATCCTCATGAAGTATGTAATAACAGATTCTCCTTTCTCCATTTTCACATGATGAAGTTGTTGCTTCAGAGCAAGGGCACGACTGGTGTTGTTGATTTCGTACATCTCTTCCAAGGTTGTAAACATCTCTCTTGCTGTATCCAACTTGAAGATAATTGGTACAATATGATCTTTGACGGAATCAACCAATGCTTTCTTTGCCCTAGTGTCTTTCTTCCTCCATTGCAGCTTCTCTTCTTCCCCCTCAGGTTCGGGAACTTTTGTTTTCACAAACTCAGCCAAATCATTCTCTTCCAAGGTTAGCATGAACCTGAATCTCCATGATATGTAGTTTGAGATCCCTTCGAGTCTATCCTCGATTTTCAGACCGTTCACCATCTTGAGAAATTTGGAAGATAGACTGAAAAAGGATAAGTGTTGCGAACTAAATCTGATCACGATCTTTTTCACACCCGCTCTGATACCATGTTAGTGTTTCTTAGATCAGATTATTTAATCAATTGAACAAAAGAAATGCAACACATAAGACAATGAACACAACAAGATACCCTGGGAAAACCCTCCTCTTGAGGGAGAAAAACCCAGCAAATATATCTCTTATATATTGAAGGAATAAGAGCAGAAATCTGCTTGAACTCAGGCCCAACACAATGCCGAATTTGATACAATGAATAATAGCATCTCTCCTAGATGCAAAGATACAAATGAATATGTTTCTCCTTGAAATCGGTCTGCTGCTACAAAATGATGATCTGCTGTTCAAGTATGAACTTCTTCTAGGTATGCGAATCCAAGTATGAGCTTCTTCTAAGACTGCGAATTCTGCTCTGCCAAAATAGCGAACTTCTTTGTGTATTCGAATGTATCTTAACATCAAAAGGTAACCTTGTATATATACCTTCTTGGCGCCTCTTCATATAGGTCGGCCTTTTGATAAATATTTTAATAACAAGTAAAGTCGGCCAGAATAAGTACATTGTATAACTTAAAGATAAGGTCGGCCCATGTACTAGTGAAGACCGACGCTGCATTAACATCAACAAAATAAACTATTCTTCAACACACGTTTTTATGGCAAGCTGAAAAAGAGATCATAAAGTATTATGGAAATAAGAGATTTTTATTTCAAGGCAGACAACGCACGCTCAAGATTTTATTTACTCATATTTCTAGCACAAAACAAATAGACGAAAACTTGAGATGTTTATATCAAGGTAGACAAAGCACGCTCAAGATTTTATTTACTCAAGTTTTTGGAACGAGGATTACAACTTCGGGACAGCAAGTTGTAGCAACACGCTTGCAACATGTGATCAACCTAACTATAATCAACACTACACATGAACTAAACAAGTATTTGCAGCTAAAGAGGCATGCGAACTTGCTTCTTACACAAAGTGAACAATACTGAACGATAACAAAGAGAAGGTACTATGACACTTATGTCTTGTTATCACAAGCACGGTTAAACTAAAATGAGCAAACACTGCTCTTATTTATAACTAAGCAGAGGAGTAGAGAACCCTAAAATCTCCTTGCTTTTACAACTACTGCTTGCCAACATGCAAGCTTTATTTCTAATTCTAGAACAAGATTAAAACATCTAAACCCTAGAAAGCATCTAAAAAAGGAAATGCCAACTCATTACACTTGTTTTCCTTCTTCTTCAAAGAATGGATAAGAATTGAGACAAAAATAGAAAGAAAGCATGAGATAAGAATGGAAAGAAAGCTTGGAGAAAGCTTCTAGAAGATTGTTGCTTTAAATCTCTCACACATCCGCCAAAAAGCAAGAAACTGCCTCTTTATCAGGAGTGTTGATACTATCTTTAGCTGTATTCCACTTTTCTAGAATCTTCTCCTCTTTTGCAATCAAACTTAGAGAATCTTTGACATCATCAACTCCTTTATGAGTTATGTTCTTTGAAAAACAACGCTGCCTCAAAAGATGACCCACTGATTGATAACTTGGCGGCTCTGCAACTTTATGCATTCTGACACTTCTCTTGATTCTCCCACAGAAGAGTTTTGCACAACTTTTTCTGACACTTGTTCTTTCGCTCATACCACTCCCTCTGCACGTTCTTCAACTGAGATGATGACATTTTCTGTCCATGACGATACTGATAAGCACTTCCCAACATTATCTGATCAGATAATTATGATACAACACTTGGTTGGCTCTGAATTCGATGGGAGAGTACTCTATGTTGAAAAACATGAAGATTGACTGTAAACTTGACTATGCTTGGACAAGCTCTGCACAAACTCTAAAAATCACTTGCTGATTTTCTCCATCAAACGGATGAATATTTTGGAATTTTTTCTGAGACATGGGTTTTGTTTAGAATCTCGTTACAAGCAAACCCAGATTGTCCGTTTTTGAAAATTTGGAGTGAAGACTGAAAAAGCAGCAAACCCTAATTTTCTCCGAAAAAGCAGAAAAAGCTGGCATCTAGGTATTGTTCATGAGCACATTCTGGATGAACCCATTTGGTTAGATTTTGAAAACCTTGAAGTTTCACTGAAAAAGCTGTGATGTGGGTTTTGTCCAGAAGAATATTTGAGATAGACCCAGAAGATTGGAAGTTGTAAAATTTGAAGTTTTCTCTAACATGCAAGATAAAAAGTAACTGCTGCAACCTTGAGAAAATTCTTCAAAAATTATCCAGAAGATAGAACCAGTATAAACCAACTCACTGAAAATTGAAAACAATGGCCTCCTTCAAAGATTTGATGTTCTGGATGAAAAAGTGTGAAAAAGCAAGCCTTCTTGAGTGTTGATCTGAAAATATTATGAAAAACCAGCAAGTTGTTCTCTTGAATCATGAAAATAAGAGTTTGAAGTTGCTGCTCTGTTTCTCCTTGAAGATACTTGCAAGAAAATAATGAAAAATAAAACACAAAAGTGCTTTAAATATGCTTTGCCTTGAGAAAACAACTTTCTTTTGCCCTAATTCCTCAAAACCCTAATTCAAGATTGTGTAATGAACTTAGACTTTGGTCTTCAACTTCAATTTTTGAAATTTCCAAAAATTTGACTAAGGCATGAGAAGTTGGGCGCCTTTTTTGAGGTATGCCATTCTTTTTTCCAAACTTAGCCAACTTTTCACCGTTTTCAACTTTTGTTAATTTTTCAACCCTGTTTCAACTCTGTCTCCTGGCTTCCAAATTGATCCAATGAATGAGTTGAATGTTGCATCCTGAAGCCTAGTTGAATCTAACAACTTGGTTCTGGAGATGTCATCTGCTAAAAACTTCATTTATCCCTTCGAAATGTCAGGTGCCTATCCTTGAAAAGGGCGCCCATTTTCTCCAGAGTTAGTCAATTTCATGATCTTCAATTTTATGCTTGTCTTCTGACCTTCAGATGAATCCACAATTCTAGGCGTTGTACTGATCAGACTAACTGGCTGATAGGTCCACTGGATAGCTAGGATGATTTTGGAAGGGGTCCTCTGGATACCTCGTCTCCGGAAATTGACTTTTGGTGGCTCAAAACCCTAGGCGCCCTTCTCCTTCAGGGGCGCCCATAGCTTCCAGTGTTAGTTTTTATTCTGAGTTTTTCACTGTTGCTTTCAACTATCTTTTCTCTCGCTTTTCCTCCTCTGTTCATGTTGCGATATCTGACGACTGCTGACTCTAACGGACGAGCTGATGGATTCGTTGGAGAGCTAGATCCAGTCTGACAAAGTCATGTTGGAGGTGCTTTCTGCAAATTCTATCATTTGACTTCTCAAAATCTTGGGCGCCTTTCTTCTCCAGGGGCGCCCATGTCTACCAGTGTTAGAATATTTTCATCCTTTTTCACTTCAGAGTTCTAAACACCTCTCATCATGGCCCCTGTTTGATCTGACTTTGCCAGAAACTGAGTGATTTGACGAGTTGACGAAGACATCCACTGCGAAGCTGGCGAGAACCTGAACAATGTTGCCTAGGAGAGCCAATCCTAACTTCATCATCTGACCTTCCAAAAAGATGGTCGCCCTTCTTGTCCAGGGGTGCCCTTGTTGAGCAGAGTTAGAAATTTTTATGCAATTTTCAACTTTCAACCTCTTTTGACGTGCTTTCCTTGTCTCGGCTGTCAAAAATAAAAAATATTCTAAGGCATGAAGGTTTGGGCGCCCAAACTGAGCAGGGGCACCTTGTGTCTCCAGTGTTAGCCAAAATTTATCACTTCTCAACTTTTCTAGCTTTTCCTTGCCGTTCTCTGTTTCTCTTGCACTTTCATTTTTGATAGCTTCTGCTTGATGCTTGAACATCTGATTCTGATACTTGGCAACCGACTGACCTCCATTGATGACCTTGGATCCCTGAAACAGCTTCTGAAAAAACAGAATAGACCCAGTAGGGTAAAACTGATCTTTTTGTGATTCTGACTGCACCAGCCTGATGAAGAAGTATTTTAAGCCAATCAAAATCAGTCTTAACCCTAGAAGACAAACTTTCTATTTTTAGAAAATTTTGCAAGTATCCATTTCGAAAGAAACCCAGAAAAACCCAAAAAAAGTTTCTATTTTTAGAAAACTGCTAAAAATAGAAATTTTCCTAAAATTTAGGGTTGAAAAACTGAAATCTGGGTATGGTAGGTTTGATCATTTTGAACCGACCCAGATTGTCAGATTTTGAAAATTTCAAGGTTTTGACCCTCATGCAAGACATGCAAACCCCCATTTTGACCTTTTCTGACAGATTTAACAGTATCTTGACTCAATTCTTCAAAATGCCTAAGTGTAGCAAAAATTTTAATTTTGGGGTACAACAGAAGTGACAATTCTCAGAGAGTTTGATCTAGGCCTCCAAAATCAAGGGTGCCCCTGGCTCACAGGTGCACTTTTGCTCCATAGTTAGAAAAATTTCCAGCATTTTCACCTCAACGAAAATCCCCTCTGAGACGAACCATCATTTCGGACATATCTCGCCATAGAAACTTCACCAAAGCATTTTAATCTTAAATTTCGACACCTGGTACCTGGCCATCTGCCATTGTTGACCTCGAAGATCCTAACTTTTCACTGGAAAAATCGAAAACTGCTTAGTAGGCTTAAACTGAGTTTTAACTGAATATGACTTCACCATTGTGATCGTGAAGAAAAATAAGCCAATCAAAACAATTTTCAGTCAATTTTGACAAGTTTCAATTTTTTAGGATTTTTGACCTAAAAACAGGGGTCCAAAAACCCTAATTTTCAATTTTTTTCAAATTTTTCTAGTATCCTCCTAACATTACATTGAGTCAAAGTCCATACTTGATTTTCCCAAAAACTATGTTTTGACATATTTTTTACAAGGTTTAGACCATTTAAATAAAAATGCCTTAATGAAGCAAAAAAATTGGTTTGGGTACAACAAACTGCACTATTTCATACAGCTATGACTCCCAAAGATCACAATGCATATGTGCCACATCAAACACCACCTCATTGACAAAATCTAAAGTAATGCCAACCATAGCTTACATTGCTTTCTGATCTTCTCATTTGCATTGTCCTTCAACCATCCCAATCAATAAGGATGTGAGTGGTCTACTACTTTCAAACCCAGGTTTTCAACTAACTTGCAAGAAATCATATTTTCTTGAGAGCACAAATCAAAGAATGCATCAAAATTTTTACCTTTGGCTTGAACCTGGATGTTGAATAACTTAGTTCCTCTTCACTTTAAGTGCTACTACTCGCTGTAAGAGCATCCTTGGTCAATGTAGCACATGAAAGACACTCATCAACATCTAAGTCTCCACTTATCTCTTTTCCTTTTTCTATGCAAATAATATTTTTGTCTTTCCCGTTCTTACCTTTGTCCTTTGTTTTAGTCATGATAGTTGCATTCCTTTTACCCTTACCATCTTGGTCCTTACAACCACTTTGATGCTCTCCAACCTTATGCTTTATGTAAGAACACCCCCTGATATTTTCGAAGTTTACACCAATTGAAACCAAGCAATAAGTCAAACAAATAACATTTATTATGCAGATTTTGTAACGATCCAACCCTTACATAAAAAGAAAAATCTTATTTAACACCATTAAATAAACATAATGAGTAATAAATACTTTGCAATAAGATATTTCTTTTCTTTCATTGATAATTTCAAAACAAGATACAATATATATCAACAAGAAATCTTTTCCTTTTCAAATAAACATCAGAGTAAGAAGACATACAAGTACAAACATAGCTCAGTGAGCTTTTGTGTAGATGTAATCAAATCTTACCTAAAAGAAGGATTCTAACACCTAAGAGTAAAGCTAAGTTTCAAATGAACTTTCAGAATTTCTTCTAACTGTGATTTCCAGATTTTCTTCTAAGTTCGATTTCCAGATTTTCTTCTAAGTTCGTTTTCCAGATTTTAGACTAAGTGTGAATGTGCTGATTGCAGAACATTATCTGATTTCTATGTTTGCATATCGATTGAGGAACCATCATAAATACGAAGAAGACCGTCCCTCCTAAGAGGCGCGCCTCATGAGAGGACGTGTCTCCACGAGTGGAGGCACGTCCACTCATGGGATGCGTCCCTTAGGATGCGGCTGGTAATTACAATCATTTACCATTTGTTAAGCATATACTCACACGTATATGATCTTCATTATGATGGCGTATGACTTTCAAGAGAATTCCGATTTCATACAGAAAATCACGAGAATGATAGAATTTAATATGACTTTTATATTTTCGATTATAATGATCTTTATAGAAATATCATAATGAAGTATGATAGTTTCAATCACTCATGAATGACAGTGATACTTGCATCACTGTCATACATATCTGACCGAAGCTACCATACATTAACACTCCTTCTTAGCTAGGGAAGATATTTCAAATCAAATTAGTCAAGATATCACCTTCACATGTGATATAATATGTTTTCTCAAAGTTGTCAAGTCACATGACATTCTTCATAACATTTCTCCACTCCCTCTTTAACTAGGAAGAAATAACTTCCAAAAATGATATCACCTAACTCGTGATATCAGAAGATATGATATGCTTCTGAAATTGTCAAGTCACATGACATTCTTCATACATATCTTCATCATGGTATGTGCATTGACATCAAGCCACATGATGTCTACCATAGATCATGGCATATCCACGGATATACTCACCCACCATGATCATCTCTTATGGATCACAATGACCTTCAGATATTAAGTCTCATGATATCCATCAAGGTGTCTAAGAGATACTATCATGACATGTCTTATAGATATCAAGCCATATGATATCTATTATGATAGTTTTATCATTGTAGAGTTGTCACTTTACAATGTCAAATACAAGTGTTCATTATCAGAAAGATCGTCACCTTTCGATAATGTACACAGGAGGGATAGGCCCATAAAGTCATGGAGTCACTCACATGACACAAGAGTTTACAAATTAAACATCTTTATATATTAGTACAATAATTTGCATTTCAAACATAAATAACAAATTACATTTCTACCATACCAAGTTTCTTCCTGAAGTGCTCTACCTTGATCCGGGAGAGAGGCTTGGTGAGAATGTCTGCAGTTTGGTCATTTGTACTAATGTACTCCAACTGAATCACTTTCCTTTCCACCATATCTCTCACATAATGATAGGGGATCTCAATGTGTTTAGATCTGTCATGAAAGACAGGATTCACAGAGAGCTTTATACAACTCTGATTATCACAATGAATGATTGTAGGATTCAAGGGCTCACCAAAGAGTCCCACAATCAATTTACGAAGCCACACTGCTTCTCTTGCCCCCATTGAGGCTGCAATGTATTCAGCTTCTGTTGAGCTCTGTGCAACGGATGATTGTTTTCTACAAACCCAGGAGATCATTGCTGATCCGAAACTAAAATAGCATCCAGATGTACTTCTTCGATCAGTTACACTTCCAGCCCAATCTGAATCTGAATACCCATGTAGATCTAATGGATTATTCTTGTAAAGAAGCCCATATCCAATGGTACCTTGAAGATATCTAAAGATATATTTTACAGCCATCAAGTGAATTTCCTTGGGTTGACACATGAATTGGCTGAGGGCATTTACAGCATAGCATATGTCAGGTTTGGTGTTAACCAGATACATCAAGGATCCAATCATCTGTCTGTAAAGGGTCGGATCTGCACATTTGGATTTTGCTGCTGCTTCTTTCAATTTGTGAAGGTTGGTTTCCATGGGTGTGGACATTGGTCTACAGTCCAACATTCCAAATTTTTTCAGAATGTCAATAGTATACTTCCCTTGATTTAGAATAATACCTTCTGATTTCTGCCATACTTCCAACCCGAGGAAGTAGTGAAGAATACCCAAGTCTTTCATGTCAAATTCAGAGATGAGATCTTGTTTCCCTTGAGTAATGAGGTGATCTTCCCCTGTTATTAGTAGGTCATCAACATATAAAATAATTATAATCATATCACCTTTGATTACCTTGAAGTATAGATTGGAGTCAGCATCGTTCTTGGAGAAACCTAATCCCAAGAGATAGCTGTCAATTCTTTCATACTAGACCCTGGGAGCCTGTTTGAGTCCATAGAGAGCTTTCTTGAGCCTGCACACATGAGAGTTAGATTTATGTATCACAAATCCTTCAGGCTGTTCCAGGTAGACTTCCTCTTCAATGGTTCCATTCAGGAAAGCAGTTTTCACATCCATTTGGTGGACCTTCCAACCTTTAGTTGCTGCAATGGCTAACACTGTTCTTACTGATGTATAGCGGGCAACTGGTGCAAATGTTTCTTCGTAATCAATGCCTTCTTTTTGATAAAAACCTCTAGCCACGAAACGTGCTTTATGTTTTTCTATGCTGCCATCAGCAGCATGCTTGATTTTGAGGAGCCATTTAGAAGAAACAACAGATTTCTCCTTAGATCTAGGCACAATGTCCCATACATCGTTGTTTAGTATGGACTGGTACTCCTCTGTCATTGCATCCTTCCAAGCTTGATGTCTGAAGGCTTCTGTAACATTGGTAGGTTCAAAGTTTATGAAGTTGTTCATCAAAGCAACATAGCTAGAGAATCGTTTGGGTCTTTTATTTTCCCTGAACGTTCCTTTAGGTGCTGCCAGATCCTCTGCTTCTTTGATCATTTTCCTGGCCCAAAGTGGTCTCTTTCTACCAATGTCATTTGTGTCCTCATTTGAAGTAGTAGGAGGTTCAAGTGACATTTCCTTTGGATGCTCCCTCCGAATCTCAAGAGCAGGTTCCATTTCCGGTATCCTAGGGAAATAAGTTTCTGTTTCACTTGTACTTCTGGCCCTCTTGAATGCAATGTCTTCTTCGAAGATGACATTTCTGCTCAACTCAATTTGTTTCTACCCGGGTATGAATATTCTATAAGCTTTGGAGGTTTCACTATAACCCACAAATACTCCCTTCTTTCTAGAAGGTTCTAGTTTGGACCTCTTCTCTTTGGGTACATGAATATAGACAGGGCAGCCAAAAATCCTAAGATGGCTAATGTCAGGTTTTAAACCGGTAAAGGCTTCTTCAGGAGTTTTGTTATCAAGATGAGAATGAAGACATCTGTTTTGTATATAGATAGCAGTCCTAGAGGCTTTTGCCCAGAAAGTTGTTTCAATGTTTTGGTCTAGTAACATTGCCTTGGCAACTTCTACAATGGTTCTGTTTTTCCTTTCAGCAACCCCATTTTGTTGAGGGTTGTAGGCAATAGTGAACTCCCTCTTAATTCCTGCACTCATGCAGAATTCTTTAAAGATCTGAGAGGTATATTCTTTCCCATTGTCTATCCTTAGGGTTTTTATTTTCTTTCCGGAGAAGTTTTCAGTGAGGGCTTTAAACTCTTCGAACTTTTTGAGGATTTCTATAGACTCTTTGCATTTAAGGAAATAGATCCAGGTTTTCCTAGAGAAGTCATCTACAAATATGACATAGTATAGAAAACCTGCTTTAGAAGGTACAGACATGGGTCCACAAAGATCAGAGTGAACCAGTTCTAATACATTAAGGGTTTTACTTAGGCTATTTTGGAAGGATCCTTTAGTATTCTTTCCTAGGGCATAGCCTTTACAGGTTCCTTCATGAGATAGTTTTAGCTTGGGTAAGCCAGTGACAAGTTCTACCATAGAAGGTAGGGCATGGAAATGAAGGTGACCTAGTCTTCTATGCCAGATTTCATTTGAGTCAATAGTGTCAAGAGTGAGTGCTTGTTTAACCTCAGTGCAAAGTGAGTAAAGGTACCCTTGCCTTATGCCTATGGTATGAGCTTTCTTGATAGTTGAGTTTTTAGGCCATACTAGAACTTTACCATCCATAAATGTGACTCTGTAGCCATTGTCTTCAAGGGCAAAGATGGATATAAGATTTCTCTTAATTCCAGGTACAAATAGAACTCCAGAGAGTTGTAGAGAAATCCCAGATTTCAATTTGATGGAGCATGTTTTAACCCCTTTTACAGGGTATGCAGAATCATCTCTGATGTTTACTTCTTCATCAAATTTTTGAGTTAAGGAGTCTAGGTGTTCTCTGAACCCTGTGATGTGTCGGGATGAACCGCTATCAATTACCCAATTTTGAATGTTGTCAGAAACTTGATTAGAAAGGGCTGTGAAGAGCACAAGGTTCTCAACTTTAAGGTTAGCCTCTGGTTTCCTAATATTTTCACTCATGAGTGATGCTGGATTATCTGCTCTTGAGAGATGTTCTTCTAATCTGATCACAATAGACAATATGAAGAATGTGATGTGAACTCGATTTAGAAAATACGAATTTCTTTGAGCAATCTAATTTAAGATTTGATTTGGATTCGCACACCGTGGCTCTGATACCATGTAGTTGTAATCAAATCTTACCTAAAAGAAGGATTCTAACACCTAAGAGTAAAGCTAAGTTTCAAATGAACTTTCAGAATTTCTTCTAACTGTGATTTCCAGATTTTCTTCTAAGTTCGATTTCCAGATTTTAGACTAAGTGTGAATGTGCTGATTGCAGAACATTATCTGATTTCTATGTTTGCATATCGATTGAGGAACCATCATAAATACGAAAGAAGACCGTCCCTCCTAAGAGGTGCGCCTCATGAGAGGACGTGTCCCTTAGGATGCGACTGGTAATTACAATCATTTACCATTTGTTAAGCATATACTCACACGTAGATGATCTTCATTATGATGGCGTATGACTTTCAAGAGAATTCCGATTTCATAGAGAAAATCACGGGAATGATAGAATTTAATATGACTGTTTTATATTTTCGATTTTAATGATCTTTATAGAAATATCATAATCAAGTATGATAGTTTCGATCACTCATGAATGACAGTGATACTTGCATCACTGTCATACATATCTGACTGAAGCTACCATACATTAACATTTTGAACAAATAGTAGTAAGATAGTCCAGGATCTTCCCTTTCAAATCTTGGTACTTCAGTAGCCTGCTGTGGAGGAGAAACATCACTCGGGCGCTTTTCCGCCAACCACAGACTTATAATGTGGTCCCCGACACATCTATTATTTAATAGATGGCCCTCCCTTCAATGAAGAGTATGGTAGGGTAACCGATACTGTTGACCAACTGAGCATAGCGGTGTGTCCTACATAACTAGATCCTTGTAATCCCACAATCCCGAACTAGCATGTACTATTGAATCACAGTGAACTGATAGTTTAATCATCGCCCAGTCTAAGAGGATGTAGGTACATTACACTACTTTGGCCAAAGTGTTTCATACAGTATTTTTACTAAGGTTCATCTATCACATACACCATTTATGGTCAATTTGACTTAGGGCTATCTTACACTACATATAGGTTTTGTCCTTCAATAATCAGTCACCCTAGACTAACCTACAACATACTAACTACTAGAAATGAATCAACATAACAAGTAATTCACATAATCCCTCCTGTACTAGAAATCTTTATCTTAGGAGTAACTCAAGCTTATCTAAGTTAACCTAATAACTTAAGCTGATAGAATTTATTTGACTCCTATCCTCATTTCAGTCCTAGTATTTAGTAACTAATGCAAACGTATTCTACTTATATGGAGATCATACAAATACTATAAATCACAACAAGTATGCATCTTTTATCCTTTAAAGTTCAAACAATTTACTCCCTAATGTGCAATCAAACATGCAGTTTATAAAACAATTCTCTTTCTATACACAACAAAAGTACAATTTCATCAATCGATTCCCTATCTATGTATAGACAGTAAACACATAATACCAAAAATATTTTAAGATTTACTATTGCAATTGATAGTAGAAGAATATCTCATGCCTAGTATTTAGCTTTTCTCTAGATGATGAAGATTCAACCTATCTTCACAGAACTTCCAACACTTCCAAACAATCAACAATTTCCTCCGAAAACTCTATTTTCCTCTCTCAGAATTTATCTCTCAGAAAATGATGAATCAGGCTGGTAATGGTTGCAGCTTGATAAAAATATGAAAACTCTAGTAGTTCAATACTAAAGTATGATTATGATGAACTGACTCTATTCTCAGAATAATACATTTCTTAGAAAATGATGAATTCTAACTTAAAAACATAATGTTTGCTCTTCCAAAAAGATAAGTTCTCTAAAGATGATTTCAGATGAATTAAAATGAAGAATTGGGCAGCTATTTATAGAGCCTCTCAGCCCCAACGAAATCCTTCAAAAGAGGCATGTGATATGGCACCACATAAATGTGAAATGTTCAACTCAGTATGTGGTGCACTTCCACTCACATACTCAGCTTCAACAAGGTGAATCGACCTTTAGAAACTGATTGCAAAATGAAGACCAGTTCAATCGACACCTACAAATTATTTTTCCAGAAATGGTGCCAACTCCATAAAATGGCGGGTGATTCACTTAGCAAGAAAAAGTCATTCGTTATTTCTAGAACACATAGCTCCTTTTCTAGCTAGTCGACACCATCCATAACTATGCTTGAATAATTCATGTTTGTACATTTGCACGCATTTACTAGTCGCGTATTTTCCTGCGCCATAATTCATTTTCATGCTTTCAGCATTTCAAAAGATGAGTGATAAATATTTTGATCTCTATAGTTGAGAGATAAATATTTTATTGAATAGGAATCATTCGATTTCCTATGTTGAATGATTTAAATCAATTGAATATGAAATAACCCAATTCCCATAGTTAAATGGTAAATATTTCGATAAATAGGAAATAAGTCGATTTCCTAAATTGAGATCAATTTGGAAAATAATTCGATTTTCAAAATTGAGAGTTGATATTAAATCAATGTGGAAAATGATTTGATTTCGATTATGAGATTAAATATTAAATATATATATATATATAACTTTGAAAACATATAGTAAGCCATTTAGCATAGCCGATATGTATATATATATATATATATATACATGTATATGTAAATTGCCAGGCAATAATAATATAATATTATTAATATCCACTTATAATAGGTTGTGTGCATCTATAAATGTATATGCATGTATATACCTCAATGTACATGTATGTGTAGGTATACCATATTGATGCATTTGTATGAGCATATCCACCTACCAATCATACGCCTGTATCCATATGTATATACATATGGATACGTGTATATACTATATATATGTATATATGTGCACTCCCTATTCACTTACATTCATTCACGTTACCATCATAATGATCGTAATACAACGAGATAGATAAACATCACTCATAAAAACGTAAAGAAGTAGACAAGACTCCTAATGCCAATATACGAGCTATGAATGACTTATCTAGAACCAACATAACTGACTTAGTTCACTCAATCTATAGTGATGTGTGTGTATGCTCAAATAGTTTACATTACCGGTTAACCGACCAAGCTCCTCTCCCGAGTGATATTTCCCCTCCGCCTGGAGGAATGGTACATATACCTGCATCCTTTGACACATGCTCACGGAAGTCAAATGTTCACAACATAAGCAGTATACATAACATCTCATAAGTTAGAATATTCACAACTCAATAACTTGTATGCAATAATTCACCAAGAATGACATCAATAGAAACTACATGAGACAATCATCAAATGTGAAAACACTCATATTGATAGCAAGGAACAACATATTTTATTCATTTATCCCTATGCAGTACTAATATTTAGTAGCTATACAATCGGGGTGTAACAGATTTGATTAAGTATAAACATTGAAGGATTTGCATTATCAAAATTTCAGCTGTTGCAGATTAATATTGAAAGTTTCATTCATAAAGACATTGTTGTTACAATTTTGAGGCCCAAAACAACACCAAATAAACACTGAGTCATCTACCATAACAACCACAATAGAAAATGTAAATAAATTGAGGAATATGCATCTTGAAACCATAACCTACCTGCTGTAGCTAATTTTCCGAGTGGTGACAGTCAGCAACAATGTAGAACAATTTCATCAGCACCTTCCCTAAGTCTCCTAGCTGCAGCAATAGGTATAAAAGGTCTCTCCAAACACCACCAAACACTTCTCTACTGCCCAGACTTGCAGATTTATCCTTAAACAGCGGTCAACATTCATTTCCATGCAATGATGATCATCCTAGATCAGATGTAGCAGCATACAGGGTGTTGGTATACACAAGGGCGATTCTGGTAATAAATTTATATTTAATTTTTGAGAGCTCCAATCTGCCCACAACTCCTGCAACCTGTTTCACCAACTAGGGTGCCATTTCCAGGTTTATTTGCAGCCACAAAATCAAACCAAAACCTGGCAGAAAACCCAAAACTCCTTCCTGCAATTGTATGCACTACCTAGAGGGACAATTTTTTCTAGAAAATAAACGCCAGCATTTTTTCACTTGAAAACTCATGCAATAGGGTCACCCAACTTAGGAAATTCATTGGTAAAATACCCAAAATCAGAAAATCATTTCATTGATCTGCACATTCAAAAAGAGGGGGTATGGCCTGTCTTGGCAATGGTATGCCCAGGTTTAAACTCCTGGTAATACTTCCAAAAACACTCCAAAAAGCTCTAAAAAACATTACCAAATACTCCCAAAATATGCATATCAAAATACCTTCAATATTTTCATTTTTTGCCCTTAGTTGGAGAAATCTCAATTGGCAACCTTCAACATACAGACAATCTCTAATTGAAATTGCTCCAAATCTTCAACATTCAGCACAAGCGTAGATTCTAAAGTAAATCTACCATCGAACCAATCTGCACATGTAATATCCCCATTTTAGGGTTCTCTTGCTTTGTAGTTGGAGGTGGTTTTCTGGGTTTGTATCTGCTTGCTCAAAAGGGTGATTTGATGTTACCAATGAGCTCAGATGGTTTAGTGGAGTTATTTAATGCTTTCAAATCTTATTTCTGGCTTTTGGTTTGGGCTCCAAGATTTTTGGAGAGAGCATCTATTTATAATAAGTCACTTGATCGGCACCATTCATCTTATTCTTCATTGGGATCACTTTGATGTAGTTAGTTTTCAATTCCGATGCATTCCGACAGTTTCGCAAAAATGTGTGTATTAATGGTTATATTTTAGTTAAATTACTAAGGTTTCTTAAAATTAATTAAAATATTTAAAAAGGCCCTTAGTATTATAGCTCGTTAGAATCGAGATGAGATACTTTAAATCATGGATGCATTAAACAGAGACTTTGCATGTCAAATATCATTATTTTAATGAAAAGGTCATTTTTAGAGTGAAAAGGGTGTTTTAATTTAAAAAGGGTGTTTTAATTAAAAAGTGCATCTTAAAAAAAAAGTTTCTAGTGAGTTTGGGAAGAAAAGTATAAAAAGGGTTTTTTGGAGTTCATTTGGGCATGCTTGAAGTTATTTTCTTATTTCATTTGGAGAGCTTTTTGAAGCTTTTCTGGTCGGTGGGTTTGAGAACCCTAGGGCACCAGTTTCGATAGTGAAACTATCTACCCTAGCTGGAATTTATTGAGGAAGCCATTCAGGTTTTCTACAGGTGCTTCATTGCAAATTTAATGGTCATTTTCAGCGACCAAATTTGAGGGGATCGATTGCTTTTAGTCTGAAGTTGTCAAGGGTTTTTGAGTGAGAGATTGCATTCATGTATGTAACCAATTGAAGCAAATAATGCATCGTATGACTTCATTTTGGGTTTGTATCAGCTACTAAGGGGGTCGTGGTTTTCCAGAAACCCTAGGCAACACCTTGTCTTGCATTATGGGGTTGGAATCAGATTGATTTTTGAATGATATTAAGTGGGTTTGAGCTCCAAGAAGAGGGCAACTCTAAACTAGAGAAAGACGTCATTGTGAGGTTGACATCGAATCGATCTTGGTCTGAGAAGCAGCTGCAAAGACGTGGCTGTTATGAAAGCAATTTCTCTTCATTGGAGGATGTGGGGCTTGGTAGAGGTTGGACGACTTCATCTAGAGGTCGCTTGTTGAATGTGCCATTCATTCATGGTGATGTTATTTCTGATTACAAGGATGTGGGTATTCAAATCTGCATACACAAAGTTGCATCAGTTCTGGGTCTTCATTGCAGCAGTTCGAAGTCCTTAGTGACTGCGAAGTCGTCATAACCAGGTTTGAGTGTATCTTACTGTTATAATCTGGTTGTAACCTAGCTTATGTCCTTGTCCCTTGTTGTCAATCAAAGCCTTAGTCTGCTGTAGTATTCCTGGGCCAAATTACACATTGTTTCACACTTATAGTCACTCAGAAAATTGATGTAACAGTTGTAATTCAGTCACTGCTAAGGCTACATTTCTGTCTCAGTCACTATACCTTCATTTACAAGTCATTTTGTACTGCTGTGCATTATTTGCAATCATAATCCAAGTTTATGAAGCTTGAAAATGCTAAGCAACAAATATATGTAATGTCAATACGAGTTTATGAACTACTATTAGTGTAATACAGTCCGATTTGTGCTCAGAAAATCACAAATCAGATTGTATTTTGGCCTTTTGATAATTACCGTGTAATCCCATTATTGGCATGGGAGTCTTTAGTGATGAGTTTGTCATTCTAGTGCTGTTGAAGACATTGGATAATAATGATAAAGGTTATGTGTGTTGTTATTGGAATGCAAAAAGATTTCATGAAATACTTTGCCCTATCCATTGTCATATGTTTACATTATTGAGTACCAAACTTCCATGCACTATAACTCATCTATTTGATAAAATGAAGTCTATCAAATCAAAGGTAATTGTAATGTCCCCATTTTTAGCACTGCACTCTCCAGTGAATGATAGCTTATCCATGAATGCCCGGAGGCTAGTCAATGGCAGAGTTTGGGTTTCCAACTGCTTAGAGGTTTCTTTTGAGGATTCAAGGGTTTGCATGTTAGATTTTTGCAGTTTGGTTGTGAGATTCTTTCTGGGTTTTTAGAGAGCTTCGCAGTGGTATGACATGCAATTGAATCAGAGAACTTTCCCGGACTTACTATTTTTAGTAAGTTACTGTTGATGAATGATAGCTTAGGTCTAATATAAATGTTGATTGCCTAAGGCATCATCTTCATTTATATTAGATCAGATTGCTCTTCATACTTATATTTCTAAAATAAGTAAATTCGAATTTTATATTAAATGGAGTTAATATAAACCGAAATATTAAAGATGTTAATATAAATCGGAATTCTCTTGAAACATCCGCCATCTTGTAGAAGGGTGTATACGTGTTAATGTATACATAGACAATGATAAACATATCACAGGCCGCACCCCTAAAGGACGTGTCCCATGAGTGGACGTGTCTCCACGTCCTCTCATGAGGCGTGCCTCTTAGAGGCGGGCTCCTCCCTTATTTATGGTGGTTCCTCATTCAATATGCAAACATAGAAATCGGACAATGTTCTGCAATCAGCACATTTAATAAGAAGTTCAAATCTGGAAATCGAAGATCTGGAAATCGAAAATCTAAACATAGAAGTTAAATATTATTTGACTTAGAAACTTTTCTTATACAGATTTTTCTGACTTTAGTTCAATCTTAGTGTTTCTTAGGATCCCATTAGAAAAGATTTGATTACATTTACATGGTATCAGAGCCACGTTGTGTGAATCCAAATCAAATTTAAAATCAGATTGCTCAAGGAATTCGTATTTTTCTAAAATCAAATTCACATTCTTCATAATGTCAACTATGATCAGATTTGAAGATCGTCTTGCAGGAGCAGATAATTTTACATCATAGAAATTTAGAATCATGATGATCCTAAAAGAGAATAAACTAGACTCACTTGTGAGAGAAAATAAAAGGGAACCTAAGGCTGAACTTGAGAAAAGTCAATGGATTTAAAACAATGAAAGAGCCATGAAAATCCTTGTAGATGCAGTGAGGGATCATATAGTGCCTATCTTAGCAAAACATGAAATTGCATACCATATGTACAAATCTCTTGAGAGTACTTATGAGATCAACAACACCTGTAGGACTCTAGCATTAAAACAGCAAATCAACAATGCTCAAATAAACAAAGGAGAGTCCATTAATGCATACTTCATGAAGATTATTGAACTTAGGGATCAATTATCCACAATTGGATATCAGATTGACAACAAAGAGTTAACCCTAATTGCACTAGGAGGCCTACCAAACTCATGGGAGTCATTTGTTCAAGGAGTAAGTGCAAGATCTAAACTCCCTAAATTTGATAGGCTAAGAACTGACTGCCTTCAAGAAGAAACAAGACTCTCCACTAAGGAAAATAAACAGAAGAACATAGATGAAGACATTCATGTACTCAACACAACGTCTAATAAAAGGAACAAGAAAAACTCCTACAAGAGAGGATATTTTAAAAGAAAGAGAAATTCCAATGGAAAGGAATCTTTTAAAAAGAAAGACATCTCTCTAGTGCAATGCTTTAGATGTGATCAATATGGTCACTATGCAATGAAGTGCCCTGACAGATCTAAACAACAAGCATCTTTTGCCAAAGTAGGAAAGACAAATTCAGATCATGAATCTGAAGACCTTGTGTTCTAAAAGGACAAATGGACATAGAGTTACCCTTATGGATGGAAAAATTCTAGCATGGTCTAAAACTCAACTATTAAGAAAACTATTGGTGTAAGACAAAGGTACCTTTACAAACTATGCACCTAAGTCTAAAACCATCCCATGGAGGAACTTGTAAAGGTTGTGTCTTAGAAAAGAAAATAAAACCTTAAAGGCAAATAATAGAAACCTACACCTCTAAAATTTAAGGAATTCTGCATCAGTGCTGGAATTAAGAGGGAGTTCACAAGTTGCTTGACCTAAACATTAAAACCATTCATGAGGGCAAGAAGTCCTAGTGAGATAGAAACCTACTCCCCTAGAATACCTGAAGAGGAACCTGTTCCTAAAATTCAGAGGGAGCATCCTAAGGAAATGGCACATGAACTACCTTCTAAATCAGATGAGGATACAAATGACATCGGCAAAAAGAGACCACTTTGGGCAAGGCAGAGGATCATGCAACACCTAAAGGAACGTTCAGGGAGAGTAAAAGACCCAAACGGTTCTCTAGCTATGTTGTTTTAATGAACAACATCATAAACTCTGAACCTACCAGTGTTACAGAAGCCTTCAGACATCAAGCTTGGAAGGATGCAATGACAGAGGAATATCAATCCATTCTAAAGAATGATGTATGGGACATAGTGCCTAGACCAAAAGAGAAATCTGTTGTCTCTTCTAAATGGCTCTTCAAAATCAAGCATGTTTCTGATGACAGTATAGAAAAACATAAAGCACGTTTTATGGCTAGAGGTTTTTCTCAAAGGAAGGCATTGATTATGAAGAAACATTTGCACCTGTTGCCCGTTACACATCAGTGAGAGCAGTATTAGGCATTGCAGCAGCTAAAGGTTGGAAGGTTCACCAAATGAATGTGAAAACTGCCTTCCTGAATGGAACCATTGAAGAGGAAGTCTACCTGGAACAGCCTGAAGGTTTTGTGATACATAAATCTAACTCACATGTGTGCAGGCTGAAGAAAGCTCTCTGTGGACTTAAATAGGCTCCCAGGGTCTGGTATGAAAGGATTGACGGCTATCTTTTGGGATTAGGATTTTCAAAAAATGATGCTGACTCCAATCTCTACTTCAAGGTAATCAAAGGTGATATGCTTATAATTATTTTATATGTTGATGACCTACTGATAACAGGAGAAGATCACCTCATTACTCAAGGGAAACAAGATCTAATTTCTGAATTTGACATGAAAGACTTGGGTATTCTACACTACTTCCTTGGTTTGGAAGTATGGCAGAAATCAGAAGGCATTATACTAAATCAAGGGAAGTATACTATTGACATTCTGAAAAAAATTGGAATGTTGGATTGTAGACCGATGCCTACACCTATGGAAACCAACCTTCACAAATTGAAAGAAGCAGCAGTAGAATCCAAATTTGCAGATCCAACCTTTTACAGACAGATGATTGGATCCTTGATGTATCTGGTTAACACCAGACCTGATATTTGCTATGCTGTAAATGTTCTCAACCAGTTCATGTGTGAACCAAAGGAAATTCACTTGATGGTTGTAAAACATATTTTGAGATATCTTCAAGGCACTATTGGATATGGTCTTCTTTACAAGAATGATCAACTAGATCTACATGGGTACTCTGATTCAGATTGGGCTGGAAGTGTAACTGATCGGAAAAACACATCAGGATGTTGCTTCAGTTTGGGATCGGCTATGATCTCCTGGATTTGCAGGAAACAATCTTCAGTTGCACAGAGCTCAACGGAAGTTGAATACATTGCAGCCTCAATGGGAGCAAGAGAAGCTGTTTGGCTTCGTAAATTGATTGTGGGACTCTTTGGTGAGCCCTTGAATCCTACAATAATTCATTGTGACAATCAGAGTTGCATAAAACTCTCTGTGAATCCTGTCTTTCATGACAGATCTAAGCACATTGAGATCCCCTATCATTATATAAGAGATATGGTGGAAAGGAAAGTGATTCAGTTGGAGCATACTAGTACAAATGATCAAACTGCAGACATTCTCACCAAGCCTCTCTCCCGGATCAAGGTAGAGCACTTCAGGAAGAAACTTGGTATGGTTGAAATGTAATTTGTTATTTATGTTTGAAATACAAATTGTTTATAAATTGTACTAATATATAAAGATGTTTAATGTGTAAACTCTTTTGTCATGTGTGTGACTCCATGACTTTATGGGCCTACTCCTCCTGTGTACATTATCGAAAGGTGACGATCTTTCTGATAATGAACACTTGTATTTGACATCGTAAAGTGACGACTCTATAGTGATAAACTATCATGATAGATATCATGTGACTTGATATCTGTGGACATGTCATGATAGTATCTCTTGGACACCGTGATGGATATCATGAGATTTGATATCTGAAGATCATTGCAATCCTTAAGAGATAATCACGGTGGATAGTTATATCCATGGATATGCCATGAATTATGGTAAACATCATGTGACTTGATGTCAGTGCACATACCATAATAAAGATATGTTATGGAGAATGTCATGTGACTTGACACTCTCAGAAGCATACCATATCTTCTGATATCACGAGTTAGGTGATATCACTTTTGAAGTTATCCTCCCTAGTTAAAGAGGGAGTGTTGAAAATGAAGATGTGTATGAAGAATGTCATGTGACTTGACAATATTGAGAAAAGCATACCATGTCTTCGATATCACGTGTGAAGGTGATATCTTCACATATTTGATTTGAAATATCTTCCCTAAGCTAAGAGGGAGTGTTGATGAATGATAGCTTAGGTCTGATATAAATGTTGATTGCCTTAGGCATCATCTTCATTTATATTAGATCAGATTGCTCTTCATACTTATATTTCTGAAATAAGTAAATTCAAATTTTATAATGTGTATAAAATCGAAATATCAAATATAAATCAAAATATTAAATGGAGTTAATATAAACCGAAATATTAAAGATGTTAATATAATCGGAATTCTCTTGAAACATCCGCCATCTTGTAGAAGGGTGTATAAGTGTTAATGTATACATAAACAATGATAAACATATCTGTTATAGGCCGCACCCCTAAAGGACGCGTCCCATGCGAGTGGAGACACGTCCTCTCATGAGGCATGCCTCTTAGGGGCGGGCTCCTCCCTTATTTATGGTGGTTCCTTATTCGATATGCAAACATAGAAATCGGACAATGTTCTGCAATCAGCACATTTAATAAGAAGTGAATCGAAGATCTGAACATAGAAGTTAAATATTATTTGACTTAGAAACTTTTCTTATACATATTATTCTTAGTGTTTCTTAGGATCCCATTAGAAAAGATTTGATTACATTTACAGTTACGACGACTGGATGTTGGAGTTTTACAATTTAGATTCTGGATTCCTTTTGGGTTTTCAGAGAGCTTCGCGATGGTATGACATGCAACTGAATCATAGAACTTTTCCGGACTTACTATTTTTAGTAAGTACGACGACTACTCGGATTGTGGTTAAAATGAGTTTGGAAAAACTTACTATTTTTAGTAGTATGCTATTTTTAGTAAGTTATATTTTTAGCAGGGTTTCTACAGTTCATTTCAGTGGCTATATCTGGCAGGTCAAATTGAGCAGTTTGGTCTCCAACACCTTGGTGCTAATTTTGGCAATGTTTCAGCAACTTGGTATTATGGCTATTTCGGGCAGGGCAATATATATAGTTGGTCTCTAGCATTTGAGGTGATTATTTTGGCAAATTTGATATTTGATGAAAATATTATTTTAAGTGAAATATTTTTACTAAGGCTGGGTGGATGCCTAAATGGAGAGATAAGTTGGTTTATTAAAAAGAACAACTTTTATAAGGTTTCTCACTTAAGTATTTTGGACACCATACTTGGAGAAATATTTTAAAAAAAGCATTTCCCTTTATTATTTGGGATGCCTAACATTCCTTTTATTGGCATTTTAAATAAAGTTTTATCCTTCTTATGTTTGGACGCCAAGTTATGAAGGAGGATGAAATTTGAAATGAAATGCAAATGCCAAAGTGAATTTGAATGTGAATCTCATGGGGGCAACCTAATTGGAGGGAAAAGAAATTTGAATTCAAGGTTGGAGAAAGTTATAAATAAGAGGCTTTGCTCTCTCTTTGTGGTATCTTATATCTACTATATTGTTATGCTGCCGAAATGGTTAGTGAGTTGCTTCGAGGAATACATACCTCCTAGGTTTGGCTTGACTTCTTGCTTGAAAGATAGCAACTAGTTGAGATTTGGTTGTTCTTAATCCTTGAGAGCAGATTGAGCACATTGTAGTTGAGTTTCTTGAGTTTTTATCAGTATTTGGAGTTGCTGGTTTAGGTTAGCTGATTGTTGTTTGCTCATAAGTCTTAGGATGAATTTTATTGGGTTATGGGTATTTGACAAATGAGTTTTGTAGACCTAGGCACCCCTCTCTGTTGATTTTTAGATTTTATTATCAAGTGTGTGAATTTTAAGGAAGAATTCGCCCTTCTTGGGGGTTGTACCATGCTGGAGGTGCTTTGGAATGCATGCAAAAATAAATCATGAGTTTTGGTTGCAGTTTGTTGCTTGGGGTTTGGGTGCCTACTTGCTAGAGATCATTTGGTTTTGGTTTGGTGTCATTTGAATTAGTTTTGAGCAAGTTCTTTGCATTTTAGTGGATTGTTGAGTTGTTGGTCTATGCCTTTTAGTTGCTGGTCTGTCAGAAATCAGATTGCAGAAGTTGTCCTTGGAGTTGGGATTTTAGTGTGGATGAGTCATTTGAGGATAGGAGAGACATTTTCTATGATTGCAGCATTGAGTTCTTGAAAAACTTGTTATTGGCAGGAGTTCCATTATTTTGTAAAGCTGAACAGTAGTACTGTCAGCTATCTCATTATCTTGCTTATTACACTGCTTTCCCACGCTTGTGGAAGAGACTGGTCATGCTCAGTCTATATTGTATTGCATTTGCATATTGCTGATCGGCTGAGCTATCAACACACTCCCACTGAATAAGTGGTCAAGTTGCATATTTACCTTCAGCATTGTACTTCTCTTTCCAATCCTCCTGTTGAATAAGTGGTTTAGTTGATTGTTACATTCAACAATGTAATTTCTATCTCTAGTCTGTTATACCCAAAATGAAATTTTTGGCATTTTGCTTAAATTGAGCTAAACAAACGTAAAAATGCCATCGAAAGTATGATTTAGGTCAAACCAAATATGAAATATTTGTGGGTTTCTGTCAAGGAACCTATGGTTAAAATTCTGAAAAAATGAAAATTAGGGTTTTACACCCCTATTTTTATGGAAACCCTAAAAAATAGGACCTTCCCAGAAATGATTGAAAATAATTCTGATAGGATTAATTGCCTTCACGATCACACTGATCAAGTCAGAATTATAAAAAATTATGTTTTACTCTGGTGGGTCTATTTCTTTTTTTCACGAACAAAGTTAGGAGCTCCGCAGCCATTAATGGCAGATTGACCAGTACTAGGTGCTGAAAGCTAAACCTCAAAAGCTTCAACGAAGAAACTATGGCGGAAAAGGATGAAAATGATGCCATTCAACGATGGAGATTCTCAAAACGGAAAAGGCCAAAATTTGGCTAAGTCTGGAAGGTGCACATTTTGTCTACCAAGGCAAAACACAGTCTATAGTGGCTAAGAGTGCCCCTCTTGAAGAAAGGCGCCCTTGGATCTCAGAGGGAAAATCAAATCATTTGGCATTGTCAAAATAGTCATCCTCTTCACTTTCATACTGGCTCGACAATGAAACAATCAGCAAGATCATCCGATTTAGGGATCATTGACCAACCGTCAGCGAAGTATGGAGGATCCATTGACGAAAGAAATGCCAAATCAGAGAGCTTCAAGGTAAAAGCGCCCCTGCTGGCCAGGGGCGCCCCTTAATTGCAGGCACCAATTGAATCCATAAGCAGCAACTCTATACAGGTTATCTTTCCAGCTTCCTCCCAGCTACGTGATCAATCCGACAGCAGGTCCATAAGACACACCAAACGATCACGAGATGAGATCAAGCAGAAAAAGCCAAATTTGAAGAACTGAAAAGATAAGCCAGAAAATGGCTAAGGCATGGCTAAAAGCGCCCCTCTCAAGGAAAGGCGCCCTTTCCTGAAGGCATCCAGATTCAGCTAGAATCTTCATTGCCTCCCAGGATGACCTTCTCAGCTATGACCTATCTCATCAGCGAGACTATCAGCAAACACTTCCGACAAATCAATCAACTGATGGAGGAGGTCAAAGACTGGCAGTCCATAGCCAAGATGGAACCAAGTAAAAGCTAAAAGCGCCCCTACTGGCTAGGGGCGCCCTTTAGTTTGAAGGCCCAAAACTTGCTAGCTCCAACTGAGAAGTCAGGCATCCTGAACAAGACTGAACCGGCTACCCGATGCATCGTCAAGTAGAATCATCTGATTCATCAAAAATCGGAAACGTCAGATCAAAGCAAAGAGGGTCTGAAAGGGTCAAAACAAAGAACAAGTCAATGAAAATTGACTAAGGCATTGTCAAAAGCGCCCCTCTCAAGGAAAGGCGCCCTTCTTTCTGGAGACCTAAACTCAGTTTTCTGAGTTAATCTCTCCCAGACATATCTAATCATACTGATCCTACCTTGACAACAGAATTGTTGGACACTGCCTGAGATCAACTGAGTAACCTGAATCAATGATCAAACGAGAGTACGTCAGCTTGCAAAATAGACAAAAATGATCAACTTCAAGGTTGGATGCCTAAAAGAAGTCAAACAAAAATGTTGACTTGAGTTAGCAAATTTGGAGCCAAAAAGAGACCAAACACTCCACAATCAGTGGAAATCATCTTTTGGAACTCCAAATCAGGCCTGAATGATGAGTTATCTTCCATACTTTGTGGATTTTAACCCTAATTGCCTTATATTCATGCTAGGCGTCCCTTTCCTCATTATTCTTTTTGCAGGTTGAAGGATAAAACATCAAGTAGCCCCCAAGAACACATTTCCAAGATCTGGCAGGGGTTTTGAACGATCTTCAATATTTTTGAAGATCATTGGCAGTAAAAGCATTCTTCTCCCAACATTGCTTCCAAAGACAGATTATTGCAAAGTGGCAGTTTATAACTTCCAATCCATCTTCTGTCTCTTCCTCTACTTCTGTCTATATTTCTTTTGCATGTCATAGGAAACGACAGATTATCATAGATTTGGCCAACTGGGTATGATCAGCACAGCTTTTTCAACAAAACCCACATGGTAGATTTTTCCAGAAAAAGTAGCCCTACTACCCCTATTTTTTAGGGTTTCCGGAAAAAGTCATAATATTGAAAATTAGACAAACTGAGTTTGTTTGGCTTTGAAGCACGAACAAAACCCATGTGCTAGATTTTTTCGAGAAAAATCACTTTTTGGTGCCCCTGCTGCCTCTACCACCGAAGGGCTCTTGCATGTCAAAGAAAAACTCGTTTTTTCAAATTTCTGACGATCTGGGTCTGTTTAGAAAATCATTCTTAACAAAGCCCATGTCTCAGAATTTTTCGAAAAAACTACCCTTAGCGAGGCTATTTTTAGCAGTTCCAGAAAAGTGTCAGAACAGGGTCAAGTGCCCAGTCAATATTCAAGGTTATCAGAATGCAGTACTCTCAGGTACAATACAAGACCAAAACGGTCTTATACCATGATTACCTAAAAACGACTGACACAAACTTATGGCCGAAAAATCCAGAGGTCAATTCTGAAGACTTGGAGGGCATGAATCAAATCACATTGCAGAACATCGAAGAATCCGGTTTGTTTCAAGCAGCATCTATTCCAATCACCTTACAAAGCATCGAGCTTGTAACTGCTTGCACAAAGCATTACAACCCGACTACAAGAGCGATCCTATCAGTAGACGGGAGGGTGATTTGCAGCTTGAAGCCAGTGGACATAGAGACTTGTTTTGCAATTCCACCATACCCTACCAAGGTGGTCATATCAGTGACATAATGCAAAAAGGCATTCGAGGTTTCGAAGGATGAGTGTTCGCTTATAATGGCTGAACATTGGCTGAAAACAAAGAGAACCAGCTTGCCTAGATTGGTTGGTAGAGGAGAATTCAAAGACGAGTACGGAGTGCTAATCACCCTACTCAGCAGAGTCACTGGACAAGAGGAGGGAAAATCCTTCCAGCCGTGGATGTTCTACGTTATTGGCAAGATAATCAGCAGGAAAGAATGTTACGACTGGGCCTCCCTGATCAGTGACACACTCCACCAACAATTCACCGAGTTTCTAGAAGAGCACTGTTTCCACATGTGTTCATACCTGGTCTACCAAATAGCTTTCGAAGGCGATTTCAGAACATTAAACACTGTGGGAACCCTGGGTGTGCAAAAGGTACAAGAATACTTTCCTCGCTTGGAGTTCACTCTAGCGGAAAGACATTTCAAAAAGATAAATGACCTTTTTACTATGCACACCGTGCACGAGCTAGACCATGAGATGCACGTGCGTATTTCACCAGCAGCTAAGGCAGCAATGGTGTATTGGGCGGATTGGTTCATCCAATTCCCTACTTTCTCCTACATACGCGTGTATGGCTACAATGGCCACCCCGCCATGATGTCATGCTACCCCTCAGATAGGGTAGTGTTCATGGAATTCCTGAGGCAATTGGCCGAGGTTCACTCTTACCTTCACATAAAGAAAAAGACTGCTGCAAGCTTTCCTTTTCAGATGGGACTCTATAGATGCAGGACTGCAGCCGATGCAAGGTTGATAAGCCAGGAAATAGTGAGATTTAATCTCAAGTACCTCATCGACAGGAGGCCATCCTATGACCCCAGAGGCATCTTCGCAGCTCACCTTGAGCAAAGATCATCACATGAACCTTTCATGGAAGATTTTTGGGTCAACTGCGAGGATTTGTTCGAAGTGAGAAGAAGGAACCATAGCAGATTCAAGCTCTCGCAAATTGCAGAATTCATGTCAGAAGACATCAAGGGCTTATCTGAGGACGAAGAAGTTATTCTTTCTTCCTTCTTCACAGGTCTAGTGGATTCACAACCACTCGACAAAGTAGACTGGTACGCGAAAGAGAGTACGTCTATTGAGGAAAGAACGGGTAGAGTAGTTCGACACAATCAACTCTACCTGGAGAGTAAAAGGACAAGGAAGGTAGTACTTCCCCGATTAGAGCCGCCAGTTTTTCAGTTTACACTACCTTCCACGTCTAGGAGGAAACCCAGACAGAAGAAGATGAGCTTTCCTCCAGAAGGAATGCGGATGTCAGGGAGCACATGGGGGAGAAAAGGAATTTCCAGCACAAGCCGACAAGAGTTATGGGTGGAGACAGCCACCAATTTACCTAAGAGAGTTACTACACAAGAACTAGTGATTGAAATAATCGCTGTAGAGATGGAAACCATTGTAGAAGAAGTTGCAGCAGAAGCGGTGCCAGTAATAGAAACAGAGCCACCAGTTTCACCACCATCACAGAGGTCACAGAGTCTTATTGATTTGGACTCGCCACCACGGGGCATTGCCACGACACAGTCGTGTTCTTCTAGCATTCAGGGGGCCTATGTTCCTCCTCCCAACGATGCTAGTCGAGATTCTATCTGGCTAGAAAGCTCGCTTGGGAGGAAGAGGGAGAGACCTTATCAGCTTGACTTCTCTGAATTCCATCATGTCCCACAAGACATGCCGACAAAGAAGTTGAAGAAGCAGACACATGTAGAAAAGAATGTAGAGAACGAGGTTATCATAGAGACTATTGCCCCACCTGAAGACAAAGATATACATAATGTGAGGGTTGAGGATTTCACGCTTTCAAAGGTGAACTTTGGAAAGACCACTCGACAGGTGGAGGTAGACCTTCTCGGAATCGCCTCAACAAGTGTCAAAGAAAGGATGACAAAAGATGGAGAAGACAAAGCAGCCTTGAATGCTGAAATCCGTCAGCTAAAGTTGTACATTTCTAGTTTGATACATGACACTCCAAACTCCTCGGCCTTGCCTCAAGGACTGTTGGATCTCCCAGCTGAAAGAAACCATCATCAGTTGATTACATACGGCAAACACTTGAGACGTCAAGTGGATGAGTTTGTTGTCAAAGGACGGTGTGTGTTGACAGAAGCATATCAGCTAAGAGACAGGGCACATGGACTTAGATCAGAAATCCAGAAGTTAGATGTAAAGGCAGCTTAAGAGAGGCCGCGAGAGGAGGTGACAGTTGCTCATTTGCAACAAGCATATGAATCAGTTACGACCATAGAAAATAAACACCATCTCTTTGAGTGGAAAGAATAGGTGGCATACAAGGTGAGAGCCTATGATGTCAACTCTGTGGAGCTGATTGACTATAGACGCTTCGTCGCCAATATTATCAACTTCGCAAGAACGTTGGTAATATCCTTCCCTGAGTTAGAATATCAGCGGGAAGGAGGAGAATATGTGGAACTTGAAATAGTGCAAACACGATTCCAGGATGTCATCCGATCTTCATTCTTTGAAGATCCCAATGGCTGCAAATCAGCCAAAATTGCAGCCATGTCTGTTCAGTTAGATGAAGCAGCTGCCCAATGCATAACCTATCATCAGCAGCTTGCAACGGGTGAAGAAATGCTTAGATGCCACATAATCATTTTGAAAAGCATTAATTGCCCGGGGGCCAAAGAGGTCAATGACTGGATAGAGACTTTGTTGACCAGTGGTGAAGAGGCGTAAAGCACCAAGAAAAGACGTCCTACCCTCCAAATAGCATTAATGATGACTGAAGACAACTTGATGCCCCTTTCCAAGTTAACTCCAGATCTCCACAGATCATGCATGTCAGATCCCACTAATCTAGGATGTCTATTTGACTCCCACGATTTGTGGATCTTAGATCTCCTCAAAAGGTGGATGTCTATTTGGAGACACATTTGTAACATAAGTTCACTTTTAGTTAGGTGTCAGTCAACTGAGGTAGACTTCCTGTTTGACTTTTGTTTAGTTTCAGTTAACTGAGGTAGATTTCCAGTTAACTATTTGCTCACCTACTTTTAGACATAGAATAATATCTTGCTGATTGGCAAGAACTATTTGTTAACTCAAGGAGATTTTAGGGTTGCCTGCTCCTTTGAGTTTCTATAAATAAGAGCCTTAGGTTCTTTATTTGTTTAACCTTTATTTACTAGCAAAATTGCTGCGCCACTGTTGCCAGAGTTCGCTTGTTTATATCTGTTCACTCTTGGATGAGAGTTCGTTGGTTGATCGCAATTGTGCATGATTTCGTGCCTTTGCTGTCCCGACCTTTGTAATTCTTTGAAGAACCTTGAAGAAATAAATCAGATGGTGCAAGCTTGATTGATCTAATTATTTGAGTTATTCAAAGTCTTGTTTTTAAATAGTGCATTGTTTCAATCTCCTCCTTGGACAGGTGTCGTCGCCTCCTTGGATATTTTGTTATCGATCATTATCGTTGGATGTTGTTTAATGATCTCTCTTGCAGCCTAGATTTTGGACAGGTGTCATCACCTCCTCGGGAATCCTGTTAGAAAGGCCATCGTCCCTTGTTGTTTCCAGTGAGCTGCTTCCAAGCCTATACCTCGGATAGGGGTTCCTCCTCCTTGGCAAGTCTCAGATTCAGTTTACCGTAACGAGTGTTTGCTTGTATCGAGCCCTATCTTGGTATATATCCGAAGGTTCAGAGCCTCGGCCATATTCCATTGAGACGGAGGATTCGAGTGATCCAACCATACCATTTTGCTCCTACGCCCTCATGCTCTGTTTATCTTGAGGAGGTAGGAGAGTCTAGAAGTTAGTTAGTCGTAGTTAAGATCTGCGGAGACTAAAGAAAAAGCTTAGCTACGACGCATTGGTTTATGCACCCTTGTGTCCTGCCGCTGAGTAAAAAAGATAGGAAATCTTAGTACACCCCCTTTTTACAGTATAAAATCAGCAAAGAGAGATCTTCCTCTCTATAATCCGAAGAGCATGTACTAACACACTTGCAATAGCTATCTGTTTCCAATAAGCACTCCAGAGGTGCTAATTGAAATGCCAACACAGTCCTCCCGCTGAATAAGTGGTTGAGCTGATTGTTATCTTCTTTCCTTGTACTTTTCTAGCAATTTCAGATTTGTGCTAACGATCCCCTTTTGAGTATGCTCTCACCTTGCCCGTATTGGGATCTGGGTTGATCAGAAGAGAAAGGGTTCCCTTCAGTTGATTTGTGATTTCACTAACGTTAACGGGTGAAATTAATGTGTTAAAATTTGAAAAAAAATGGCTAGCACATTTCAGTGGTATCAAAGCCAAGATCTTGCCATCCTGTTGGGATAACAAAAAAAATTAGTATTGTCACAATGGATTTCATTAGATATGCCGAACAGTTCAAGAGGCAATGTGAACATGAGGCTTCCATACTCCATGAGGAATATCAGAGCATGCCAGATGATTTCAAGAACGATGTTTCTTTTGACTGCTACTTGAATTGTGTGATGATTATGAATCCTGGAAAATTGGTCTAGTCAACTACATCAGGAAAAGATTAAAAGGGAAATAGAACAAGCCTTGGTTGAAGGATCAAGGGAGGAAGAAGTAGTTCCTGTTTGTGAGTTGCAGCCCACAAGTAAGCAAGTTGAAGAGAAAAATCAGTCAATTAGCATTGAAGATGGCACAAGCAAGGTGCACCTGTCACCTCAAAATGATCGTGAGTTTGATGAAGATACTCTGACAGTTGAAGAGTGTTTGGAATAACTTCAAAATACTTCCTTAGTCTTGCATGTGATAGAAGTGATGAAGATCAGCTCAATGAAAAAAACATAACAGCAGTCTTGAGTCCTAATGAAGATGTCGGAAATACTGTTGTGTGGGATGAGTTCGTTGAAGAAGATTTTGATGAAGAAAAAGCTAGTGTTGTGCTTGAACCAGCTTATGGTCATTATCATAGTGATGTTGTTGGTGGTGATTCTGATATATTTGTACCTCCTTTTGTTGAAGAGTTGGTGATGGATTATTTTCCTCTTGTTGCTGTCCCAACTTCCCATGAAGTTCCACATGAAGAAATCAGCGTTTTACTCATTCAAGATGGTTCCATTGAAGATGAAGATGAAGATGATGAAGTTTTCAAAACAACTAGCTTAGATGATTCTTTGCTTCATTACAATGATGGTGTCAAGGTTGGTCTTGGGTATGAGCGTCAAACTAAGCCCTTGGAGAGAGGTGTCTATGAAGATATCAGTTTATGTGAGTTGGGTGGTGACCTATTCCAAAAGTCGGCACTCCAAGAGAAGCACGAAGAGCTCTTTCCTATTAATCAAAATGATCAACCTCTTACCACTTGGGATCTAGGTGCGAAGGCACCTAGCATTGACAAGGAACCTGTGTGATATGAATTTCTCTTTGATCCGAATGATGAAATGGAACTTGATAAGGACTCTATAACAACAAAGAATGGTGACAATATGCTTGAGTTTGGGGCTGCCTTCAAGTTTGACCAAAGTGACATTGAGGTGGAAGTAGAGCTTGAGGACCAAATGGCTCTTGATGATGAAGAGTTTGAAGGTGTTCTTAAACAAAAAATGATTTACCTATTCTTGAAGCTGGTTGTAAGAAAAGGCTTGAAGAATTAGAAGAACCTGATCCTCTTATTGACATTGAACAATTCCAGTTAGTAGATGGTGAAGAAAAGGAGTCTTGGAACAGTGATGAGGGCAGCAAAGACAAGAAACAAAGTTCTGATTATCAATTGCAGCCAACCAACAATCCACCATCTTTGCATATTCTTGGGAAGGAAGATCAAGTTAGAGGGTCCTTTGAAAGAGAAGTGCGGGTTCTATCACAATTTGATCGCACACATAATTGGATTGAAGAACTCTACTGGAAGGCTCAACTTGAAGAGAGACGAAGGGGAGTGAAAGATGAAGTTGCTCTTCCCAATTTGCAACTTATTAGAGATTCCTTGGAGACCCTGAAGTCTGAGTACATGCACTTGATTGAAGATCGAGATCATGCCATTGAAGTTGCAAAGAAGACCATTGGTGCTTTCCAAGGAAGTGAGAGAAAGGTTGGTGAGCTCATTCTAGAGCTCGAATCAACAAAGGACATGTTGAAAGAAACTCAGTTGGCTCTAACGGAGGTCGAAGACCAGTTTGCTGACTTCAAACTTTTCAAGGAGCAAGAGGGTGCACAACAAGCTGAAGAAATCAAGCAAGTGATTGGAGAGCTTGATAGTCTTTAGGAGGAGTTTGATCTTGATAGCATCTCCAAAATATTAGAAGCTATATGTGCAGATTTGGAGCAGCAAGATGAAAGGAATGACTTCCAAGTTTTTGACAATCCTCTCTTTGAAGTGGGTGCAGAAGAAACTTATGATAATCCTCTTTTTGAGATGGAAGATGAAGCATCAAGTGACAATAGCACGGAATGTGATCCTAATGAAGATTCCAAACACTAAATGGAATGTGGTTTTCAGCTTATTGATGATTTGCAAGCAAATCATGAGGGAGGTTTGATCCTTGCAAATGATAATCTTCCAAGAAGTTTGTTTGATCAAAAACGCTTAAGCAGGATTGAGGATGCAGTTTCCACTTGGGAGGTATTGAATCAGGATGTTTTCAATGTCCTTGACATCCAAAGGTTGTCCAAACATAGTTTGGTAGCTGTTGGTAACTCTATTACAGTAGCGAGGAAAGAAGATTTCAGACTTGTTACTCATGAAGTAGGGGAGAAAGATGGACCAGAACATGGTGTTTGCACACTTGTCAATCCATCCCTTTGGTTGAGAGATGTTTTAGCTCATGCTAGTCTATTTTGGGAGTTGGATCTGAGGTCATCTAATGTTTCATCCTCCAATGTTGTTGAAGTTTTTGTGGATTGGCTTCAAGGGTTCACTAGAGGAGATGCCAATTTTATGAGTATACACTTGGTTTTGACCAGCACTTGAAGTTGGGTTGAATTCTCTTTCCGGTGTGTTGGAGATCATCTTCAGTTGCGTATCCATGCTTGGGATCCTCAACTTGGTTTGATGGAGCTTATTACTTGTGGAAAGGACTTTTGGAGGGATAAGGATTGAAGTATCCGATTCTTGGGTACTATCCCTTTCTTTACCAGCCTCTTGATGGTCCCATTTGTTCATCAACAAATGGATTGGAGAGAAATTTTGAGTATGGGTTGGAGAAATGAACGGTCGGTTGCTCTTGAGAGTGATCCTTGGCTAAGACAAGGGCAGATTTTGAGACTCGAGCTTGCTGATTGGAGGTAGGCCAACCACCTTACATGGGGAGTTTCTTTCGTTCAGGATAGTTGGTTCATCGCTTCTTGTCAAAGAGGTGGTAGTTTCCTGATGGAGATGGCTCAAGTGTGTTTTCCAGCCACTTTGGAGGTTTGTGAAACAAAATTTGTTAGTCTCTTCCCAATATTGGTTTAGGACAGCGAACTTTCACATGCTTTGATTCTACATTCTAAGACTCTTGGTGTTGGAAATGTGAGAAATTTGTACAGTCCTCAAGCCTGTACCATGATATTTCAATTGAGACATAGTAACTCCATGTGGAGTGATGGGTCCTAGTTTGTTGGGCTCTTGCAAAGGATTGCTTTCCTCTTTGCAAGAAGATTTGGAGATGTCACTTTTGCACTCGTGGATCTACTTGACACCTTGAGGAGATATGCAGAGGATTGCAGTTTTGAGTTGAGTAGCCTATCTTTCCTATTGCCTAGGACTATGATAGACAGTGGCATTGCTATTATGGATGACTCAAAGATTTTTAGGCATGAGATGTTGCATGATATTGATTTCAGTCTTTCCAGACTTTTCAGCTTGAGTTTCATTGATGGTAACATTTTGGAGTTACAAGGGTGGTTAGTGCAATTTTGGCTTGAGATTTTCACTGATGTGATCAGAGTGGTGCAGCATTAGCATGGTGGGTCTTTGCAGAGATGGACATGGGACCTTGGGATCCGTTGTAGTGTTGTGCAATTGCTTGAGGACAATCAATTTTGGGAAGGGCAGACTGTAATGTCCCCATTTTTAGCATTGCACTCTCCAGTGAATGATAGTTTATCCCCGAATGACCGGAGGCTAGTCAATGGCAGAATTTGGGTTTCCAATTGCTTAGAGGTTTCTTTTGAGGATTCAAGGGTTTGCATGTTGGATTTTTGCAGTTTGGTTGCGAGATTCTTTTTGAGTTTTCAGAGAGCTTCGCAGTGGTATGACATGCAATTGAATCAGAGAACTTTTTTGGACTTACTATTTTTAGTAAGTTACGATGGCTACATGTTGGAGTTTTACAGTTCGGATTTTGGATTCCTTATGGGTTTTCAGAGAGCTTCACGACGGTGTGACATGCAACTGAATCAGAGAACTTTTCTGAACTTACTATTTTTAGTAACTATGACGACTATGCAAATTGTGGTTAAAATGAGTTTGGAACAACTTACTATTTTTAGCAATATGCTATTTTTAGTAAGTTCTATTTTTAGCAGTGCTATTTTTAGCAAGGTTTCTACAGTTCATTTCAGTGGCTATATCTGGCAAGTCAATTTGAGCAGTTTGGTCTCTAACACCTTTGGTGCTAATTTTGGCAGTGTTTCAGCAACTTGGTATTATGGCTATTTCGAGTGGGGCAGTATATTCAGTTGGTCTCTAGCATTTGAGGTGATTATTTTGGCAAGTTTGATATTTGATGAAAATATTATTTTAAGTGAAATATTTTTACTACGGTTGGGTGGACGCCTAAATGGAGAGATAAGTTGGTTTATTAAAAAGAGCAATTTTTATAAGGTTTCTAACTTAAGTATTTTGGACGCCATACTTGGAGAAATATTTAAAAAAAGCATTTCACTTTATTATTTGGGATGCCTAACATTCCTTTTATTGGCATTTTAAATAAAGTTTTATCCTTCTTATGTTTGGACACCAAGTTATGAAGGAGGATGAAATTTGAAATGAAATGCAAATGCCAAAGTGAATTTGAATGTGAATGTCATGGGGGCGACCTAATTGGAGGGAAAAGAAATTTGAATTCGAGGTTGGAGAAAGTTATAAATAAGAGGCTTTGCTCTCTCTTTGTGGTCTCTTATGCCTATTATATTGTTATGCTTCCGAAATGGTTAGTGAGTTGCTTCGAGGAATGCATACCTCCTAGGTTTGGCTCGACTTCTTGCTTGAAAGATAGCAACTAGTTGAGATTTGGCTGTTCTTAATCCTTGAGAGCAGATTGAGCACATTGTAGTTGAGTTTCTTGAGTTTTTATCAGTATTTGGAGTTACTGGTTTAGTATAGCTGATTGTTGTTTTGCTCATAAGTCTTAGGATGAATTTTATTGGGTTATGGGTATTTGACAAATGATTTTTGTAGACCTAGGCACCCCTCTCTGTTGATTTTCAGATTTTACTATCAAGTGTGTGAATTTTAAGGAAGAATTTGCCCTTCTTGGGGGTCGTACCATGCTGGAGGTGCTTTGGAATGCGTGCAAAAATAAATCATGAGTTTTGGTTGTAGTTTGTTGCTTGGGGTTTAGGCGCCTACTTGCTAGAGATCATTTGGTTTTGGTTTGGTGTCATTTGAGTTAGTTTTGAGCAAGGTTTTTGCATTTTAGTGGATTGCTAAGTTGTTGGTCTGTGCCTTTTAGTTGCTTGTCTGTCAGAAATCAGATTGTAGAAGTTGTCCTTGGAGTTGGGATCTTAGTGTGGATGAGTCATTTGAGGATAGGAGAGACATATTCTATGATTGCAACATTGAGTTCTTGAAAAACTTGTTATTGGCAGGAGTTCCATCATTTTGTAGAGCTGAATAGTAGTACTGTCAGCTATCTCATTATCTTGCTTATTACACCGCTTTCCCACGCTTGTGGAAGAGACTGGTCATGGTCAGTCTATATTGTATTGCATTTGCATATTGTTGATCGACTGAGTCGTCAGCACACTCTCGCTGAATAAGTGGTTGAGTTGATTGTTATCTTCTTTCCTTGTACTTTTCCAGCAGTTTCATATTTGTGCTAACGATCCCCTTTCGAGTATGCTCTCACCTTGCCCGTATTGGGATCTGGGTTGATCAGAAGAGAAAGGTTCCCTTCAGTTAGTTTGTGATTTCACTAACGTTAACGGGTGAAATTAATGTGTTAAAATTTGAAAAAAATTGGCTAGCACATTTCAATAATCAAAAAATTATGGTTCGATTTGGCAAGGGACTTTACAGTGGTATCAAAACTTAAAATCCTGCCAACCTGTTGGGTTGTGTTGCTTAGAAAAGTTTAGAGTTATAGCAGTGAAGTTCAACAATGGAATTAGTTGGGAAAAAATGATGTCAAATCAGGAACTCATGATAGAGATTTTGCACGTTTTTCAGAGTTATCAGAAGAATCTAACGACATTGTTAGAACATCTTGAAATATTAAGACCTCTTTTAGCAAAGGAAAGAAAAGCAGACACTGTGGTAGGAAAGAAAGAATAATTACTTCCTCATAATTCGCAGCTTACAGGTGAACCTAAGAAGAGAAAAAATCAATTAACTAAAGAGGAATTGGTTTATTTAGGTTTACTGGTTATAGGACCTCCTAAAATGAGCAAGAACAAAATGAGAAGACAAAATCTTTGCTTCTCATACAAAGAAACTCGAGAGCCTAACCATCAATGCACAGGTAAAAAGGCGAATAGGCCTGAAGAAGAAAAGTCAATCACAAAAGAAGAGGTTTGAAAAGAACTGCAGGTAATTGAAATTGTTTCAGATGGATACGAGGCTCCAAAGATTGAGGATGAAATTAGCCCTACTAATGAAGTAGAATACATTGATCTTTGCAACAATGTTGAGAATGAATAACCAACAGATTTGAAGTTCACTAAATCAGCAAGGAGCCAAGGAATGATTTTCGCAATGTTTTCTTCCAGTAGGATAATACCATGGATATTAAGGGAAGAGAACCAGTTGATGCGTCCACAAGGTAGGTGTGCAAAATCTTTTATGTTGGCGGTTTAGAGATTGTTATCGATAAGCCTTGTGAAGAGAAGATGGATTCCTTTGAACATAATGTGTTTGTCTATAATGCTGTCCCAACATTTTCACTTGAGGATTGCAAGGCATCAACTAGTGGGAAAATTGACTTTTATTATGATATGGTTCCTACAGAGGAAAGCAAAGCAGAAAATTTAGTTCATAGCCCAAGTCACGTTGAGGAGTTTGATCAGAGGCCTTTAGTGTTGCAAGATTTGAAGGACCAACTTGTGGTTACATATGAGAAAGTGGTGCAAGTTTTAACAAGAATAGACAATACTCACAAGTACGTTGAAGACCTCAATTGGAAAGCTCAAATTGAGGAGAGGCAAAAGGGAGTTGCAAGTGGAGTCACTCTTACTCCATTGTACTCTATCAAAGAAGCATTGGAAATGATAAAATCTGATTACTTGCAATTGCTTATGGATAGGGATTTTTCTCTCAAGTATGTTGAAGACAAAGAAAAAGAAACTGATGATCTTTGCTTACACAAAGTGACAAAATATATTCCTATTGCAGCCATACTGGTGGTCCAAGAGCATGATGCAAGAACTTTGGAGATTAAACAGATTATTGGAGGGATTGATGAACTCCATAAGGATGAGATGTTGCATAGTGAATTAGCACTTACCCTGTTGCAGAGGTTCAATTTTTGGATAAAGATTGGAACAGGCTTGAGGATCAATTCTTAAATGAAGGTGCAGCTTGCAGCCATGAGATAACTGTTATAACAGGTAATGAGGGTAGATTTCAGTATGATACGCTTCAAGGATCAACTACTAATGATGAGCATTTAGAATTTGAGGAAGGTATGCACGAGATCCACAAAAACACTGTTGTAAGTTATAAGCTAGAAGCTAATTTTATGATTGCGATCAGCAGTTCATTATCTCAAAATGATTTTGTTTATCATGAGATGGTGGATAAGAATTTTAAGTTTGACATTGATAAATGGCTCCATTTGGTTGATATTCAAAATTTAATTGCTAAGTGTAATGTCCCCTTTTCATCAGTGACCAGTTCAATTGCTCTTCAACCTATTCCGAAGGCCCGTAGGCTTGTTGAGGAAAATTAGGGTTTCCTTTTTTGGAGGTTTTTTGTGGTATTTTCAGAAGTTACTATTTATAGTAAATTCTATTCTCGGTAGTATCTCATTTATCAGCTCTACAGTTAAGTCCTTCAGTTGGAGCAATAAGGTGTTTTCAGTGTTGGCTTGAAAAAGCATTTTTTTAATGAGTTTTTAAATATAAGGCATTAATGTTCTAATTTTCAATTAACCCCTTGGCCTAATACATCAACTTAAGTTGTTTTGAAAAAGTGTTCCTTGAGGGTGGGCGCTTCATAAAGAAATATCTTTTATTAATTTGATAAATTATAATGCCTTGTATGTGGGACGCGATAAGGAGGAGATAAAGTGTTTTATGTAATATTGATAATTCATATTTGGTGAAAGTGGCGTCCCTTCTTCTTAGGGAGTTACAGAATTTGTAAAGTCACACCTTGTTCTTTAAAAGTAGAGTTTGCTTCAGCATTTGGTTATCCAATGTTTACGCTAAACTTATGCTGTCGAAATGACTTCATGTAATTAGCTTCGAGGAATGCTCACCTCCTAGCATTGGCCCAATTTCGTGTTTGAAATATAACATCTGATTGGCTTTATGGCTACTTCTCATCCAGACTAGCAGATTGCATTTCATGGTAGTTGAATTTTTGAGATTTTCCACAGTTTTGGGTTGCTGATTTCTCCCTGGCTGAAGTACGTTTTCATGAACAGATTTGGAAGTGAATTTTATTTTGTTGTGGGTGTTTTACCTTTCCATTCCTAGACCAGAGACAACCATTTTTGGAGATTTGCAGATTTAAATTCGAAGTTTGTGATTTTATTTGCCAAAATCGCCCTTGCAAAGAGGCCGTACTTTCTCATTTGGCATTGGGATTTGTGCCAAAATAATTTGAAGACTTTGGTGTTGTTTCTTGATTGGCTCTCGGGCGCCATCCTCTTAGAGATCATATGCGAAAGATTTCAGTTCATTTGGAGGTAATTTGGTGAAGTTATGAGCTTTTGATTGGTTCTGCAGTTGTTGATAGTTCATTTCCAGAATTGCAGATTTCTAAATCAGAATTATTTCAGTTTGCTATTTCCATATTTCTTCATCAATTCTCGTTATTATCTAACATGAAAACATTTTATATCTTGGTGCTTGAAACATTGTGAAATCCTTGTAATTTGCAACTCTCTTAAATTTGTAAAAACTGTTAACAGTAGTACTGTTCCAGTTTATTATAGCTGCATTATCTTTCTAATTTCACATTAAGCACCCCTGGATGGTATACCGCCTGTGTGGATAATTTGAATTGTAAGCTTTCTCTTAATGCATTGTCAAGTGGTGAATCCCCACTCTTGAGTGGATGCCTGCTGTAGCAGATGAAGTGTTTTAAAATGTAATCTTTTCCCTCCACTGTTTGGTGGTAGCGTGGAAAGTTTCCTCATGGCTGGTTATCTGCCTATTTCCTTTCAATTTAGCAATTAGCACTACACCATATGTTAGCACCTCTCCTGTCAAAGGATCTTGAGTGCACATTCTTGGTGTTGAGTTTAGACTCTCTCTTTCAAGTGTAATTCTTTGTAACTTTGATTCAGTAGATCCTAGGGATCCTCTGACCATATGCCCGCCCCTCCTCCTTAAGTGGTTTTAGGGCGCATTCTTGGTTAAAGTTCTTTCATGCAACGTTTTGGGTTAAGCTAACCTTAACGAGTGCTTGGTTACATTGTATTTGTTGTTAAAAATTAAAAAAAATTGAGAGAGTATATTTCAGTGGTAGCAGAAGTTCCTACCATCTTGTGACTTTCAGTCATTTAGTGGTCAGATGAGTGATAGAGAATCCAGATACTTCATCAAAAACCAGGCTAGATCTCAGATACAGTTTCCACTAGTGCCAGAAGCAGAGACATTGCCAGAAGCCTTGAGAGAAACGGGTAGAACAATTGAAAGAATGTCAGAAGAGCCCTGAATTTCAATGGAAGAAAAAGATGCCCAAGTAGAAAAGAAGTTTGACAACATGTTAGACATGATGGCACGTTTGCTAGCTAAATTGGATCAGCAAGCTAGTCATAACAATATTCAGCCCCAACAGAATCAAGTTGGTGAAAACAGTGGTAATAGTGGTGTTAGTGGAACTTATGGTCCTGATGGTCATAATGGTTCAGTGGTAAATGGAAGGGATAGAACTGCTGGACAGCATGTTACAATCACAAGAGGATCTTCATCTAGACCTCTTCTACCTACATTCATTCCGAGAGAAGAACCACCACTAGAAGTTGGGTTACCTTTTGCTGATGATGCTAGGCAAGCATATATGGAGTACATCTCTTTACCCCCTGATATGAGAGATGCATGGACCTTTGATCAATTCATGAATCAAAGGAGTAGAAGGAATGGTGGAAGGAATGAACATCGTCCTCCAATGAATCATAGAAATGATTTTCAACAAGCTTTGGGGAAGATCACCTTGGACCATTTTGATGGTAGTAATAAGTGTACAGCCAGGGCATGGGTGCAGAAATTGGATAACTATCTTTCACTTAGACCTATGCTGGAGGAAGATGCAATAAAGTTTGCCACATTACACTTGGATGGAGTGGCTCACGAATGGTGGACTCACGGTTTGGTCACTCTTGGCCATAACCTTTTCCATACCTATGAAGAGTTTACCAACAAATTGATTGAAAGATTTGTTTCCAAAGATCTTGAGCTGAGTTTCCGAGAATTGGCACAGGTGAAAGCCTGAAACAACAAGGATCTTTAGAAAATTATGTAGCTGATTTTCAAAGGTTGTCAGTAATGGTGCCCAACATTACTGAAAGAAGACTTGTGGTACTATTTGTTGAAAGTTTAATGGAGCCTTTGAGGGGTTGGGTCAAAGCCTTTGATCCACCGTCCTTGGATGAAGCAATCAAGAAAGAAAGGAGCATGGAGTTGGCTGCTCCAAGGCCAAAATTTCAGTCCAAACCTTTCAAAAAGGATAAGAAGAAGTTTCTTCCAAGTCAGCCCAATAAGTATCCCCAAAGGATATCAGATGAACTCCATGATCAGCTTAGAAAGGAAGGATTTTGCTATACTTGTCGTGAACCTTGGTCAAAGGGTCACCGTTGTTATGGAAAAGGTAAAGCACATCAAATGGAGGGCTATTCTGATTATGGATTAGAATCTGATCCGTATGATCAGCAATACGAAACAACAAGTAGTGAAGGAGAAGAAGCTCCAAAAGAGGAACCAGAGATTGGAGATGGTAGTGCTTTTGCCCAACTATCTAGTTTCCAAAAAAATGAATCCTTTCGAGTTCGTGGAGTGGTTAGTTCTCAAAGGATTGTTGCTCTAACATAGGAGCAACTCATAATTTCATTGACGAAGGCCTAGTTACCAAAAGGGGATTGAAGACTGAAGAGTTTGAAGGATTCAAGGTAATGGTAGCAGATGGTTTTACCATATCTTGCACAACGAAAATTCTCAATCTTTCCATGCAATTGGGAAATTACGAGGTAAAAGATGACTTTTATGTTGTTGGCATTGGTGATACTGATGCTGTTTTGCGAATACAATGGCTGCGATCTCTTGGAGAGATCACCTTGAATTTACAAACTATGGAATTGAAATTCCAAGCTGATGGAAAGAAGGTTGTTTTGTGAGGGATGTCCAATGGAGGCCCTCGAATAGTGTCTTTGAAAAGAATGGAGAGGCTGATCCATCATGATCAAGTTGAATGGGCAGCAGAATATATGATCTTACCAGCTGATCCAATTGAAGAGAAAAGGCAGTATCCGCCTGATATTCAAGCTCTACTTTCTAAGAAGAGCAAGGTTTTTGGTGATGTACCTCCGAGAAGACCACCTGGAAGAGGGTGTGAGCATTTGATTGAGCTAGAAGAGGATGCAAAACCGGTCATCACTACTCCATACCACTATCCAAAGAAGCAGAAAGATGAGATAGAAAAAACCATCAAAGAGCTCTTGGAGGTGGGGTTCATTCGGCCAAGCAAAAGCCCTTTTGCTTCCACAGTAGTGTTGGTCAAAAAAGAAAGATGGTACAATGCATATGTGTGTTGACTATCGCGCATTAAATCAGAAGACCATCAAGAATAGATATCCTATTCCTAGGATGTATGAGCTTATTGATGAGCTCCATGGGGCTATGTACTTCTCGAAGATTGATCTTTGATCCGGTTACCACCAAATCAGGATGAGAGAAGGGGATGTTGAAAAGACTGATTTTAGATGCCACTATGGGCATTTTGAATTCCTTGTCATGCCATTCAGTTTGACAAACACTCCAGCAACATTCCAATCTTGTATGAACAATACTTTCAGGCAGCAGTTGAGGAAGTTTGTGCTTATCTTCTTTGACGATATTCTCATTTTTAGCAAGTCTTGGGAGGAGCACCTTCAACACTTGGAAGAAGTGCTTTGCATTTTGGAGGCAAAATGTTTGTTTACTAAAGAATCAAAATGCGAGTTCAAGATGACAAAGCTTCTCTATCTCGGCCACATTATCAGTTCTAAGGGGGTCAAAGTTGATCCTGAGAAGATTAGAGCCATCATTTATTGGCCACCTCCAAAGAATGTGACTCACTTGAAGGGATTTTTGGGCTTGTGTGGTTTTTATAGAAGGTTTGTCAAGGGGTATTCTCACATGGCAGCCCCTCTTACAGATCTCACCAAAAAGGGAGCTTTCCTATGGACAGATACACAAGGAGTGTTTGATAAGTTCAAGCAAATTATGAGCTCATGTCCAGTATTGGCCTTGCATGACTTCAAAAAGCCCTTTGAATTGCAATGTGATGCTTCAGGTGAAGGAGTTCGAGTTGTTCTCATGCAAGACAAACACCTTATTGTCTTTGAGAGCAGAAAATTGAGAGGAGCAGAAAATTTATATTCAATTTATGACAAAGAGATGCTTGCCATCATGCATGCTTTGTCCAAATTCCGTCAATACTTGGTGGGAAGTAAATTTGTAGTTAAGACTGATCATAATAGTCTTAAACATTTCATGCGCCAAAAAGATTCGAATGAAAGGCAACAAAAATGGGTAAGCAAACTTCAGGCCTATGACTTTGATATTGAGTATGTCAAAGGAAAGAACAACATAATTGCGGATGCTTTATCTAGAAGACTTCATTCGCAGTCACTTTGTGAGCTTTCAGCAGATTGGAAAGAGTTGATTGCTGCTGATTATGCAAAAAATCAGTCGACAACCAGCATTATAGAAGGTCATTTGAATGATGAGAGGTATAAATTGGTTGATGGTTTGATTATGTACAAGGGTAGGATCTTTTTGGTACCCGAATCCAAGCTTAAAAAGAAGATTTTTCAGTCTTTTCATGATGTTCCTCTTGCTGGTCATCAAGGCATGTTCAAAACTTATAAGCAGATGAGAGAAAGGTTTGCTTGGAAAGGGATGAAGGAAGAGGTCATGAATTACATAAGGGAATGTTCTACTTGTCAGAAGAATAAAAATGAACATTCTTTTCCAGCTGGTTTATTGCAGCCCTTGCCAATTCCGAATCAGAAATGAGAGAGTATTGCTATGGATTTCATCACTGGTTTTCCCAAGGTGCAAGGGCGTGATTGTATTTATGTTGTAGTGGATAGATTAACCAAATTTGCTCATTTTTATGCTATCACTACTTCATTTACAACAGCTCAAGTAGTTGAGTTATTCTTTAGAGAAGTATTCTATTTGCATGGTTTGCCTAAAACCATTGTCAGTGATAGGGACAGCAAGTTCCTAAGTTCTTTTTGGCAGGAAATCTTCAGATTGAGTGGAACAGTGCTTACCCCAAGCACTAGTTATCACCCGCAAACGGATGGGCAATCCGATATTGTCAACAAATGGTTAGAAGGCTACCTCAAAAATTATGTTTCAGGGCAAGAAAGAGCTTGGGTCAAATGGCTTCATTTGGGAGAATTTTGTTATAACTCTTCCTATCATATGTCTATGAAGATGTCTCCTTTCATGGCTCTTTATAGTTATGATGCTCCTAACTTTGTAGACTTGGTATTTGGTGATAGTAGAGCTCCACAGGCCAAGGATATGTTACAGCAGAGCCAAGACATCCTAAAATCATTAAAGTAAAATCTGCAACAGCTCAAAATCAACAAAAGTTATACGCTGATCAGCAGCGAGTTGAACGAACTTTTGCAGTTGGGGATATGGTTTATTTGAGACTCCAACCCTATAGACAGTCTTCTCTCAAGATAAGGGGTGCCGAAAAGTTAAAGCCACGTTTTTATGGTCCATTCAAAGTCACCAAGAGGATTGGTGAGGTGGCTTATGAGTTGGAGCTTCCAGCTGACAGCAGAGTGCATAACGTTTTTCATGTGTCTCGCCTCAAAAAAACACTTGGGCACAATGTGGTGGCTACTTCAGAGTTACCTCCATTAGATGAAGAAGGTCAATTGGTGTTGATTCCAGAGGAAATTCTTGATACTAGAGAACGCTCTTTGAGGAGAAGAACAATCAAAGAGTATTTAGTAAAATGGAGGAACTTGCCCATTGAGGATGCAACATGGGAAGGTGAGCATATCTTGTAGCATTCAGCTTTGCAGTTTCTTGAGGACAAGCAATCTCAGGAAGGGCGGACTATAATGTCCCCTTTTCATTAGTGACCAGTTGAGTTGCTCTTCAGCCTATTCCGGAGGCCCGTAGGCTTGTTGAGGAAAATTAGGGTTTCCTTTCTTCGAGGTTTTCAGTGGTATTCTCAGAAGTTACTATTTATAGTAAATTCTATTCTCGGCAGTATCTCATTTATTAGCTCTGTAGTTAAGTCCTTCAATTGGAGCAATAAGGTGTTTTCAGTGTTGGCTTGAAAAAGCATTTTTTTAATGAGTTTTTAAATTTAAGGCATTAATGTTCTAATTTTCAATTAACCCCTTGGCCTAATACATCAACTTAAGTTGTTTTGAAAAAGTGTTCCTTGAGGGTGGGCGCTTCATAAAGAAATATCTTTTATTAATTTGATAAATTATAATGCCTTGTATGTGGGACGCCATAAGGAGGAGATAAAGTGTTTTATGTAATATTGATAATTCATATTTAGTGAAAGGGGCGTCCCTTCTTCTTGGGGAGTTACAAAATTTGTAAAGTCACACCTTGTTCTTTAAAAGCAGAGTTTGCTTCAGCATTTGGTTATCTGATGTTTATGCTAAACTTATGCTGTCGAAATGACTTCATGTAACTAGCTTCGAGGAATGCTCACCTCCTACCATTGGCCCAATTTCATGTTTGAAATATAACATCTAGTTGGCTTTATGGTTGCTTCTCATCCAGAGTAGCAGATTGCACTTCATGGTAGTTGCATTTTGGAGATTTTCCACAGTTTTGGGTTGCTGATTTCTCCCTGGCTGAAGTACGTTTTCATGAACAGCTTTGGAAGTGAATTTTATTTTGTTGTGGGTGTTTTACCTTTGCATTCCTAGACTAGAGATGACCATTTTTGGAGATTTGCAGATTTAAATTCGAAGTTTGTGATTTTATTTTCCAAAATCGCCCTTGCAAAGAGGCCGTACTTTCTCATTTGGCATTGGGATTCGTGCCAAAATAATTTGAAGACTTTGGTGTTGTTTCTTGATTGGTTCTTGGGCGCCATCCTCTTAGAGATCATCTACAAAAGATTTTAGTTCATTTGGAGGTAATTTGGTGAAGTTATGAGCTTTTGATTGGTTCTGCAGTTGCTGATAATTCATTTCCAGAATTGCAGATTTCTGAATCAGAATTATTTCTGTTACACCCCGGAATTTGTATATTTACTATTTTAGTAATGATTAGAGCATTCTGATTGTAAGAAAGGATTTGAATGAATAAAATGTGTTGAACCTTGTTATCAATTTGAGAATCTTATTACATGTTATGATTGGCTGATTCTGTATTCTTGATTGATGTTATTCTTGGATAAAACAATGCATAGAGGAGAATAATTAGTCTTGTTTTATATTTGATTTATATATACTGCAAATGTTATGAGCAAGTAACTGTCGTAGTTTTGTGCCAATGGATGCAGGGACAAGAACTATTCCTCGAGGTGGAGGGGAAACATCACTCGGGAGAGGAACTTGGTCGGCTAATCGGTAAAGTTGATCATATGAGCATACACACACTTCACTAAGGGTTTTGGGAACTGAGTCAGTTGTCTTAATAAGTCATCCTTAGGCTTAGCTGTTTTGGATTACTTCTTTGTGCTTTATGAGTGGTGTTACTTGTTGACTGACTTACTGTTCTGTGAAGCCTTGAATGTGAAATGTGAACTGATAAGTTATATTGATGCCTGGAATTTACAGTTAAACGTATATATACATGTTTGTACAAACACGTGTATTAGGGGTATGCCGACTGGCCTGTAATACACGTATTTGGATAATTAAATACAAATATGTATAGATATATCTAAATGTAAATATTGAATGTGTTTATAAATATATTTAATATAAACGTTATTATAGTTTTACCTATAATAAAATATATAGATGTATCTATAGTAATATTTAAATATTATATAGATATATACATATATTTAAATAAGGTAAATAAAACTATAATAGGTTATATTTAATATAATGCAAAATATATATATAACATTTTAATTTATATTTTAAATAAAAATTGCCTTGGAAATAATTAAAATTGACTTGTATAGTCATTTGGCAAATAAATACATTTACCATAAGTAAAGAAAGTATTTTCGATTTGCATAATCTATTGGGAAAATACGTTGAAAATATCATGAGAATTTAAATGATAAACATTTGAGACTATTGAAAGGTTTAACCAAATACATTTTAAAACCTTGACAAGGTAAAAATCGCTGATTTCCTTTATACTGGAAAAACGCGAACTGTAGAGAATGGCGCAAACTGAAAATGCTGAGATGGAATGAGAGTCTGGAAGGAGGAAAAACCGCGCGCAGCTCCTCACGTCCATAGACCAGGTCGCGATTTGCTAAGTGCCACCATTCTGGAAATGCGTGGGCGGAATGAGGCCAGATGGCTGCGTTTATTGCTTTGACGTTTTCTTCTGAGATTAACCCGCCATTGTTTATAAGTTGCGCCATTTTTGGGAGACGCCTGTAGGTGTCAACCCTCCTTTTTATCAAATGAAAGTTTGAATTATTCTCTTAAAGCTACGAGTAAGTATGGAAATTCGCCACATTTCATTTTGAAATATTCAAAGTGTAGTATTGTCATATTACATGCCTACAAGAGTGGAAATTGTTGGGCTGAGGGCTCTATAAATAGCCACCCAGTTCATTCATCAAACTACACTTGCAAATTCCGAATTTTCATTTGTTGAGAGCCATATTTTGACAATTCTGGAGAAGCATTTTTGTGAGTAATCTTTTATTGTTGTGGAAGCATTTATAAGATAATCATACTCTATCATTGTTGTATTGCATTTGTTGAAAGCCATACTCTGTCATTACTGTATTGCATTTGTTAGAGCCATATTTTGTCATTGCTAAATAAGCATTGTTTGAGAGGAGTGACACGGAGGAAGGAGGAGAAGTAGCTGCAGATTAGAATCATCTACAACAAGGAAACAGGCATGTGAAATGTTTTAGATTAATTTTGTATGTTAATGGATTTCATTAGAATGTTGCTTTGGAAAAGGATAGTAAAATAGAAAAGCACTAGAAGAAGTTCTGTTGGAATAAGATAGCTTGTTGTTATGAAATAACTTAGAAAAAGCTAGTTTGTGAAAGGAGAAAGAATTGCTGATTTGTGAAAAGGATAACTTGTTATTAGGAAATACTTTGGAAAGCTTGTTTTTATGAAAATAGCTTGATTTCATTAGAATAGCTAAATTCTTGGGATAGACTTGTTTCTAAGGAAAACGCGTTTATAGCTTATTATGGAAGAATAGAAAGTCCATGTAATGTCCCCTTCCAGCTAACCTCTCAGCGTGCTTCGTTGCCTTTCTAATTCCCGAAGGCAATTGATGAAAATAGGGAGTCATTTATTTAATTACTTAACTATGGTCTAAGTTTCCAAATTATTCCTTAAGGTGATATTAAGTAATTAATTAAATTGTTTTTGTAAAGTGACTTGGGGAAATACTTTAAAGTGACCAAATGAAATATATATTTTTAATATACTTTAGAAAGTCACTTTATGTTTTGGATGAGAAATATCAAAAAGAAAAGGAGAGTTATTTTGTCGGGCCTCCTGGGAAATATATCGAAAAAACTCATCTTTTGGTCGGACTTTTTTTGGAAATGAACATTTTTTTTCCCTGAGCAAGTATCGAACCTTCTGGGTTGTGGATTTTGGAACCCTAGCTCCTGTTTCGGCTGTGAGACATCAGTCCTAGCAGGAATCCAAAGTTATATTTTGGTGCTGACGAGTTTGGAGTCAGTTGGAGGAAAGAAAAACAAAGTAACACCTGATTTTGTGACTTCAACAACTGAGAACTGCGCAGCTTCAATGGATCGAAACAATGAGCCCATTTGCTCTCTTGAAGGTGTTATTCAATGGAAAAACCCTAGGCGCCTGATATTCTAGCAAAAATACATTGTTAAGTTCGAAGTTTGAAGAAGTGTGGGCGTTTTGGGAAAGGACGCGATTTCTGGGCAAATCAAGAGGGACGTGGTTTTGGTTGGAACTCGTTTTTGGGTCTTTCTCCTATCAATGGTTCCTGTGGTGAGGTCATGAGGCTTATTTGGGACTGCAAATACACTTTCCAAGTGCTCAGAGTCTACTGATAGGAAGTGATAACCTGCTGTTGCATAAGGATTACCTGGACGTGGATTTTCTGAAGGTAACATCAGCCTACCAAGTATTGAAGACCATTCCTGAGCAAAAGTTGAGTTCCAGGTTAGACCCACATTGTTAGATGAGCCATTCATTATTGTGCATGATTAGAATATTATTTGTATGCAAACTGTTCACTGCTGCAACTCATTTTTGAGTATACATTTATGTAATCAGTCCACCAGTTAATACTCAGTCTTTATGCATATGAAAATGTAATTTCTTTTTGCATAAACCTTTGAGTCAAATGCTGGCAAGCTGCCTATTGTATTGTCCAAGTCTTTAATCAGCCTGACACAGCTTATCTCATCTTTAGTCTCTGTTACGGTGCTCAGATTGTCAAGAAACTGGAAAGATATATTGCTGCAATTGATTTCTGAGTCCTCACATTTGTAAATCAGTCCCGTCTAACTCCTAGATTAGGATTGTATGAGTCTGTATATGCTTATTAGCAAAGGGGTATGATTGCATGTCAAACTGAATGGAATGGATGAAGCCAATATCGGAATATATGTTTATTGTCCCTTAGTCTAATCTGCTTAACCACAGTGCTAATGAAATCTGAAGTGTTTTGGAGGTTATAATTTTCCGATATACTTTTCTGAGCAGTCATAATGGAGAACTAGTTAGCTTAAATACTCAGAAATTCTTGTAAATTCTTTGCTGCTCATGAGAAGGCAAAATCAGTGTGGTGTTTCGTTTTGAATATGTTGAATGATTGAAATCAGAATGTACTTACCATGACTTGCTCAGAAAACATTACTCCACAAACTCAGTTGATATTTACTTAATTGGCAAATGAAATATGCCATATTAAGTGCTTGGGAAAAATTTATCGTTCAATCTCACAAGGGCCTTCACAGTCCATATTATAAAGGGAATGCTTGGAATGAATTTACTTGAATACTGCTTGAAATCTTGAAATGAATTTACTTGAATACTGCTTGAATTCCTTATATAAAGGAAAAAGAGGAACTAGTAATTAAATACTAGGACGAGGGTGGAACCAGTACCAAGGTAGTCTAAAGCTTTAAAATTATTAGGTTAACTAGGGAAAGCTATGTACTCCGTGGATAAAGGATTCCATGTTAGGAGTAACCAGAGGGACCTTTGTTGACTGTATTCCATTTCCTGAATAAGTAGTTGTTGTAGGAAGTCTAGGGTGATTGACTACCCACGGAAAGGACTCAACCTACGCGTAGGATAAGACAGCCTTAAGTCAAATTGAACCTGACTTAGTGCAAGTGATAGATGACCGTCAGTTTAAATACTGCCGAAATGCTTTGGCCAAAGTAGTGTAGTACACCTACGTCCACTTAGACTGTGAGACGATTACACTGTCAGTTCACAGTAGTCCAAAATACATGCTAGATTGAGATTGTGAGGGCACAAGGATTTAGTTATGTAGGATTACACACTATGCTCAGTTGGTCATACAGAACCGGTTACTCAACCAATCTCTTCGTAGAAGGGAGGGTCATCTACTTAACAGTAAACGTGTGGGGGACCACATTATAAGTCCGTGGTTGGCAGAAAAACACCTGAGTGATTTTTTTCCTCCACAATAGACTTCTGATGAACCAAGGTTTGAAAGGGAAGAACCTGGACAATCTTATACCTATTTGCTCATTTGAGCTTCCAAGCTATGATTGAAACTTGTAAGATTCTTACTTTGTTATTTATTTGAAAGAAAAGCAATTATGAAATGCGTACTCTGTTATTTACTTGGAAAAGAAAAACAATGATGTATTGTGTCAATTATTTCTTTATGATGAAATGTTGTACTAAAATGAAAAGAAAAGTTTATTTACTTTGTCATTTTAAATGTCTTTCCTTGTATCTTATTAGTGAAAGTAGAAAATTTTTGTTTACCCGGTTTGGGGGTTGTTACAATTTCAGTTTTCTATTTCCATCTTTCTTCATCAATTCTCGTTATTATCTAACATGAAAACATTTTATATCTTGGTGCTTGAAACATTGTGAAATCCTTGTAATTTGCAACTCTCTTAAATTTGTAAAAACTGTTAACAGTAGTACTGTTCCAGTTTATTATAGCTGCATTATCTTTCTAATTTCACATTAAGCACCCCTGGATGGTATACCGCCTGTGTGGATAATTTGAATTGTAAGCTTTCTCTTAACGCACTGTCAAGTGGTGAATCCCCACTCTTGAGTGGATGCCTGCTGTAGTAGATGAAGTGTTTTAAAATGTAATCTTTTCCCTTCACTGTTTGGTGGTAGCGTGGAAAGTTTCCTCATGGCTGGTTATCCGCCTATTTCCTTTCAATTTAGCAATTAGCACTACACCATATGTTAGCACCTCTCCTGTCAAAGGATCTTGAGTGCACATTCTTGGTGTTGAGTTTAGACTCTCTCTTTCAAGTGTAATTCTTTGTAACTTTGATTCAGTAGATCCTAGGGATCCTCTGACCATATGCCCGCCCCTCCTTAAGTGGTTTTAGGGTGCATTCTTGGTTAGAGTTCTTTCATGCAACGTTTTGGGTTAAGCTAACCTTAACAGGTGCTTGGTTACATTGTATTTGTTGTTAAAAATTAAAAAAAATTGAGAGAGTATATTTCACTAAGCATGAAATGGGGTTTGTGGGCACAAGTAACTCTCGAGATATGATGCTTCATAATGAGTTTACTAATCTTCACCTCATGAATGTGCATCAAATGGTGGAAGAATGTTAAAACTTGGTTCTTTGGTCTCCTACTTACTCATTAATGTTTAAGGGTTGTTCTATGGTATTGATCATGAAATTTTCAGACTTTGCATTGATGTTACCAGTTGATTGCATGGATTGGTGTGCCTGTGTTTGTCAATATAGAAATTGGAATTTGAATGATGATTATACCTTACCAATTTATGAAAATAGAGGCAATTCCAAGAAGGTGATAAATCAGATTTTCAGGCTTAACACTCTTGACATCAATTGTAGCAGCGGCAATAGTGATGTATGTGTGAGTATGATTAACACTCTTGACATCAATTGTAGCAGCGGCAATAGTGATGTATGTGTGAGTATGATTAACACTCTTGACATCAATTGTAGCAGCGGCAATAGTGATGTATGTGTGAGTATGATCGGCTATAATCAAACAATTTGGGATCCAACTATCGTTTTCAAGGGTGAGATGTTGATTCAAAATTGGTTTGTTGGACAAATCTTCAGAGTTGGTACCGCTGTCCACTTTTCAATCAGCTTGTAGAGGACAATGAATGATAACGTGCAGATGGATTGGTCAATACCTCCAGTCCAACAGTGGAATGATACTCAGTTGGTGATGATTAGTAGAGTTAATGTGGTTATTGGAAGAGTCCCTTTGGTTATTCCTTCATCCACATTTCCTTTGTTTTTAGGGGTAATGGTTTGTGACAGCTATTGCCCTAACATTTCCGCGTTGATGACGGCAACAGCAGTTTATGGGAATAGTGACTTTGAATACACACAGGCATCTTTGCAGCAAGTTGTGGGAGGATTCACAGAGTTAGAGCAGCTATTGCTATCTTCCACTAGTTTGAGGGATGATTACTACAGTCAGTTCAAGATGTTATTTCATTTACCTGTAAATGTTAGTGTGATGATTGTTGTCGATTGGATGAGCTGGGTTGCTCGATATGAGCATGATAAGACTTGAAGATTATGTGTCAATGAGGAGTTACCAGTCTATGATCAAAATGGCATTGTCAAAACGTATGATTTCAAGGATGACACTATTGTTGTCAGCCTTCGGTTAGGGACTAATTTGTATCACCTTAGGGACACTGTGATGAGATTTGATGAGGGATACTCTTTGGAGTTGAGCAGAGTATGTTTCCGATTGCCCAAGATTGAGTTAGACAGTGGGATTTCATATATGGATCTCACTGAGGTGCCTCGGCAAGAGATTTTCCAGGATACAGACTACAACCCTCATAGGTATTTCAGTACGGGTGTGGGTGATCACTTTTTCAGGTTGCAGGAGTTGAGAGCATAGTTGGAGCATGATGCATTCATAGTTTTTATCAGAGTAGTGCAACGACAATATTGTGGACATATGCAGAGATTAACTTGGGACCCCAGGATAACACTTGGGTTCAGTTTGTTTCAGTGGGTGTCTATTGTGGATACCTTGGCATTGCTTGAGGACAAGCAATCTTTGGGAAGGGCGGACTGTAATGTCCCCATTTTAGGGTTCTCTTGATTTACAGTTGGAGGTGGTTTTTCGGGTTTGTATTTGCTTGATTGGAAGGGTGATTTGATGTTACCAGTGAGCTCAAATGGTTTAGAGGAGTTATTTGATTATTTCAGATGTTATTTCTGGCTTTTGATTTGGGCTCCAAGATTCTTGGAGAGAGCGTTTATTTATAGTAAGTCACCCAGTTAACACCATTCATCTTTATTCTTCATTGGGATCACTTTGGTGCAGTTAGTTTGTAGTTCCGATGCATTCTGACAGTTTCACAAAAATGTGTGTATTAATGGTTATATTTTAATTAAATTACTAAGGTTGCTTATAATTAATCAAAATATTTAAAAAGGCCCTTAGTATTATAGCTTGTCGAAACCAAGATGAGATACTTTAAATCATGGATACATTAAGCAGGGACCTTATGTGTCAAAATATCATTATTTTAATGAAAAGGTCATTTTTCAGAGTAAAAAAGGTGTTTTAATTAAAAAGTGCATCTTAAAAAAGAAGCTTCTAGTGAGTTTGGCAAGAAAAGTATAAAAGGGGTTTTTTGGAGCTCATTTGGGCATGCTTGAAGTTATTTTCTCATTTCATTTGGATAGCTTTCTGAAGTTTTTCTGGTCTGTGGATTTGAGAACCCTAGGGCACCAGTTTCGGTAATGAAACTATCTACCCTAGCTGGAATTTATTAAGGAAACCATTCAAATTTTCTATAGGTGCTTTATTGCAAAATTAATGGTCATTATCAACAACCAAATTTGAGGGAATTGATTGCTTTCAGTCTGAAGTTGTCAAGGGTTTTTGAGTTAGAGATTACATTCATGTATGTAACCAGCTGAAGCAAATAATGCATCGTATGACTTCATTTTGGGTTTGTACAAGCTACTAAGGGGGTTGTGGTTTTCCAGAAACCCTAGGCGCCACCTTGTCTTGCATTTTGGGGTTGGAATTAGATCAATTTTTGAATGATATTAAGTGGGTTTGAGCTCCAAGAAGAAGGCGACTCTATACCAGAGAAAGACGTCATTGTGAGGGGTGACATTGAATCGATCTTGGTCTGAGAAGCAGCTGCAAAGACATGGCTGTTATGAAAGCAATTTCTCTTCATTGGAGGACATGGGGCTTGGTAGAGGTTGGATGACTTCATCTGGAGGTTGCTTGTTGAATGTGCCATTCACGCATGGTGATGTTATTTTTTATTACAAGGACGTGGGTATTCAAATCTGCATACACAAAGTTGCATCAGTTCTGGGTCTTCATTGCAGCAGTTCGAATTCCTCAACGGCTGTGAAGGCATCATAACCAGGTTTGAGTGTATCTTACTGTTATAATCTGGTTGTAACCTAGCTTATGTCCTTATCCCTTGTTGTCAATCAAAGCCTTAGTCTGCTGTAGCATTCCTGGGCCAATTGCACATTGTTTCAGACTTATAGTCACTCGGTAAATTGATGTAACAGTTGTAATTTCAGTCACTGTTAAGGCTACATTTCCACTTCAGTCACTATACCTTCATTTACCAGTCCTTTTGTACTGCTGTGCGTTATTTCCAATCATAATCTGAGTATTTGAAGCTCGAAAATGCTAAGCAACAAATATATGTAATGTCAATATGAGTTTATGAACTGCTGTTAGTGTATTACAGTCCTATTTGTGCTTAGAAAATTACAAATCAGACTGTATTTTAGCCTTCTGATAATTACTGTGTAATCCCATTATTGTCATGGGAGTCTTTAGTGATGAGTTTGTCATTCTAGTGCTGTTGAAGACATTGGATAATAATGATAAAGTTTATGTGTGTTGTTATTGAAATGCAAAAAGATTTCATGAAATACTTTGCACTATCCATTGTCATATGTTCACATTATTGAGTACCAAAACTTCCATGCACTATAACTCATCTATTTGATAAAACGAAGTCTATCAAATCAAAGGTAATCGAAAAATTATCGTTCAATTTGGCAAGGGACTTTACAGCACAACTGTAACTCTAAATGAGTCACATAGTATTAACCAGGGAGGATCTTTCACAACCATGGCTAATCTTCTCCAAAAGGGTTTTTGTCCTCAAGAAGGCTGAGATGAATAGAGTTCAATCCCACAAAACCACAAGGGTTTCATAAGATGAAATAAAAAATCTGCACATTCAAATAAGCTCTCTAAATCTCCTTTTATATTTTTTCTACTGAACTTTCCAGAAGATATATTTTAGAATCCACTTTTAATTAAATAAACGGCCATAGTTGTCGGGAGACGTAGGGTACTGGTACTAGTACAGGGACGGGGACGCCAATCAAATTAGGGTATGTGAGTTAAATGAATAAGGAGACGGCTATTCTATATGTAAATGATTCACCAGAAATTTTGGGTATGGGGACTAGTATGTTGTCTATGTTCCCATAATGGAGTTTCCCGGCAACTATAAATAAAGCCCTTTTGGCTCCAAAAGACATTTTTTATGAAATAGTAAATATATTTGATGAGAAAGGTCCTCCTTTTATGTGCATGATTTAAAGCTTTAAATTCTCTTTCCAACAAGCTATTGCACTAAGGGGTTTTTTAAATTATTTTAATAAAATTAAGCAACCTTAGTAAAATAATTAAATTAAAGCTAAGTTGACGGTTCGGGTACGGGTTCAGATGCGGGTTCGGGTTCGCCGGTTCGGCAATTTATTGTTTTCCTAGGGTACAGGTATAGGTACTGGTACGGCCATAATATATATATATATATTATTAAATTATAAATTTATAAATATAATGTTAATGATAATTCCATCAACTATTTTAGCTTGGAGGTAAAAAAATGGTGTTTTTGCTCTTTTGAGTTTGAAAAATGAGCCTCATTTGGTTGGCCAAGTCAATATAAGGCAATCTGGGCACTTTTTAGGGTTTTATTTTTTGTTTTTAAATTCAATTTTTGCCTTTTTCTAGGTTGGATGACGTGGGTCCACCCGGGTCCTTCTGGGTTCTCCTCGGGTTCGGCCAGGGTTATCCATTTTCCACTCGGGTTCTCTGTGGGTCCTTCACAGAAGGACCCACAGAGAACCCGGGTGGAAAATGGAGAACCCATGCGAACCCAGAGAAGAACTGAACCCAAACCAAAACCCACACGTATTTTGGCCGATTCATGGGGCTAAAATGAAGAACCCGATAACAGAGAATTAAAGTCAATAATACACTTGAGTTGCGAAAAATAGTAGTAAGCATCGGAATCAAAAATTGATCATACTGGAATGATACCGATGATGAGTAATGAAAATCAAGTCTGATTAGGTGACTTACTATAAATAAGCACTCTCCCCAGGAATCTTGGAGAACACACCAAAAGCTAGAATTCACTTTGGAAAGTGTCATAGGAGTCCTCAAAACCAACTGAGTTCATTACCAACATCAAATATCCTTCCTGATGAGGTTGATGGTCATCGAGAAAGTAGGAGCTAACTACAATGTTAAAGTGATAAAAAAATGGGGACATTACAACTCCCCTCTTGTTTAACTCAAAGTAGTGCATTTGGGCACATGCCTCATCTATATTTTGGGGTTGGGTGATGAGAACCACTCTTTGTCGGTGATCAAACAATCCTCCCACATACTTTATCAGCACCTCACAGTCCATAATGTCCTTCCCAAGTTGAACAACACTTCTTCTAAACTCACTTATGTAGTCTTTTCCCATGCTATTGCTTTAAATTATAACTATTACATCACTTCTTTATTTTTCATGGAAAATTGGGTGGAATTGCTTCCTCAATAGTTTAATGAAGTCATCCCACTTAAAATGGTAGTACTTTTGGAACCTCCAAGGAGTGTGCATAACTCTCATACCACATGAAAGGATGCCCAACAAGTTTCAACTTTGCAATAGAGGTTTGATGGTGTGGAGTAACTCGATGTAGATAAAAGTCTACCATTTGTGACACCCTTTGGTCCAATTTTCAACACTAATTTCACCATCGTAGGGCCGAATATCGATTTAGTCTGTGCCTTGAAGATCCCTTGAGGTCTCACTCTCACCTTGCTCCATGTCTTCTTTTTTGAATTCTCATTCTTTTTAGTGCTCCTTCAATGGATTCATTCTCGCTATCAAGGCCAGCATCATGCTTTCTAGACTATCAAGCTTTTCTTCCACAAGGGATATCTTGGCTAAGTCTTCTTCCAACTTCTGGAACCTAGCATCTCTATCATCTTCTCTTGCCATTATTGTTGTTCTTAACCACTTGAATCAGTTTTGGGCCCAAAAGGCTTTAAACTTTCTTTCCCACTTGATCTAGTAGATGGAATACAGTTGCAATCCTTGCAACAAACAAATAGCCAAAGGATATAGCTTCTCTGATACCGCTTGATACATAAACAAGGAGGTTACACCTCACTTTGCTACTAGCAAACAAATTTTCAATTGAAAAGAACTCAACAAGAATTTTAATATGCTCTTTTAACCACTTAGATTGGGTGTCAAATTAACAAAGACTGGGTCTGAAATTAACAAAGACAAACATAAATCAAGAGAAACAGCATACATGAAATTTGATGAAACACACATCATAAACTGAAAACTCCATTTTCCCTGGAGAAAAGCCTATTTGGGTGAAAAAGTCCAGCTCTAGAGAGCACATACTCTCCATTCCACTATCAAAAGGGGTTGATATGGATGTTTATAGTGTCACCATGGTATCCATGAGCTCACAATGACTTACCAGCTCCTGATACACTTGCAACAACTCTCACCATGAACAAACTAGCTACAACACATTTGCATCAGTCAAAGAATGGTCTACAACCACCTTACAATGAGAGCCAGCCTCACACAATTTGTGGAGAAGCAATATAGCACCTGTCTTGAGTCTCCCATACACAAAAACTGGACAACCAACAGCCAAAAGGGAAGATCAAACACCAAAATGCTTCAAATTCCATGTTCTATCTGAACTGTGATGTGTTCGCTTGTTCAACCAGGTGGGGAACCTGGGTTTGTTGGTTTAGGCAGGGGGTGAAAACACATTTGCCGCCTGCTGAAAGAGGTGAGTTTGCTAAAATAGGTTTTACAGGTGGTTTTGAGGTCTGCAACTCTTCCCAAAGACTCCTAAATATGTCAGAACCCATTCCTGATCTTCCTAAGTTATAATAACAGCCCATTTCTGCAACAAAACCCACCAATTAGTGTCAAACCCTGCCTCCTAGTTTGGTGCCAATGCTCCAACCAAACATGTAACTCTATTTCCCCAGTGGTCTAGTTCACTTAGACCTGATTTTTCAGATCATGTAGCACCCAGCCAAGACCGAATGAAGGAATGTGAATATCATTCGATCTTAATTCCATTCTCCCAATGTGGAATCATCTTACAATGGCCCTTCAAGGATGCATTTATAACAAACTCATCAAGAAATACTTGAACAAGGGGCACAAATGCTGAAGAACATGATGAGACACTTTTTGGAGCTGTCATTCTTCTTTTCTGTCAGACACAGGTCAAACTGCTACATATGTCAGGGTGAAGCTGCCATGCCACATCAGAAACTATCACTAAGACAACAAAACCTCTGTCATGATGCTTCTAGCAGTTTGAACATTGACAAAGCTGTTATTTGTTTCTACTCTTTTCTCAGAAACTCACTTCCACAATGTTTGACTCTAAGGTGTTCAGCTCAATTCAGAACCATCTGCAACCTTTGTAGACCCCTTTTGTAATGTCCCCTTCTCAAACCTGATCTTTCCAGTGACCGTTGGCCTTTTTCTGGAAACCTGAAGGCTAGTCGGAAGGTAAAATTAGGGTTTCCTATTTTTAAGGATGTCTTTGCTCGGAGCGGGTGGATTCAATGGCGGATTCTTTTTGGGTTTTCAGAGAGCTTCGCAGTGGTATGTTCATTTTGGCATTCTGAGCATTTTCTGGAATTTACTATTTTTAGTAAATTCTATTTTTGGCAGTTTTTCAGTTGGGTTCAGCATGGTTGACTTCCTACTTCAGTTTGGTTAGTTGACTTGCTCATTAATGGCTTCAGGGCACATTTGGAGAGATAAGTTGAGTCATTTAATTAAAAAGTCACGTTTTAATATTATATTTTAACGTTGACCCCTTGGCCTAGTCTATTGACTTCATGTTGTTTTGAGAAGTGGTCTTTTGAGGGTGGCGCCTTCATTAAAGATTATTTTATTATTTACCAAAGTCAAAGCAAGCTTAAAGTGGGCGCATTTATCAAAGTATGGAATTTATTTAAAATGTCAATATTGAGCTCTGAAGGAAAAGGACGCCATCTTTGAGAAAGGATTAGGGTTTTGACCTTGAAGTGGATTTTAGGGTTTCGAGAAGTCAACAGGAAATTATAAAAGGAAGATCTTGAACCTCTTTTCTGATCTTTTGTCTACAGTATTGTTATGCTGCCGGTTTGGCTCTGGGTTTGCTTCGAGGAATGAAGGCCTCCTAGCTCGGGCATCGCTTCTTGTTTGCAAGACAACAACTAGTGGTGATTTAGTCTAGTTTGTGAATTCATTGGAATTTGTGCATTGTAATCTGCATTTGTCTAATTAGGTTTCAGATTTCGCATATTAGAGGTTTTCTGGATTTTGCATTTTAGCTTCAGCAGATTTGATGTTTTATTCATAAATCAAAAAAGACAAAAAAATTCATTATGGGTATTTCATAATTCCTTCCATCTAGTCATGGCGCCCATGTGTGCAAATTTGTAGATTTTTTAGAAAAGGATCTGAATTTTAAAAGCAAAATCGCCCCTGTGCTGGGCCGTACCACTTATTGTGTCATTGGGAAACGTGCATCTAATAAAGTCTGCATTTTAAGTCTGTTCTTTGTGTTAGTTCTGAGCGCCCTCATTTTAGTAGTGTTTTGCATTCAATTTCATGCCAATTGAGTAAGTAGGAAGGGAGATTCGAACTGTCCAAGGAATCTATTTGCTGCTGGTTATATGATGAGAATGCAGGTCTGTCATAACAGCTCAAAGAAATCTGCATCTCCATTGTTGGATGGGTGTTGAGAGTTTCCAAAGACTTCGTGGATGCTGCATTGAGGATTGCCCAAGTCTGGAGAAAAGGTTGGATCTGTTTAGTGCCATTTCCGTTAATCTTTACTTCTCAGCAAAGAAATTCACTAATATTGTATAATTCTATTTATATGCTGATCTGTATTGTTAGCAAGATTTCATCTTTCTTATTGTAAGCTGGCAGTAGTACTGACAACAATTTAGAGTCTTGCTTTGTCGAATTGTAATGCTCATCTTTACTCTCAGCAAGTGTTATTGTATTTAATTCATCTCCGCCCTATGGTAGCTACTTTCCCACTCTGGGTTAGCAAGCACATTCTGGGTGTTGAGTACTTTCAGCTTTTCAGTATTTCCTTCAAGCATTGTACTTTGTAACACTTCGCCATATGGTCACCCCTCACTCCATACTGGATTGGGTAGCACATACTTGGTGTCGACTTCCTTTCCAGCATTTAGTGTAGAAGATCCTCTGACCATATGCTCGCCATCATCGGCGCCATTCTTGGTTAGAGTTCCTGCATAAGCAATTTGTTTAAGATCCTCTGACCAATGCTCACACCTTGCCCGCATCGGGATCCTGGTGTACATACTAGTTAGAGTTGCTTCAGCACGTTTTGGTTTATCTTCTAACCTTAACGGGTGCATTGATGGTAATTTGTAATTTGAAAAACGAAAAAATTTGGCTCGGAATATTTCAGTGGTATCAGAGCCAAGATCTTGCCATCCTGTGATCAATCTGTCTATGAGTGACAGAGAAAAGAGGTACATTGCAAGGGAAGAAAAAAAGGTTGGAAAACAGTTCCAGCCCTATCAGGCTCCAAAAGGTCAGACAGCTTTAGAAGTCTTGAGGGCTCATTGGGAGTCTTCTCAGGAAACAGACATGGCAGAAGGTGAAAGGTCAGTTGGAGGTAACGAGAGGGTTACCAGCACCAGAGATGATAGTGGAAAGGGCAGAGAAAGATTCATCAGTCCAAGACAGAGATTTGAAAGGAAGATGGATGCCTTAATGGATATGGTTTCGCTCATGATGGGGAAAGTGGGCCAGAACACCATTCCACAGAACAACACTGGGCATAGAGGAGAGCATAGTGCTTCCAACCAGCATGATGGACATGCTGGTCATCATACTTCAGACAACACTTATGTCTCAGCCAGGCCATTCAAACCCACCTTTCTGGCACCTGTTAACACTCAGCCAGATCCTGAAGAGAATGCTTCATTCGTGGAGCAGTTGAGACTTGGCCGTGCAGAGTATGATTCTCTCCCTGGCGACATCAAGATGGATATGTCCTACAATGACTTTATGGATCATAAAAGGAAAAACAAAGGACAAGGGGGACACTATGATCAAAGAAGACCATCAACTCAAGGAGATTTGTACCAAGCTGTTAACAAGGTTACACTTCCACACTTTGACGGGAGTGATTCCAGTTCAGCTCGAGCTTGGATACAGAAGCTGGATAACTATCTAGCTCTCAGACCTATGGTAGAAGAAGAGGCGATCAAGTTCGCTACGCTACACCTTGATGGGGTGGCGCACGAGTGGTGGTACCATGGCCTAGTTACTCTGGGTCATCGGTCTATCACAACTTATGATGAGTTCACCACTAGGCTCATCGAGAAGTTTGAAAAGAAGGATCCTGAAATTCATTTCAGAGAACTTGCACAATTGAGATAGTATGGCACAGTTGATGCCTACATTGCTGAGTTTCAGAGACTCTCAGTCATGGTGACTGAAATCATGGAGAGGAGATTGGTGATTCTTTTCAGTGAAGGTTTGACAGAACCACTTAAAGGTTGGATTAAAGCCTTTGATCCACCAACCCTGCAAGAGGCCATGAAGAAGGCAAGAAACATGGAGTGGGCTGCTACTAAGGCAAAATTCCGTCAAATTCCCCCTTTCAGAAAAGGGATAAAGGGAAAAGACCTCAGCATAGACCTCCTTTGAGACCTCAGCACAAGGAGTTCAAACATCACAATCCCCATGTCACCAAGTTGGATCTTGAAACCCTGAATGAACTCAGAAGAAAAGGGTTGTGTTTCCGGTGTAGGGAAAAATGGTCTCAAGATCATGTTTGCCCAAAAGGGGTTAAATTCAATCAGATAGAGTACTATTCTGCTGGTGAAAGTAGTTTTGATTTTTCAGACCAGCAATCTGATTTTGAAGAAAGTGAAGTAGAAAAAGCTCCAGAAGAGTCCGAAAATGAGAAGGAAAGTGGAGGAGTCTTGGCTCAACTTTCGAGCTTTCAAAGAAACAAATCCTTCAAGGTTCGAGGGATGGTCAAAGGGCAGCGAATCGTTGCTTTGATCGACACTGGAGCAACACATAACTTTATTGATGAAGTTGTGGTAGCAAAGAAGGGGCTGCAAACAGAGGAGTTTGAAGGTTTCAAGGTCATGGTTGCTGATGGATTCCATATTTCTTGCACCAAGAAAATCTCGAACATGACCATGCAATTGGGGAACTACGAAGTCAAGGATGACTTCTATGTAGTCCACATTGGAGATACTGATGCCATTCTAGGCATTCAATGGCTGCGTTCTCTTGGAGAGATCTCTTTGAATCTGCAGACTATGGAGCTCAAGTTTCAATCCGATGGGAAGAAGATAGTTCTAAGAGGAATGTCCAATGGGGGCCCTCGGGTTGTGTCATTCAAAAGAATGGCAAGGCTGATCCGTCACGATCAAGCTAAGTGGGTTGCAGAGTGCATGATCCTTCCTGCTAGTCCGATTGAGACTAAAAGAGACCATCCTCCTGATGTTCAGTCTCTACTCACGAAGAAGAGCAAAGTCTTTGCAGATTTGCCTCCTGGACCACCACCTGAACGGGGTTCAGAACATATCATAGAGCTCAAGGAAGGAGCTAAGCCGGTAATTACAACTCCATATCGGTACCCGAAGAGGCAAAAGGATGAGATTGAGAAGAATATTCAAGAACTCTTGGAGATGGGTTTCATTCGCCCTAGCAAGAGCCCCTTTGCATCTGCAGTGGTTCTTGTGAAGAAGAAGGATGGTACCATGCGCATGTGTGTGGACTATCGTGCTTTGAATCAAAGCACCATCAAAAACAGATACCCCATTCCCAGGATAGATGAGCTACATGGGCCAAGTTCTTCTTGAAGATCGATTTGAGGTCGGGTTATCATCAGATTCGAATGAGAGGATCCGATGTGGAGAAGATAGCTTTCAGATGTCACTATGGCCATTTCGAATTTTTAGTCATGCCATTTGGGTTGAGTAACGCTTCGGCTACCTTTCAGTCTTGCATGAACCGAGTTTTTCAGAATCAGTTAAGGAGGTTTGTGTTGATATTTTTTGATGACATTTTGATCTACAACAAGACTTGGGAAGATCATCTCAAGCATTTGGAGGAAGTGCTTAGTATCCTGGAATCTAAGAGTTTGTTCGCAAAAGCATCCAAATGTGAATTTGGAATGGAGGAATTACTGTACCTTGGCCACATAATCGGTGCTGAGGGAGTGAAGGTGGATCCTGAAAAGATTAAAGCAGTAGTTGATTGGCCACCTCCTGAGAACTTGACTCAGTTGAAAGGTTTTCTAGGTCTTTGTGGATTTTATCGGAGATTCGTAAAAGGATATTCACAGAATGCTGCCCCTCTTACTAATCTCACCAAAAAGGGGGCTTTCTGTTGGTCAGAAAAGGCCCAAATTGTTTTTAACAAGTTCAAGAAAATCATGAGTTCGTGTCCGGTTCTAGCTATTTCGGATTTCTCCAAGCCATTCGAACTGCAATGTGATGCATCCGGTGAGGGAGTAGGGGCTGTCCTGATGCAAGACAAACATCCTATTGTGTTTGAAAGCAGGAAACTGAGGGGTGTTGAAAGAACATACTCAATTTATGACAAGGAAATGCTTGCCATTATGCATGCATTAGCCAAGTTCAGGCAGTACTTGGTGGGAAACAAGTTCGTGGTCAAGACTGATCACAATAGCCTCAAACATTTTATGCATCAGAAGGACCTGAACGAGAGGCAACAGAAGTGGGTGAGTAAGCTTCAAGCTTACGAATATGTCAAAGGGAAAAATAATATTGTGGCAGATGCTCTATCCAGGAGACCCCATCTTAGCTCATTGTGTGAGCTTACTGCAGATTGGAGAGACATGTTGCTTGCTGATTATGCCAAAAATCAGTTTGCAACCAGCATTATTGAGGGTACTTTTCAGGATGAAAGGTACAAGGTGATTGAGGGATTGATACACTATAAGGGAAGAATCTTTCTGGTGGCTGATTCTAAGCTTAAGAAGAAGATTCTTTTGACATTTCATGATATTCCAGTTGCTGGTCACCAAGGAATTTTCAAGACATATAGGCAGATCGGAGAAAGGTTTTCTTGGAAAGGATTGAAAGGAGAAGTACAACGCTACATTCAGGAGTGTCCTGTTTGTCAAGTGAATAAGAATGAGCATACACTACCAGCCAGTTTGCTGCAACCACTCCCTATTCCCAATAAAAAATGGGAAAGCATCTCGATGGATTTCATCACAGGGTTGCCCAAGGCCCAAGGGAAGGATTGTATTTATGTGGTAGTGGATAGGTTAACCAAATTTTCTCACTTCTTCGCCATTACCAGCTCTTTTACAGCGGCACAAGTTGCAGATCTGTTTTTTCGTGAAGTGTTTAGGCTGCATGGATTGCCAAAAAACATTGTGAGTGATAGGGACAGCAAGTTCCTAAGTACTCTTTGGCAAGAGGTTTTCAGAATGAGTGGTACTGTGCTCACTCCAAGCACTAGTTACCACCCCCAAACAGATGGACAAATTGAAGTAGTGAACAAGTGGTTGGAAGGCTACTTGAGAAACTATGTGTCAGAGCAGCAAAGAGCATGGGTCAAGTGGCTGCATATAGGCGAGTACTACTACAATTCTTCTTTTCATATGTCAATTAAGATGTCTCCTTTCTTGGCTCTTTATGGGTATGAAGCACCTAGCTTTGCCGATTTGGTGTTTGGTGACAGCAAAGCACCCCAAGCCAAGGATTTGTTGCAGCAAAGTCAAGACATCATGAAATCCTTGAAGGATAATCTGCAGATTGCACAGAATCAGCAGAAGTTGTATGCTGATCAGAAGCGTGTTGAGCGTTCTTTCGAGGTTGGGGATATGGTTTATCTTCGATTACAACCTTATAGATAGTCTACTCTCAAGAAGAGTGGAGCTGAGAAGCTCAAACCTCGCTTCTATGGGCCATTCAGGGTCATCAGAAAAGTTGGGGCAGTAGCTTATGAGTTAGAGCTACCTTCTGATAGCAGAGTGCATAATGTCTTCCACGTGTCTCGCCTCAAGAAGGCACTTGGACATAATGTAGTTGCTTCATCACAGTTGCCACCTTTGGATGAAGACGGACAGTTGGTTCTAATTCCAGAGGAGATACTTGATTTCAGAGAAAGTTCTTTGAGGAAAAGAACCATCAGAGAATACTTCGTGAAGTGGAAGAACCTGCCTATGGAGGATGCGACTTGGGAAAGTGATGAGATTCTGCAACATCCTGGTTTGCGATTGCTTGAGGACAAGCAATCTTGGGGAGGGCGGACTGTAATGTCCCCTCCTCAAACCTGATCTTTCCAGTGACCGTTGGCCTTTTTCTGGAAACCCGAAGGCTAGTCGGAAGGTAAAATTAGGGTTTCCTATTTTTAAGGATGTCTTTGCTCGGAGCGGGTGGATTCAATGGCGGATTCTTTCTGGGTTTTCAGAGAGCTTCGCAGTGGTATGTTCATTTTGGCATTCTGAGCATTTTCTGGAATTTACTATTTTTAGTAAATTCTATTTTTGGCAGTTTTTCAGTTGGGTTCAGCATGGTTGACTTCCTACTTCAGTTTGGTCAGTTGACTTGCTCATTAATGGCTTCAGGGCACATTTGGAGAGATAAGTTGAGTCATTTAATTAAAAATTCACGTTTTAATATTATATTTTAACGTTGACCCCTTGGCCTAGTCTATTGACTTCATGTTGTTTTGAAAAGTGGTCTTTTGAGGGTGGCGCCTTCATTAAAGATTATTTTATTATTTACCAAAGTCAAAGCAAGCTTAAAGTGGGTGCATTTATCAAAGTATGGAATTTACTTAAAATGTCAATATTGAGCTCTGAAGGAAAAGGACGCCATCTTTGAGAAAGGATTAGGTTTTTGACCTTGAAGTGGATTTTAGGGTTTTGAGAAGTCAACAGGAAATTATAAAAGGAAGATCTTGAACCTCTTTTCTGATCTTTTGTCTACAGTATTGTTATGCTGTCGGTTTGGCTCTGGGTTTGCTTCGAGAAATGAAGGCCTCCTAGCTCGGGCATCACTTCTTGTTTGCAAGACAACAACTAGTGGTGATTTAGTCTAGTTTGTGAATTCATTGGAATTTGTGCATTGTAATCTGCATTTGTCTAATTAGGTTTCAGATTTCGCATATTAGAGGTTTTCTGGATTTTGCATTTTAGCTTCAGTAGATTTGATGTTTTATTTATAAATCAAAAAAGACAAAAAAATTCATTATGGGTATTTCATAATTCCTTCCATCTAGTCATGGCGCCCATGTGTGCAAATTTGTAGATTTTTTAGAAAAGGATCTGAATTTTAAAAGCAAAATCGCCCCTGTGCTGGGCCGTACCACTTATTGTGTCATTGGGAAACGTGCATCTAATAAAGTCTGCATTTTAAGTCTGTTCTTTGTGTTAGTTCTGAGCGCCCTCATGTTAGTAGTGTTTTGCATTCAATTTCATACCAATTGAGTAAGTAGGAAGGGAGATTCGAACTGTCCAAGGAATCTATTTGCTGCTGGTTATATGATGAGAATGCAGGTCTGTCATAACAGCTCGAAGAAATTTGCATCTCCATTGCTGGATGGGTGTTGAGAGTTTCCAAAGACTTCGCGGATGCTTCATTGAGGATTGCCCAAGTCTGGAGAAAAGGTTGGATCTGTTTAGTGCCATTTCCGTTAATCTTTACTTCTCAGCAAAGAAATTCACTAATATTGTATAATTCTATTTATATGTTGATCTGTATTGTAAGCAAGATTTCATCTTTCTTATTGTAAGCTGGCAGTAGTACTGACAGCAATTTAGAGTCTTGCTTTGTCGAATTGTAATGCTCATCTTTACTCTCAGCAAGTGTTATTGTATTTAATTCATCTCCGCCCTATGGTAGCTACTTTCCCACTCTGGGTTAGCAAGCACATTCTGGGTGTTGAGTACTTTCAGCTTTTCAGTATTTCTTTCAAGCATTGTACTTTGTAACACTCCGCCATATGGTCGCCCCTCACTCCATACCGGATTGGGTAGCACATACTTGGTGTCGAGTTCCTTTCCAGCATTTAGTGTAGAAGATCCTCTGACCATATGCTCGCCATTATCGGCGCCATTCTTGGTTAGAGTTCCTGCATAAGCAATTTGTTTAAGATCCTCTGACCAATGCTCACACCTTGCCCGCATCGGGATCCTGGTGTACATACTGGTTAGAGTTGCTTTAGCACGTTTTGGTTTATCTTCTAACCTTAACGTGTGCATTGATGGTAATTTGTAATTTGAAAAACGAAAAAATTTGGCTCGGAATATTTCACCTTTACAAATTCTCATACTTTCAATTTTTCTTAAAATATTTTTAATAGGAATTTTTGATACTGGTTCAAGTCACAGTCATTTGACTAGTCAATGAAATAAGTGTAGTGAGATTAGTTACTAACTTTTCATAATCCAATTTGGATCATTATATCTTTCTTATATTTTTTATTTTTTGTTCTTGGTTATGAGAGCAAGTTGAAAGGAATATGTTTTGAGTACAAGTGTAACAACCAATCTCCTTCAAACACTGTTTAACCGAGAGTTTTCACCTAAAGGTTAAAACATAAACAAGAAAAGTGAATATAATTTTTTTTGAAAACATGTAAACATAAACCATCATGCAACTGCATTTATTTTGCATAATCATATAAAGAAAGTTGCATCTTTACTTTTTAACTGATAACACCAATATTAAAAACAAGATACAAATCTTTTCAACATTTAATTGATTAAGATAAATAAAGAACAGTGAGAGAATAGGGCTAGAGAACCTCATCTGATTCTTGTTGTCTTCCAAGACTTGGCATGCCACTTGCAAGAGGGAGAGCATCATCCGGGTGCTTTACCTCCAAGCTTGGACTTAAGCGGTCCCTCGCTCACTTTCCTGACTGGAAGTAGCCCTACCCTTCAACGAAAGGTTTGTTGGGAACCCTCTCAGTTTGCCATTTGAGCTCTGGTGTTGTGCCCTACTTAACTAACACTGTTGTGCTACTATGGATACCCTCCAACCAAGCACGACAACTGTGGCTAGCTAAGCAACTGGGTCACGGTGAACTGACAAGTGCAAGTAGTGGCTCCTACACTCACTATGGCCATAGTTACTATACAACTATACAAAATGCTTCTAGAGCGTAGTTGTGGTTCACCCACCCTGCTCGACTTGGAAAATGCTACTAACCTAGGGCATACTGGAGCTACCGACTCCGCCCAGCACATAAACACAATAAACAATTCACTGGGTTTGGACTCCTTCAAAACCCTTCTAGAATAAGACAAGGATACATTTTCAAACTAGGGCATATTGGAACTACTTGTCCCGCCCAATGAATAAATAAAAAGAACTTATAATATGACAAAACTGGTCTTACTAAACATAACTCTACTAAGTTGATCAGGTGTCAGACCATTCTCGAACCCTCATGTTACTTAGCATAATTAACAAGTCTTGGAAACACCACTGGTTCAAGTCCTTATTTACTAAGTTGGTAAACAATTGGACTACATTACTTTTCTAGCCTCAATTACGTTCTTGTAACTTCTTGGAACTTGGCAACTTCCACTTATTGAAGTCCTTAGTATTAACCATGATAATGTTTCATCTCCTACTCTATGCTCATACAGTTGTTACTAATAACTTACTGCCATCGACTAATTTCACTTAGTCACAACTGGGAAAACTGACAAAATTTCAACATATATAATAATAAATATTTAGCTTAAGTTGAAGATTCCTTCTTCTTTTATAGTCTTGAATGTTCAATGTTTTAGCTTCGTTATAGAGTCCTTCCTTAGAAAGTAAAGATTTACTAAGTGGATAACTTATTTGGGTGTTTGGTTATTTCTGACTCGAATGCCCAAGTTACTTCCACGTAACTACCTGGGTCTTGGCTACAACCACTTGCTCGAGTCTTAACCCTAACCCTTGAGAGCGCCTACTCTCGAAATATAAACTTTAAACAAATCTTGTTCCAAAACGATATCTTCTTGACCTTCCTGGTCATGTTAAAGTATCAATAATTCATAAACTTGATTTAGGGTATACTGGAACTAACTGTTCCACCCAACAACATTTGCAATGAACTTAAAATTTGACTTAACTTGCTTTACCAGTCATAACTCAACTGTGTTGGCAAAAAGGGTAGACCCTTCTTGAACCCTCGTGTTACTTGGCGGAACCTTCGGGTCTTGACATTTGCCATGGGTTCGAGACAACAACATTCATGTGATATTCTCCCTCAAAATGGTTACTCAACATTCCTTTCCAAACTGCTATCTTGACCTAAACGGTCATGAACAAATAGAATAGTTCTAACCGCTATCTTGGTCGAAATGATCATGAAATAATAAAGAATCTTCTTTTACCCAACACACTCTATTTGTGGTAATCCATTTGGTACAAACCCTAATTAGATTAGGTACCTGCATCAAACCAATTCTGGTATTTCAAGAAAACAACTTCATTCACAAATTAGCTATCTACGAGAAACAAGAGCACTATTCTTTTGGCTTAGGCAAACTTGCCATCTTAGCGCTTAGAGGTGCCTAATAACTTGATGTTTCTTCTCCAAACATATTTCTAAACATAGTTTTCACTTTCAAAACAAGGCTTGACTCCCATTCTCAATGTCACAGTTAAGTGGTCTTTCAGTAATATAAATCTTTATCCCATAGGGAAGAGCTTGAAGCCTGACGAAATACTCATTCTAACTCCAACGAGACTGGAAATGTCTCTTTTACCTCCAGAGGCTATGTTTTTAATAATTAAGACTCGGGCAATCAATACATTGGCTCATTTCATGGTAACAATATAGTTCCATTTCACAAATTAACAACTCAGCGAGCTATTTCTGAAAACATGTATAAATTCGTTCAAGATTCAATGGTATTCAAACATGCTTACAAGCTAACCATGACAATCTTTCAGAAGCTGTAAGGACAGAATTGGAAAACACAGTTACGGGCTACTTGCCTGCCTAAAGGCTTATGAAAATGGTTGAATGAAGTCCCATCGAGTGGCTGGAAGAGACTCCTAAACAAAACTTCTCCCAGATAATGAATAGTAAAGATTGGTTGAAACTTTTCCACTGTTTTGATACTCTTCTTCTCCTTCAATACTTCATTCTCTTGCTCTTTTAAAAGAACAACTTCACTCCCAAAAATAGCATCGATAGAATTATTCACCAACCCCTTAACCTCGCAGATTTTTCCAATAAATATCCCTGAATTAGGTGACTCAAAATTAGTTACTATCCACCTTCTCCCTGGTGGTTATCATCAATCAGTTGCACCAAGAATGGAGGATTATCTCTCTCCACATTTCCTCAATAGGTTATATGGGATAAGGCAGTTAGAACAAACAGTTCCCCCAAATCAGTTTCACCTGATCCCCACTCCCTTCACAAATACTTCGATAAAATACAAGCAAAGATTGGTTCCAGAGGTTAGTTATAGCATGGTTACGAGGACGATAACGTGATTCAACCAAGGTTTTCTTCTTCACTAGCCGATGCTAAACATTGTGCTGCCCTTTGGAATTTTTATCCATGGCTTAATAACGTTTATGCTTTATAGTTTTATTGCCACTATTAACCAGCATATCCCGTCTTTACATTTCATAGGAATAGTTTAAATAAAGATTATGGTGAAGGGCAAGAATCAGTTCAAAATGGTTACCACCTTGCCTATGTGGTTCCACCCCAAGTTGAAATAATTTACAATCTGCGGCTTCCGAAAGATTGGCCAAAACAAAGAAGATACAAATTATTCTTGCCACTATGAGAGGATTCTCGCGCCTTGAATGGACAAAAGCATCGTTTAAAATTAAAGGTTCCAATTGACACTAGTACTTAGCCCCCGAGAACTTCCCACGGCCTAACCATTCCAAAGATTATTAAAACGAAGGAAACACATTCATGTGTATGCCACACTTCCTAACACAACCCACAACATAATGGGCTTGCTATTGTATAATTCAATTAAATCATTGCCACTAACTAGAATACAAGTCGCGACATATAGCTCAACTCATTTTGATATAAAAAACAAGGTCATTAATATTCACATTTGAACTGCCTTTAAAATATAAATGCCCCTCATTACATGAGTTGAGCCATCTCATTTAATCACAAACTCTTTCTTTATAAAAGGAATCAAACCAAAAATATCGACTTCACAACTATATTAGCCAACACAAATATTATAATATATAAAGATAATAACCATTCAAAAAGAACAACTTTTGCATCGAATACGACGTTGGTTGAACATCATAACATGCCATCTTTGTCATATAGGAATTATCACATAACAACACTATCAAATAGCGCGAATATAGACATGAATAAGCATATGCATGCATCTATTGGTTTATTCATACGAGAATGTACATGCATGTAAGCCGACGCGTTGCTCATCCACGTACATGCATATGTGTCCATGTACGCATATTCACAGTCTGTGTATACATATGTTTTCTTTTCCTCGTAAAGGTACACATTCATGTATTTATTTGCTGATAATAATATATAGAGAAAGGAAGGTTAAAGAACCCTAAAGCGGTCATCTCTAAACAGAACAGATACCATGACATACTAACTCAGATGGGATTACCTCTAAGTTGCTAGAACTTCCCTTCGACTTACTAGGCTACCAGAATAGTACTTGGTCAATGCTAGATCAGATGGCCTAAACAGAGATTCCACAATGTCACCCTTCTCCCAGGTGATACTCCCCTTCTTTCTCTCTGGAGGTGTTCAAATCGCTCCTACAATCTCACTCAAGAAACAAACCGGTAGTAGCCTGGAAAACCATTATAGCTTGATCATATCATTGCATTTACAGTAATCATTTGCTTCAAAGAAATAAAATCATCTTATTGTATTTCATCATATTCATGACATCAAATAATTTTCAACATCCCATTTAAATGCAGTAACATATCATTGCCCAAATCCATCATAATATGCAGCTTCAAGGTTTCTTAATCTCAGAATTCATCATAATAATTACCATAAAGTAAAAAGTAATTTAAGAATCTAGAGTGGGGTGTAACAACAAGAAAATCCTTTCATAAAATGGAACTCGTGAACACAGTCAATTCTAGTTTAGTACGCATCTAACAAGGCATACTTATCTGTTGGGAAAAAGATCCTAACTGAAGTGGGAAAAGATGAAAAAACAAACAGATCAAAGGAGACAACGAGACAAGGAGGCAAAATATTTTCTATTTCATTAAAATACCCAAAAAGAGTACATTCAAAATGGTTTACATACTAAACTCAGAGTAAGGCTTTGTATTCCCTTCATACAAAAACTGCGCATATTCAAGTGCACTGGAGCTAATTGTGTGCTATTGCGTGCTAGAGATATTCCAATGCACTAGAGCGTTTCTCTCTATCAAAAACTTCTGCTGCTGCAGGTTCTCTTGAACATTCCCTTCTTATATTATGTTTTGCTGAACATTCCTCGTCTTCTGTTGAATTCAAATCAAAGCAAAAAAAAATAAAATTCAAAACTCTAATTTGAATTGAAACAAAAAAATTGTATTAAAAACCCTAATTGCTTCGAAATTGAAACAATAAAAATTGCTAAAACCTTAAATTGAAATCAAACAAATAATTCTGATTTTCAAAACCGTAATATTCGAGCTCAAGAAAATTCTTTTGCAAATTTCTTAAATTTTTTAAATTTGATTTGCATTGTATGGATAAAATGATATGTTAAATTTTAGTTTCAATGTTAAATTATAATTAGATTAGAAAAAAAAATCCATTTTTTGGGAAATGAGTACATTATTGCTATATGAATTTTCATTTAGAACTATTTTTTATATGAATTTTGATAATTAATTTTAGGTCAAATAATCAGTCTATTAAAAATATGAAATAAATTTTTAATCATTCTATCTCACATTTTGTCTTTCTTGCCCTTTTCAAAAACTGTTGCCCAATTCAATATCACCTACTAGAAATAAATTTTCTGCCAAACCATTAATTGGGACAGCAAATATCTGAAAATGCAATTGGGGGGAACGATCCAAAATGGATCTCTTCTGATCATGCATTAAATGCACTTTCTCGTTGCTACTCAAGATTAGATATTCTAACACTCCTTAATCTTGAGTCTTTTTGCTTTTCATCATCATTTAAAACTTCTGGCACAAAACTTCCAGAGCAAAAGTTCTTGTTTTTCATCATTCTACGAAACTTTTGGCGCAACAGTCCAAAAGTTTTGGAGCACCAAAGCAAAGTTTCCGGCGCAAACCTATTTGCACCTGTTCTGATTTCCTGCACTCTTCTGAATCGAAGTTTCGGCGCATCGGCGCTTTTCTGAGTTTTCCTAAACAAAAGTTTCGACGCATCCCTGCATTCCAAGCCTATCTATCAGGCGTTCAAAGTAGTCTTTTGACAATGCTTTTGTGAAAATATCAGCGAGCTACTGCTCAGATCTGCAATATTGAAGTTCAATCTCTTAATGCTCCACCAACTCCCTTGTGAAATGGTAGTGGATTTCAATATGCTTACTTCGTCCATGAAAGACTGGATTCTTGGTCAAAGCAATAGAAGACACGTCACAAAATATGGTTGTACCATCTTCTTGCTGCTCATTCAAATCTGCAAGGATTCTTCTAAGCCAAATAGCCTGGCATGCTGCAACATTTGGTGCAATGTACTCCACTTCAGCTGTGGAGAGAGAAACTATGGGCTGCTTCTTTGATGCCCATGAAATTGCTCCTGAACCCATGTGGAACAAGTATCCCGATGTGCGCTTCCTGTCATCTATATTTCCTGCCCAATCACTATTTGTGTACCCAACGAGCTAAAACTCATTAGAGGCGGTATACATAATGCCATAGCCTTTTGTGCCATTGACATATCTTAGAATTCTTTTTCTTGCTTGCCAGTGGGTGTCCTTAGGTTGCTCCATGAACCTTGAAATCAGGTTTACCGCGTACATCAAATCTGGTCTTGTTGCTATCAAGTAGATGAGGCTTCCAACCATGCTCTTATAGAGGGTTGGGTTAACTTTACTATTGCTGTCCTCTTTGCTCAATTTCAGACCTGTAGCTATTGGGGTTGGGGCTAGTTTGTTGTCCAACATTCTAAATCTCTGCAAGACTTGTTTAGCATAATTTTTTTGTGAAATAAAGATGCCATGATTTGTTTGTTGGACTTCTATGCCTAGGAAATATTTTAGCAAACCTAGGTCTGTCATTTCAAACTCATTTTTCATTGCCTCTTTGAAATCAGCGATGAAAAGATTACTATTCCCCATGAAAATTAAATCTTCCACATACAAAACAGCAATAAGAATCTCACCATTGGCTGCCTTGATGTAGAGTGTGGGCTTACTACCGCTTTTGTTGAAGCCATTGCTCAAAAGGTATGAATCAATTCTGTTGTACCATGCCTGTGGAGCTTGTCTCAGCCCATAGAGAGTTTTCCGGCGCCTGTAGACTGTCTTCTTTCCCTGGGTCTTCATAGCTAGGTGGCTGCTCCACATACACCTCTTCTTTCAGCACTCCATTTAAGAAGGTTGACTTTACATCCATTTGAAGTACTTTCCATTTGTGTTGGGCTGCAATTGCTAGGACTTCCCGCACTATTTCCAGCCTTGCAACTGGTACAAACGTCTCATCATAGTCTCTTCTAGGTTGCTGTTTGTATCCATAAACAGCCAGCCTTGCTTTATGTCTCTCAACCTTACCATTAGTAGTACATTTGGTCTTATAGACCCATTTAACTCCAATGGTTGATTTTCTTTTGGGTAAATCAGTGAGCTCCCATGTCTTGTTTCTCACTATAGTGTCCAGCTCTTCATCCATGGCGTTACACCATTTTTCTTCTTTCACAACTTCTTCAAAATACATTGGATCACTATGAGAAAACAAGGCAAAATCCAAATTCTCATCAAAATCTTCATACCTTGTGTTGTCATAAATTTCCCTTACGCTTCTAGTCTTTCATGGCATCAATGATGCGAGCATAGGGTTAGAATTTTTGGAGCTACTTGATTGTTGGTTTGATGAAGAAGACTGTTGTTGTAAACTTCCGACGTATTTGCCCTGCTGAAAGGTTTTGGAGTGATTGTTCTGCTGAAAGTTTCCAGAGCTGTTGCTACTGTTTTCTGAACTATTACCTTGTTGTAAGGTTCCGGCGCATCTGCCTTATGTAGCTTATTCATCCTCAAAGGGTATTGAGACAAAAATACCCGTGTTGCTATCAACTGTTCCATCTCATGACTCATTTTCAATGAATTCAACATCCCTGCTGATCACCACTTTCTTGGTGATGGGATTATACAATCTATAGGCTTTGGATTCTTCACTATAGCCTATGAAAATACATTTTTCACCTTTTTCATCAAATTTCTGCCTTTTCTCTTTTGGCACGAAAGCATATGCTACACATCCAAATATTCTCAAATGCTTAACACTCCATTTGCTTTTTGTCCACACTTCTTGTGGAATCCTATCACGAACGGCCTTTGTGGGGCACCTATTCAAAATGTAGACTACTGTTGTTATAGCATTACCCCAATATTCATTAGACAAACCTTTTGCCTTCAACATGCTTGTTGTCATCTCCATGATTGTTTTGTTCTTTCTTTCAGCCACTCCATTTTGTTGTGGAGTATACCGGGCTGTGAGTTGTCTCTGAATGCCTTGAGACTTGCAAAAGTTCATAAACTCTTGAGAGATATACTCTCCCCCTCTGTCCGTTTTGAGGACTTTGATATAATGGCCTCTTTTCTTTTCAACCAAGGCCTTAAACTCCTTGAACTTATCAAATGCGTCTGATTTGTTCTTCAAAAAAGATACCCAGATTTTTCTACTATAATCATTCATGAGTGTCATGAAATAAATATTTCCACCTAGGGTTGGGGTCTTCATGGGACCACACAAATCTAAATGCACCAGCTCTAATGGTGCTCTTGCTCTCCTAGAATGCCCTGATTGAAAGGGCTACCTATGTTTACCTAGGATGCATGCTTCACACTTTCCATCGGGCTCTACAATTGTTGGTAGGCCCCTAACCATGCCTTTTTTAGCTAAAAGATTTAAACTAGAATAGCTTAGATGCCCATGCCTCAAATGCCAAAGCTTGGATGGGTCTTGGATGACCGTTTTGAAGGCTGAATGTTGCGAGCCTATTGACAGTGCTGAAATTTGCATTTTGAGGGGAAACATCCGGTTCTTTGTCATTTGAACCGCTGCCATAACTTTCTTGCTTCCATTCTTGTCGTAGATGATGCATTCCTTTTTCTCCATTAGCACTCTATAACGATTTTGGACCATCTGTCCAATGCTCAAGAGATTGTGTTTCATGCTTGGGGCATAAAAGACATCATGGATTTGTCTTTCTTCACCATGCTTGGTTTGTATGCACACTATTCCTTTGCCTATGATTCGAACTTTGTCATTGTTCCCCATTTTGATTTCAGACTTAATGTTGTTGTCTATAGAGGCAAATAAATTTTGTTACCACTCATGTGGTTGCTACAACTGTTGTCCAAGTACCAAACTTCAGTGCTGCCTTGTTTTGCAAGATTGCATGTAATAAACACTTGTGACTGTTTTTCATTTTCAGCCTTGTTCTCATTTGCCACATTTGCATTTTGACTCCCTTGGTCACGTTGTTTCTTCCTACATTCGCTTGCATAGTGACCATACTTGTGAGAGTAGTAACACTGCACATTGCTCTTATCTTGCCTCTGATTTGAGCTGCCATTCTTCTTCATGTTTTGGAAGTCTGATTTGGGGGTGCTCACCTCCTCTTGATTGTTTGAACCTCCTCTTCCGGAGTTGATTTTACCTCTGCCTCTTTGACCTCTTCCTCTACCATTTCTTCCTCTTCCCCTACCTCTTACATTGGCTTGAGCTTTGAAAGCTTGTTCCTAGGAAGAATTTGCAGACCTATTTAGGTGGTGCTCATGGGTTTGAAGTGAACCCATTAACTCATCAACTGACAATGTTGAGAGGTCCTTTGCCTCTTCTATGGCAATAACCACCGGGTCAAATTTTGTGGGTAAGCTTCTGAGGATCTTCTCCACAATCTTCTGCTCTTCCATGGTTTCTCCATTTATCCTCAACTGGTTAATCAAAGTGGAAGCCCTTGTATGAAAATCTAAAATGGACTCGTTGTCCTTTATCTGCATGGTCTCAAATTCTCTCCTTTGCAACTGGAGTTTCACTGACCTGACTTTCTCAGTCCCTTTGCAGGTGGTTTGGAGTATTTCCCATGCTTCTTTTGCATAACTAGCTACTGTTATTCGGGGAAAAATAACCTCTATCGAGGCTCCCTCAATCAAACTAAGGGCTTTAGCATCATTTTTCCTTGTCTCCTTCAACTGATTCTTTTGAAGATTGGTCAATGCTATAAATGCATTTGGGTCAGTCACATCTGTGAACCCATTTGCTACTAACTCCCACAAATCATTTGCCACTAAAATGGTTTTATTTTCTTTGCCTAGACATCATAATTTTTACTATCAAAGATAGCTGGCTTCTGCCAACTCCTATTATCTCCTCCAACCATTTTGCTAAATGGGGGAAACTACAAATACCCAGAAAAAATATAAGGTTTTTTCTTCATTGCCTAGAAAAATTGGGGCTTTCCTAAATACCCAGAAACTAGGTTTCTATCACTGCACACCTAGGACTAGAGCTAGGGCTTTAAAATGTGAATGTCTATAAAACTTAGGGCTCTGATACCAATCTGTTGGGAAAAAGATCCCAATTGATGTGGGCAAAGATGAAAACACAAACAAATCAAAGGAGACAACAAGACAAGGAGGCATAATAGTTTTTGTTTCATTAAAATACCCAAAAATATTACATTCAAAATGGTTTACATACTAAATTCAGAGCAAGGCTCTGTATTCCCTTCATACAAAAACTGCGCATATTCAAGCGCACTGGAGCTAACTGTGTGATGTTGCATGTTGGAGATATTTCGGTGCACTGGAGCACTGCTCTCTGTCAAAAGCTTCTACTGCTGCAAATTCTCCTGAACATTCCCTTCTTCTGTTATGTTTTGCTGAACATTCCTCCTTGTCTTCTGCTGCACACTTCTGTTTAACTGTCTAACTGAAAAAACATTTTATCTCACATTTTGTCTTTCTTGCCCTTTCCAAAATCTGCTGCCCAATTCAAAATCACCTACCAGAAATTAATTTGCAGCCAAATCATTAATTGGGACAGCAAATATCTGACAATGCAATTGGGGGGAACGATCCAAAACGGATCTCTTTTGATTGTGCATTAAATGCACTTTCGTGTTGCTGCTCAAGATTAGATATTCTAACAATTTTGAAAGTTTGGTAGTTTTTTGGCTCAAGAAAGAAATCCATAATTTATTAATTTATTGCTGCACGATAAAGTGTAAGGATTTATGTATGTTGTTCAGGATCATTTCAGGAATATATTGCTTGACATATGTTGCAAGTCAAAATGCAAAATATTTTAAGCTGTTGAGATTCAGTTCTGGAATAAGCTTCTTAATTGGCAGTGACAATTTAAATCATTTCCCTATTCTGTGTCAGTTACGATGTTTATTTTCTGGATGCTTTATAAATGGGATTTATAAACATTGTTTAAATTACTAGAATAAGCATTCTAACTATCCTACTAAACTTAAGAATTTTCCGGATAGGATAGCTTAAGAAAATTTGAATAACTTCTATTGTTTGGCTTTCCCTTTTGGAACTGCAGAATTTATTCATGTACATTTCACGATTTTTTTGGCCATGGCATTTGACCGCATGTTTGATCTTTCTTTAGCAGAACAAGAAAAATATTCATATGCAAGGGAATGCTAAATATCTGTCCTGAAATACAAACTTCTTATCTGAAAAAATTGAAACTCATAACGTTCTATAATTTTCTCTGATACTGTCTTTGATTAATCAAGATATTGTCCTAGCTTTTCTTTCATTACCTTTTCCAGAGGATTGAGCTCGCTTGTTTTTTTGAAAATGCTTACTTTTAGCTGTAGTCCTTTTTGTGTATTTTTAGTCACTTCGTTTGGAATCGACCGTGCTCAGTTCTATGTTTTCTGCTTTGAGTAATATTTTTTCTGATGTTTGTGCACACCCTTTTTTATATAGTGCAAAAGAAAGCACACATACGTATCTCCACAGTATGCATCAACTAGGAATTGCTCTGAGAGATCAATTTGCAAGTTTCGTCATCCAAAGAGTAAGATTAAGCCTAAACTTTTCGTGCGCATGCTTAAGAGAACCAGTGAAGCCAAAAAACACTACTTTGTGCCTTTCAAAGAGATGGGTCATATCCAATCTTCATCTTCCTTGATGAATTTGAGTGGTAAAGAGAACACAGGAGCGAAGGGAGCGTCTGTGGAAGATGAAACTGCTGACTATGTCAGTCTAAGTACATCAGAAGAAGATACCAGTGAGGATGACATGATTGAAGATAATATCTTACAAAGAAGCAAAGCATTTTGCTTTGAACTAGGAATGGAAACCAATGACCCTGATTTGATGATTAAACCATTACTTTTGTTAAGACGACAAGTGTAAAATATGTTGCTCAACCCGAACTAACAAGCTGTTGGACATACTGTTTTTGTATATAACGAAATGTTGCATGGTTGGAAAAATCTTTAAATAGCTGGTACGGTTCATCTGATTTTCAAAATCTTCAGTTCTGAAATTTCAGGTGTCTGCTAAGAAACTCTGTATTTCCAAATGTCAGATACTATAGATTTGTCAGCTTAAGCACCTTCTCTGACTGATCAGATTATGCTTGTTGTAAGCTTGATGATTAGCACCATCTGATGCTCTGATATGTTTTTTGATCGGAATCATTTGAAATACATTAGCCTCAAAATCTTCATAATTTGTTTTGGCTTTGCTTTTATTCAGGATTGTTGCTATCTACAAATTAATATAATAAACTTTGACGAGCATATACTATATCCAACTGGATTTTTGTGAAAGTTTTCAATTGTGAAATTTTCAATTAGAGATTGCTTAAAATTGGAGGTCACCTTGTTTTCCATGATAGCAAAAACCATCGTCTTGCACATCTAGATGATATGCATATTTGATAAGAATCCGATTCAACTCCCTTTCATGTTGTGGGAGAAATCTGCGAGGCTATGGAGATCCATTTGTTATAATATTATGCATTCTTTGACTCAACTTTGTAGTGTAACCTTACTATACGGTATTTGATGTGTAACTGAACCATACATTGATAATGTAAATAGCTTATCAAGTTGACACAAATAAAATTGAGCAGCTTCAAGAAACATGAATTTGAATGACCATACCGATACAAGGTGATTCAATGTGGTAGCGGCTTAGGGTTCTGTTCATGAATGTGGAAGATCAAATCATTTGTTAGTGGATTATGTAGACACCATTCATAAGCATTATGGGTGATTGGTACTAGGTGATATACGTGATCTTTTGAATACTAAAGATAAATATAAAAGATTTATTACAATGCAAGAAGTTGGGTATTCATACTACCATCGTGTATTCTGCCTTTGGAAAATTAAAAGATTTTTGGTATTTTAATTTGTCACTTTTATGACAATACCAAACAAATAGTGGGTGAAGAAATCATTTTTCAACTTAGGAGGGGAAACTCAAAAATCTAATGTAAAAAATCAACAATTCGTTATTTGAAACTTTGCTTAAAGATAAAATAAACAAGTAAACTTGACTTATTTATTTTGATCTTAGAGGTTAGAGTACGAGACTTTGAAGAACTCCTATCTCATCAATGATTTTTTTCAATTTATAACCGCTAAAATGTAATCAAGAATACAATCCAAGGATTAAAATATAAATCTTTTGGAAGTGTATCAACAATTTGATTTGGAAAAGAGTACATAACATAGGAAATTACAATGATCTAATGAAGAAAGATGAAGACAATTAATTGTTATTAAAGACTAACAAGCTGTTGGACAAACTGTTCTTGTATATAACGAAATGTTGCATGGTTGGAAAAATCTTTAAAAGGCACTATTAAAGACATTCAAAGTTGCATGGTTGGAAAAATCATGAAATCTTTCAATGATTACAACATGGAGTTTTCTAATTTTGATTGGAAAGATTGGTAGCATAAGAAAGCTTTGATTTTTTATTCATTGCACACAAACACTTAAAATAATTTTTGTAGCATAAATTTGGCTTCAACTCTCATTACAAGTTGTGTAAATGACATATTTATAGCCAAAGAAATCAATTATGTGTTCATCCTCAAAAAATAATATAAAATTACTTTCTTTATATTTGAATTATGGGTTTTGATCTTATGATTTTGTCTTTCATTTGCTTTAATTGATTCTCATTTCCATTTAAATAATAAGATATTGATATGCTTCATTTTTTACATCACTTTGAATGCAGGGTTCATATTCATCGCCTTTTCTATTTTATTTTTCTTTATTTGACATTCATCTTTTTGGGTGCTACTTTTGCTTTGTTTCCCACTTCATTTTACAGGAAAAGAAATGCTCTTTTAGTGTTTGATGAAGCTTAGGTGCCCATTTGCTTTTTGGTGGAAGTTGTGGTTCATTGATATAGAGTTATGAAAATTGTTAAATCTTGGTGAGAGGTGGAAATTTCTCCATTTGACACTAAGTGGGAGAATTAAATTGCTTATGCCAAAGTGGAACTTTTTGATAATGATACCAAGTTATGAAAAATGAAATAGCTAGAGCTTGATAGAGCTTTCACCACTTGATGCCAAAAAATGGAACTTGTGAATTTTTTTTCCATCAATGCCAATTGTGAAAATTGGCAAAGTTGGTCGGTGATACTTTCTTCACTTGATGCCAAAAAGTAAAACTTGTGGAGCTTTTTGTGATCCATGCCATTTTTTTAACAATGATCGTATAGCTTTGAATTTCTTTAAAATTTATTCCATTTTTTCATTTTCAAACATTGATTTCAATAAAAACTCTTTTAATCAATGTCTTTGATCTTTCTAAATTTTATTTTCATGTGACAAAACTTGAAACTGTTTGGATAACCTTTTGTCTTTGGCATCCATCGTTTTTTGTCAAAAAAAGCAAAAGCAATGTTTTACAATTTTTATTTTTTTTGTGCTTATCTTCTCCATTCAAGGTACAATGGAAAAGCAAAAAACATTTTTTTTAAATAAAAAAGTTCAAAATTTTAGTATATATTGAAATTAGTTATCTTTAATAGTAGACCCTTTGAAGTGACAACTTAATGCATGAAATATGATCCTCATAGATGATTTTGTCTCAATGTCCAAGAGAAGATTTGCCTTAGCTTCAATCTATTCTACCTATGCATGGTAGCTACCATCATATTATTTATTTGAACTTGACCCTTCCTTTCCTTTGTTTGTGTTGGACCCTCTTTAGAATTCATAGCTTCATAATATTTGTGATAAGCAACTTGTACACATCATAAGTAGACAAATAAAAACCGACACCTAAGGACTTAACCATTTTGATATGAAAAATAACATAGTTGACATTGATTTGACAAGAATGACTTGATATTTGGATACAACTATGCTTAAACACAATCTCTTCGAGGTCATAAATTTTGGTACCAATAGTGGTTTTTTCTAGGGACCATTAAACATACTTGGATCATAGGAGAATTTCAAAATCTTTGTTGACTATAAAGAATAGTGCAATTATCCATTGGGGGATAGAGTCGTGTTGAAATTAAGTTCTTCATTGTCAATATTTTTGTTGTCTCTTATCATGTGGATATGAGTATGAATATGTTTCTCTAATAGCATTTCATTTTCTTTGTTTGGCCATTCTTCTTCTTTAATATCTTGAAGAAAAAAATGATCCACTTCTTCACTAACAAATATGAAATCTATTGAAGATGAAGATGAGTCAAAAATCAAAAGATAGTTCATTGTGTCCTCCAATGAAAGATTTGTCTCAAGGACTTGTAGGAAACTATCAAGATTTGATACAAAATCCTTCACAAGATTATAATATGATGGGTGCCTTTAAAGTTGTTCAATAAATTGTTCTTCATCAACTATGATTTGTTAACGATATCATGAATAATATCAACTTACTAGAAGTGAAACTTTTGATTAAAATTAGCCTTTGAGTCCACACAAATTATAGAAGCAACCATTTGAGATAAAGAAACATCTAGGTCTTGACACCAGAGTTAGATGTTGAAGAAAAAAAATCATTTCTAGCATGAGATGTGTTGTTCCTTCATTAGATATCTTTTGAAATTCCTTGGCATTGGTGCTTACAAAAATGTTGAATTTGAAGCTAAATACTTTTTGAGAGAGAAAAATATCATTGTGTTCTTCTCCAATTACATATTTTGTAGACTTTTCAAACAACCCTTCGGATGAAGAAAATAAGCAATTGGATTCATCATCATTGTCTCTAGCACAACTAATTTATTCTTACTTATTGAAGATATCTAGAACTTCATCATGTTCTATGGATTCTTGGGAGACTTTATTCTCATCAAAAACAAGTGATACACTCTTCTGAAAACAAGTCATGATTGGTGGCTTCTCCCATGGATGTTTCTCTTGCATTTTCTATTTTGAAATCTTTCACAACAACTTGCTCACTTGATTCCATAAGCGTACATAATTGTTGAATGAATTTATTTTCTACCACAAATTGGTCTATCTTGAGTGCATTATAATATTGAGTTTTCATAGGGCTCATCTTGAAGATGTTGAAGGTTACCCAGAAGCCTTCCCTAATTTGATCTCGATGCTACCAAGTGCTACATCATGTAGTACATCTTTTGACAATTGAGAGCATCATTATTTCTTGTCTTGTGGAAGGAGAAAACATGTTTGTATTATCCCTTTGACATTGTCCTTGAAATTGCAATGTTGAAACTATCTTTTTGTGTTGGGGATATTAGTCACCACTTTCTATAACAAAGGTTTAGTGAGACTTGGAATGCTAGGCTTGATGGTATGTTTTTAAATTTATCCTATAGTGATCATATCATCTTTGAACATAATTTCTTGTGGTTGCACCTCTTCTAACTTATCTACTTCATCAATTTTTAGAAAGAAAGCATTTTTTGGAGAAAGAGTGTTTTTGATTGATTAAGCAAGGAAAGGGCCCTGATCCCTTACAAAAGTAGCAAAATAATCTAGAGAAACAACAACTAGATAGAACAACATAACATAGGAGGAAGAAAAACTAAAAGGAGAACCACTTCCCCTCACCCAACCAACCAAAAAATATACTTTAACCTACACCAACCGAATCAAAAGATATAAACCTATCTAGAATCCAATAGAGTTTTAACCAGTCCATATTATCATCGATCCAAAAAATAAGGTTATATAGGTATAACCTATTAAAAGTACCCAACAAGTTCTTGATTTTCAGAATAGAAATAAAGCTTAAATACATACAGTTTAGGCTTATCGAGCCTTCACCACAAAAAAACCTAACAAAGAGCCCAGCACCTCTTCCTCCTCTTGACTTGAATCTTCAACATCCTCAGATCCTGACACCTCTTCCTCAAAAAACCCAGCTTCTCCCAAACTATCAGGCGCACAATCTTCAGAGGAAGCATTTTCCTCCTTGGGAACCTTCTTCCCTTTTTTATTTTCTAGAGGCTCCTCCATGTTCTCATCATCAGAACTTTTAGATTTTTTTCTATTATTCTACCCCTCGGACGCTGCCAGAGCCAAACGAGTAGACCTTCGACCCATAGGGGTAGTAGACCTACATTCAGGGCTATTATCATGATCATCCAGGATTGTTATAGTGTAAGATTCAGAGCCCAATTCTCTAATCAAAAATTTTCTTTTCTTATTGGCAACAGAAGACAAGGGAGCAACACCACATTTTTTAGGGGTTATTTTTAGGAGCGTCGACCATGAGGGGTCCAAAACTTTAGGGGAAGGGTTAAAAGTTTCTTTGACAAGGGAGTGGGGTAGACTTTCAAGCAGTTCTATTTTGACAGAAATTTTAGGGGCAAGGTTCTCAATCAAGTTATGGAAGGTGTTCCTTTGCGGGGTGGTGACGAGGACGTGCTTACGGATGGATCTAATCAACCCCTAATGCAAGGAGGATTAACATCATTAGTTAGGCTTTGTTTCAGAGAGGAGGAGGAAAAGGGGTAAGTTTATTTTCTCCAGGTGCCTAATATGGTTAAGGATGGGGAAGTGATGCCCATGCACCGACTGAAAACGACCCTCTAATATAAAATATTTCATGACAAAATAATAGACATTATGGTAAGGGGGCAGGAGCAACAACCTAGAATAGCCATTTTGAAATCTTTGGGCTTTCTCCTTAGCTTCAAAAAAAAAATCAATATAAGTTGGTTGATGAGGAAACTTAGGATAATTTGTGGAGAAGGCTTTGTGTCATTATTGATTCTTCCAAAAAGTTATTTTAATCATGCTATGAACTCTCTCATAGGCTAATTGTGATATTTTTAATATTTGAGAGTTAAAACAAAAATAAAATGGCCATTTTTTGTTGTTTTGAAGGGTGTGAGGAATTTAGTGTGCATAGTCTCCTAGTTAGTGAGGTGATGGATCCAATTTTTTTCTACTTAAACCAATTTTTTTTTAAAAACTCGAATTGTAAAATATTTGTGAGAAATCCCTTGAAAGCAATAAATACTGAGATATTCTTATTAGGATATTGCATTCTATCATCATGAAATTTTAGAAATTTCTTTCTTGAGCTTGGTGGAAAAACATAGTGAGCTTCAAGTTCCAAAGGACTAAGGATATTATAATAAAAATGGAAGGGATCTTTCTTATTGTGAACACAATCAACCATTGCTTGAAGTGGTTCCTTATGTTTATCTTGGTTTCTAGATTTGAATTTCTTACAAAAATATTTTTAAGTTCTTAAACCATTGATTAAGATATATCTTCACTTGAATGTGCTTGAGTAGGTATCTAAAACCCCATATCAAGAATCTCAATCTTCCACCATGATTTATCATAGATTTTATTAGCTAGGATCAAAGTGATAACATCTTCCAGTCAATGATGTTTGTTGAAAAAATTAAAGGCAATATTGGCAAGATTTCTTATCTTTATTTAAAATTTCAAAGCTAGGATTGATCAATTCCATGTAGGAGTAGGTAGTATGGTTTTTCATGTTGCAAGGTCAATTTTTCGTTCTTCATCTAAGATTGTGGCATCAATTTTCCAATGTTCAACACTCTTCTTTTGATCAAATACAAATCTCTTATCTTTCAAGAATATCTTCTTGATTCTATTCAATCAAATTGAAGTTAGGTTGCAAAACTAGAGCTTGAAGGGTTTTGAGTCATGAATGTGAGATTTGAAAACTTCAATGACACATTCCTCAAAAACTATTGGTGTTTTAATTTGACAATTTAATGACAACAAAAAACAAAAACTGGATGAGGAAATTATCTTTTGAAATTTGCAAGGGAACTTTCCTGATTTAATCTACTCTAAAATCTAAAAGAAAAACTAGTTTGCTAATATGGACATTGTACACTCTATTTTTTGGAGTTTTGCATAAGGATAAAATAAATAAGAAAATTTGACTTATCTACTTTGATCTTAGAAGTTAGAACATGATACTTCGAAAAAATCTTCTCACTAATGATATTTCTCAATCCATAATAGCTAAAATGTAAACACAAATACTATTGAAGGATTAAAATAGAGGTTCTTTGGAAGTTTATTGGTAATTTGATTTGAAAAAAGAAAACATAACACACAAAATAACAATTATCTAAAAAAGAAAGATGAAGAAAATTAAGTATTGCCTAGAAATTCAAATCTAGTTACCATGGATACCATAGTTACAAATCTAGTTAGGGTAAAAATTTAGGGAAAATGCATAAACAAATTATAATGAAACCCTAACAATGCACAATGAAGGAAAAGATAACATGAAAATAAAAATAATAAATTCAAATGCAAACCGATCCCATGCTAAACTTGATTGATCTCCATTGCTCTTCTCAACCTTGCATGAGAATGCAAGATTTCAAAGGATTGTTGATGGATGAATGTCGGTTGCTCACTGTTGCAACGACATAACATTAAGATGAAAATAGATAGATGAAAGATGATGGATGAAAGATTATAGAGACAATTCGACAAAGTAAGGGTACTTGAAAGCTCATCCATGCAAATGGCTTGGTTGTGGGTTAATTTATAGACTTGCAAGATGGATGATCAATGGTGGGGAGAAAAAGGATGAGAGTGAAGGAGAAACAAGAAAGAATGTGCATGCACCAAGTGTCCATGAAAAGGCACTCTATTTAGAAACCTTGGGTGGGCTTTGATAGTGGTAAGATTCATTTCTCCACATAAAACGTTTTTTCTATTTTGGAGTTGGAGTGATGAGGAGATAATAGATTTAATTTATTTTATTAAATTGTCCCACATTTTGATTATTGCCATTTTTCAAAGACAACAGAGCCCGCTTGCACATTTTAGAAGAATAAGATAAAAATGAAGAAAATTAAATAAATAAATAAAATTTATTTAATTTAGGTGGATTTTGAATAAATAAATAAAATAATTGATTATATTTATTTATTAGAAGAAAGATACAATAATTAAATAATTTAAAATTATTTAATCATTTGATGAAAGAAGAATAATGAGCATTAATTAATTAAATAAATTTTATTTAATTAATTAAAGATATGGAGAGGAAAATGAAATATAAGTGTTAGACAAAATGAAGGTATGCGGTGAAAAATGCTATAAATGCCTAAATAATGAAATGGGTTAATTTTGGGTGTCTACATTTTGCCTCTCTTTGAGATGATGAGATTTATGTCGAGTAACATCATTTCAAAGAAGCCAAGGTACGAATAGAGGAAAATGGATGATGATAGAAAGATAGGATGATGATGATATAAGAATAGGATGATGATGCCCCCTCGAGAGGATAGGCGAGTTGGAAGAACACATGTATGCTCTCGAAATGGATGAAATGATAAAATATGGGTAAAGAGATGGATAACACGTTATGCTGCAAGAAAGTGAGCAATCATGGTGTTTGATATAGCACTAGATGTTATGCACCAAGGTGTAAATATGAAGGTGACGATGTGTCTCATGCCCCAGCGTAATACAACCTTGTCTAGATAGATAATATGAATATTAGCTGGGAGTGATACGGATTTGATGCAAATGCAAGATAAAAAATGATAACACACACAAGCAAGCAAGAAAGAAAGCATGCACAAATGATACAAAAACAAACAAGGTATTGCCCCTGTCAAGCTATAAACCATTGATTAATTGATTGATTGATGATGATGATGATAGTGTTGTCATTGTGGGGAACGATATATCCCTATATCAACACAAGGATGATTGATTAATTGATTGGGTTTACAACAAGATTAGGATCAAGACCAAAGGATGTGATTGGATAATTTGGAAAGATTGATGAGCTTGGTTGTTATGGATTTAAGGATTGATTTGCATTTGGATTTATTGCTTGAAATGATTTTGATTGATTGGATGATTGGATTGACTTGATTGAAGAATGGAATTGATTGATGATTTGATTGATGAAGAAATTATTTGATTTGATAGTAATGATTGGATTGATTAGAAGAATGGATTTGATTGATGATTAGATTGATGAAGAAATGATTTTATTTTATTGCTTAGGTTTTTGATGGATATTTGATTTTTTTTAATTTTTCAAGGACCTTTTTTTTTATTTTTTGCATTTTTAGGGATATTTAATTTTTTGGATTTTTCAAATGTTTTGATTTTTTTATTTAGAAATGTTTTGATTTTTTTGGATTTTTTCAAGAACCTTTTTTCAAATTTTTGCATTTTTTCAGGACTTTTTTTTTTGAAATGTTTTGAGATGTCAATGGATGACAATTTGGGTAGCCTTTGTGCTAGATATCAATAACAAGGGAAAACTAAGTCTGGGTGCAAGGAGATAGATGAGATTGATGGATGAAAAATTGGGTGATAGGATAAGGGGTAGAAGGCTCATGATAGATGGATCGATAAAAATGATAGGTCATAGTGAATGGAATGGATGTATGCATCATAAGAGAGAATGTGATCTCCAAAGACTATGTCGCATAGGAATAACATTCCCCATTCTAGGTACAATACAAGATTTTTATGACAATGCTTAGAACAATATGATGGTGATAGGCTTGTTTAGAAGGATGAGGTATATCAAAAGATATCCAAAACATGTTTCAACATTTTTCCCCCTATTTTTATCAAGATCAAAAGGAGGAAGAGGGGATGAATGGACTCAATATGATAAGTATATGGGTATGATGGCCAAAGATGATAAGATAGGAGATGGTAAGATAGGATATGATAGGATGAGACAATGTGTCCCCAAGTGTAAGTGACATAGAAGATCAACCTACACATGACACATATTTGCAAGGTTTTCATCATGGTACTTATCCAGGGCGCCTATTTACTAGGTTTTCACCATTGGATGAAGGGATTTCTCTTTACTTTTTTTATTTTTCTCTCTTTTTTTTCTTTTTTTTTGATTTTTTTTTTTTTTAAATTGAATAGGAGAAAGATAGGAGGGACTCAAGTATCTAGTTCCATGAAAAGTGATAGTCCCACTAGATGGATGTCGTCACATGGACCATGTCAAGTGTGCTCATAGATGTTGGTAAGGAATTGCATGAGTGTGAGATAGATTAGGTAGATGGCGGATTATGAAAGGCTTATGGAAGGATGGATGGGGAATAGTGGATTATGATGTGGATTGTATAGGACTTATGCAAAAGGATGGATGCAAGGTTTATGCAAAATCATGGACCATATGCAAATATTTATTAATTGAACATTGTAGTTACACAAGTTTAACATATATTTCCTTATTAATTGAATTATTTGAATGATTACATGTATTTTCTAAACTGGAGTGAAAATATTGGTAGCATAAGCAAGCTTCAATTTCTCATTCACTATGCACAAACACTTAAAAAAATCTTTTAACATCAAATTTGAATGATAAATTTTATAGCATAAGTTTGACAACAACTCTCATTATAATTTGTGTAAATGCCGCTTTTTGTTGAATCTTCTTGAAGTTTAAAAAATAATAAAGTAATGCTTTAAAAGAAATTCTATATAATAATTGTTGGTTAATATTTATTGGTGGAATCAAGAGAAATGAAAAGGCTACTTTGCAATTATGAAAATGTTTTAGGCCAAAACGTGAACTTAGATGAGAGTTGTCTATTATTTATCAATACTCCTTCAACTTGTCGAAATAAAATTTTGGCTTATTGGGATGATGTTACCCCAATTTTTTCTATGTCTTGCAAGAAGTCTTTCACCCTATCCAAAAATCGGCTAAGTCCTATGTCGGGCGGTGTTTTGCACAACTATGCAAACTTAGGCAGTGTTTTCATTAGTTCGTCTAACTTCCCTCTTTACTGCCTAGCCTTATTACTTTCCTTTCTGGTCCTTCACAAGTTAATTTTATGTCAGGCAGTGTTTTGTGAAGCTCATCAAACTTCTCATTTCTTTACCTGGAGTGAGTATCATGTCAGTTAATATTCCTTTGACCAAGCGATATATTGCAATGAAAGGTGAACTTCGGCGGGCTGTTGTAAAGTTCGTCAAACTCTCCACTTTTCAGTCATTCCTTTTCAAATTTTTGAAAAGAAATTGCAATAAAACAGTGATGTGAAATGCAACACGTGCCCATATATTAGGGAAGTGATATTTAATGCTCATCTACTCACACACTAACTACAGTTTTTTAAAGAAATTTTTAGGTGAAAGACAAACATTCCTCATTATGTTGTTGCTTTTTCGAGAAGGGAACCAATGAGACATATCGACGTAGATTTTTAGCTATGGTTTTCACCATTAGAGGTATTTGCAATATCCATCCTCTTTGAAGTTTGTCTCTCTAGGTTAATTATTTTCACATTGAAGCTTTATTGAACATACTCTTGTTTGAGCCCTAAATTTATAGTCATTGCTAAGCTCAAGTGCATGGGTTATGAGTATATATTTGGGCTAACTTGTGATAGACCCGAGATTGGGGCATTTAGGGCCTATGAATTTAAGTGAACTAAAATACAAATTCAATTGTCCAAACCCATCACCCATCACTGAGCGGGTGATTAACAACAGACTAGTTGAAGCTGTTGCCATCCCTATAGCAGTACAATGTCTTGAACTTATCCTAGAATGCATCAGACATTATAATTCACAGACATGAGAAATCAAGAAACAGAATAACCAATTGGTGGTAAAAATTCAAAAATCCACCTTTGCATCATGTTTGAAGATCCTAGAAAAAGATAATTACTTGACCTTGACCATGACGTATTCCCAAATTGAGTTTTCCGCTAAAAAGAGACTCTACAAAAATTAAATGGCGAAGAATTGGTTGGTGAAGCCTAAGCGGAGTAGTCTCAATTACCCCAAAAGCTACATAGAAATCATTTTGTAGAAGAAATAGCTGATATCGAGGTGCTATTACATAGAGTGAGGGGAAATGAGGATGTACACGGGTTTGAGGAATGGATGTACTTCTTCATCCAGATTATGCTGATAGGGCAATAATTTCTTGACTGGGCAGAAATTATCAGTGATCGTATGCATTATTTGATGAATTTCTTTACTCTGAATAGATTTTTTTATATGTCCTTGTATTTAATTTACATCATTTCCAACACAAGACTTTGGCCTGGATTGAGACCAAGTGATCTCCCTCCTAAAAAGGTGCCCATTTATGACTACCTTGATAAGTTGCAGCTCCACAAAAGTTTCCTTCATTTCAAAAGGATAACAAATACTTTCACCATGAGGATGGTCAGAGAATTGCAAGGGCATATTGGAATGTGGTTGTCACCTAAAGCCATACAATTTGTGAATTTTTATGGTAGTCACTTCATCCAATTCCAGAGGTTTTCCTACATAAGAGTGGGAGGTTTCACTAATTTTCCCATCAAATTCCCAAGGTGTCCTGAAGAAAAATAGGTTATGATTGAGGTGTGTAGACAGTTAGCAAATGTAAACAGGGTATGTCAAGAAAGGAGAAGAGTGACCATTCATTTTCTTATTAGTTTTGGTCCCTACACATGTTAATCCATGTTTGATTCTTTAAATATTGAGAGGGAGATGTACCTCTAAAATTAATAGGAAAGTCACAAATGAAATTGTGATCTTTCCAGAACTTTTGGAAAGATTGGCACCTTTCGGGCAAAGAGTCAACATTATCTCAAGGTGCCCAATTTTTTTGCTAACAAATTTTTGGCGACTCCCCTGGGGAATGAACGAGTTAAAATAATTCTAGGTTACCTTATCTGGGTATATTTTGCAAGTAGTTCAAATTAATCCTAGATTCTCATAGATTCACCAGAGTGGAAAGAAGTAAGGGTATTTCTGATCCTGTTTTTGAAGCCCTCCAAAGAAGTATTTTTTTCTTATATCATTCCCTCTAGACATAGAGTTGGGGCTAGAAGTAGACCCGCCTCTCCAACCAAAACAGCTTCAAACCATTCTACTCCCCAAGAATTAGTTTTACATGGGACAGTCCTTTCGGTAGTAGTTAATCTTCCTCTTAATATGGCTCACCAACCACCACCATCGCCTATTCCATGGGGTGGTACTATTGTCCCTTTACAATTGGGGAATAATTTGCATGATTTTCCCAAGGGTTATTGTAAAAAAATTCCCAAATTTTGAGGTGATGGAAAGATTTCTCCCGAGGAACACATTGATATTTTTTAAATCACTTACGGTGTGCTTGCAGTACAAGAAGATGTGGTGGATAGGATCTTCATAAAATATTTGGTTGATGTGGCAACACAATGGTTTTATCAACCAACTCATGGGTGTATTACTAATTGGGCAATGATGTGCAGAAAATTTGAAGCTAGATTTAAAAGAATAGATGATGACCTCACCTTAATAGCATAATTCACTCAGATGAAGGAGGTGAATGAATCTATGAGGGATTTTGTTGCTAAATTCAATAGATTGGTTACCTGAATCAATGCCACCAAAAGACCATCCAAATAAATGCAAAAATGTTTCTTCATTAATGCACAACACCCAAATATCGGCCTTCTCCCGAAAAGACAACCAGTGAATACTCTTGAGGCCACACAAGCATTTTCCATTGAGTTAGAAGATGATTTCATCTCAGTTGGAAAGTGGAAAAGGGAGCTTCATACGAAAAATGAACTTTCGACCACTTCTTCAAATCCTATGATTCAAAGTTTGGCTAATGATATTATTGCTCTCAAAAGGAAACTACCCAAAAGCAATTATCCTTATCAATATATTTCAAGAAAGGAAAATTTCCAATTGGGAAACAAAACACTTTCCTTGCCTTCAACTCAATAGAGGTTGGCGATTGAAGCCCCATCTAGAGACAATAAAAAGAGTATGTGTGTTTTTCACCTCACATCCGATCATGATGGTGTTGAATGTCTTGAAATGAATAGGTTTATGCAGTTGACCACCATGAAAGAAGTTATTGAGGAGGTCACAGAGGAAAGCTATTCATCTAATCAATATGGAAACTCTGTAAATGGATACCTAAAATTTGAACCTGATGATGATAGAGGATGGGGTGTCTACATCACTCTGGATGAGCCTACCTATGCCACTATCACCAGAAGTTAGCAACATACCAATAAAAAATGTAGCCAAAATTCTCCTAAGGTTTTACTTACTAGAGCTAGTGAAATTTCGAAAGGCGAAAATGTATCACAAAGTGTAACTGAAGATTCTTCTAAAAATCTGATTGTGTCATCCACATAAAAATCAATTGGGACTTTTGATATTGTGGAGTTATGTAGAAATTCTAAAGTATGGATTTCTCAAATGGAATATTTAAGGATGAACCCTAAAGAGTTAGATAGATTGATTGAATATGTTAGAATAGTACATTCTAAGTCACATGAAGGTCTAGATGAACAAATGATTAGCTCTCAAAATTCGGCAGCCAATGTGACATCCAGTAGTAAGATGTCCTCATCGCATACTTTTGATGAGAAGCCCAATCCATTCTATGTATCATTATTTTTAAAAGGGTTCAAAATGAGTAATTGCATCATTGACTCAGGTGCTTATGACAACATTATGCCTGCACAAATTGCACGAGTTATGGGACTAGAAATGACTAAGACATTCAAAAAAATTTACTCTGTGGATTCTAAACAAGTTCCCCTACTCGAACAGATTAAGGGTGCTCAAGTTTCAGTTGTGGCTTATCCAAACAAATGAATCAAACTCAACATCTTGGTTGCGGACTTACTAGCTAGCTACAATATGCTTTTGAGCAGGATTTTTTGTAAAGACTTAGGGGAGAAATATATTTGGATTGGCTGTATGCTACCATACCTATTGGCAATAGGAAAGTGTGTCTTGAACTTGAGCCAAAGGCTAAGATAACAATGCTGAAATCTGAATATCCTAAAGCACAAATCATATTCGAAGAAACTAAATTTGGAAAATTTTCTCTCTAGAAGAAAGGGAAAAATTGATATCTCTACTCATCAAGTATAAGGAGGTTATCACTTGGTACTATGATGATCTAAAGAACTTCATGAATGGGAAATTTTAGCATCATATCCCACTAAAGGAAGGGAAAGTTGCTTTCAGGCAGAAATAGAAAAACTATAATCCTAAAGTGACAAATGCAATTTTCAGGGAGATTAACAAGATGTTGAAGGCCTAGATAATATACCCCATACACCATTCTACCTGGTTGGCAAACATTGTTTCGGTCTGCAAGAAAAATGGAGAAATAAGGATATGCATTGATTTTAGGAATTTGAATCAGGTGTCACTAAAAGACAATTATCCGATTCCAAATATGGATCATATCCTACAAATAGTTGTTGGCTCAAAGATGATATCCATGTTGGATGGATTTTCTGTCTATAACCAAAGTAGTGTGGTTGGGGAAGATCAACATAAAACAACGTTTACCATGCCCTAGGGAACCTTTGCTTACAATCGGATGCCTTTCAGGCTTATTAATGCAAGAGCAATATTTAAATGGGCTATGGGCTTGTCCTTTGGAGACCTCATAAATAAAATAATAGTTATCTATCTTGATAACTTAACAATATTTTTCAAAAAGAGAGTGAATCACTTGAAAGATTTGGAACAAGTCCTGCAAAGGTGCAAAGAACATGGTATATCTCTTAACCCTAAGAAATATGTGTTTGTTGTCACTGAGGGTAAACTCTTGGGCCATGTTGTGTCCAAAGAAGGAGTGAGAATAGATCCTGAAAGGGTCAAAGCTATCCTACAACTAAGCCTTCTAGCAAAACTAGTGTAAAGTCCTTTTTCGGCCAAGTAAACTTCCTGAGGAAGTTTGTCCCGGACTTTTTTGAAATCACTAAGCATATCATGGAGATGATGAAGGAAAATCATCTTTAGATGCAATGAAACCAGAAATCAAGCCTTCAATGAAATTAAAGAAGCAATTGCCCAAGCTCATGTTTTGGTCAGTCCTAATTTCAAAAAAGACTTCATCATTTATTGCTATGCTTCAGAGCACACTGTGTCTACTATTTTGCTTTAGGAATATGAAAATAATGTCCAGGTGCCTATTTCCTTTATGAGCATGCCACTAAAGAAGCACGAGCTCAATTATTCCTAAATTTAGAAGCGTGCATTTGCAGTAGTCAAGGCGTTTAAACAATTTTGTTTTTATATCTTGCTTTCACACTCAATTGTGTATACACCAGATCGTATTGTTAAAAGAATATTGACTCAATAGGATGTTGGCTGCAATAGAAGAGGTAGCTGGATTGCAAAGGTGCAAGAATATGATTTAGATCTTAAACCTACAAAACTAGTCAGGGGAAGAGGACTCTGCAAATTGATGGTAGAAGATTGAAAAGAATCAAAGGGTGATGAATATATGCCTTTAGTGCTAATTGTTAGTCTATAGGACGAATGGTATTCTGACATAGCTTATTTCCTTGCCTATGTGGAATGCCCAAAACACCTTTCAGGTAAACATAAAAGAAATTTAAATTTGAAGGCGGCTAAATATGTTATCTAGGATGATATTTTGTATAAACACAACATAGATGGGATATTCTTGAAGTGCGTGGATAAAGGCCAATAGGAAAGATTACTCACCATCTATCATAATGAAGATTGTGGAGGTCATTTTTCCTCCATTGTGACTGCATTTAAAATTTTAAGACATGGCTATTATTGTCCTGGAATGTTTAAAGATGCATATCATTAGGTGGCTAGATGTGAAAAATGCAAACTATTTGTGGGAAGGCCTCAATTAGCAGCTTTACCACTCAGGCCTATCGTGATTGATGGACCATTCCAACAACGGGGTCTTGATTTCATCGGGCCAATCACTCCTCAGTCCGGTAGTGGTCACACTCACATCCTCACAACTACAAATTACTTTACTAAGTGGGAAGAAGTCATTCCTGTCAAGAGAACCACTTCTGAGGTAATCTGTGACTTCATTAAAGAAAATATTCTAGTCAGATTTGGGGTCCCCTACAAGTTAGTTGTTGATAATGCAACAAGCTTATCTTCTAGTGAGATATTGATTTTTTGTTATGACTATGGAATCTCCTTATCCCATTTAGCTAACTATTACCCTCAGGGAAACAATCAAGCTGAATCTAGTAATAATAATTTGGTGAATATCATCAAGAAGTTGGTAAACAAAAATCAGAAGGATTGGCATAAGAAACTGCATGAAGCTTTGTGGGTAGACAAAACAACTCCAAAGATGGCAATTGGGATGACCCCTTTCAAACTAGTGTATGGGGTGGGAAGTGTACTCCCTCTACCACTGAAACTATCCACGTGCAAATTGCCATCGAAGATTGTGAATTCAGTGATGCCTTAAAGAAGAGAATATTATATTTGACCAAGATTGAAGAACAAGAAGAGATGGTTGATAGAATAACCATGCATCAAGATAAAGTTAAGAATATTTTTGATAGGAGAGCCAGACCAATGAAGTTTATGGTCAAAGATTCAATCTTACTATGGGACAAATGCAAAGAACCCAAAGGAACTCATAGGAAGTTCGACGCACTCTAGATTGGCCCCTTCAGGATCACTCATGAATTCAGACCCAACACCTTTCGTCTGACACACTTTGACAATAATCCCCTACCTATCCCCTATAATGGGTAGGACCTTAAGCTCTATCAGATTTGATTACTCCTCAGGGCCTTCTCTTGTACATAGTTATTTTAGGGTTTTTGTTTCATTTTTGGTTTGTTCCTTGGGTGCCTGAGAGTGTAGTTCATTTACATTAACTTTGTTGCCCAATAGATAAAGCACTGATCTTATTATTTTTGTGTCTGGGTTCCTTGCTTCATCCTTGTCAATCTTTGTCCCCAATCAGAGCTAATGTTACCCCAAAAAATTTCTGTCTTGCAAGAAGTATTTCACCCTATCCAAAAATCGGCTAAGTCCTATGTCAAGTGATGTTTTGCACAACTATGCAAACTTAGGCCATGTTTTCATTAGTTCGTCTAACTTATCACTTTATTTCCTAGCCTTATTACTTTCCTTTCTGGTCCTTCACAAGTTATTTTTATGTTAGGCGGTGTTTTGTGAAGCTCATCAAACGTCATGTTTCTCCGCCCGAAGTGAGTATCATGTAAGCTAATGTTCCTTTGACCAGGTGGTATATTGTAATGAAAGGTGAACTCTGACGGGATTTTGTAAATTTTTTCAAACTCTCCACTTTTTTGCCCCCTTGTCATTCCTTTTCAATTTTTTGAAAAGCAGTTGCAATAAAACGTGATGTGAAAGTCGACACGTGCCCATATATTAAGGAACTGATATTTAATTCTCATCTACTCACACATTGTCCAATGAGGGCTCACTGCCACATAATTACAAAGAAGATATAAGATAATTGCTACAGAGAGAAAACTATCTCAATGCAAAAAGAAGTCCATCTCAATTTGCTCATACACTTGGAGAAATGCTTGAAAGATAGAGTACACCTCCAACTCACTACCTTCAGGAACTCAACACTTGAAATTTACATTGATCTTCTCAAACTCGCATCACACACACTATCTTGCATCTATCTTGTCTTTCACAAACATATCAACTTATACTTATATCGTCTTGAACCTTGAAACCCTTTCAATGTCGGCCATACACAATTTGCATTTACAAATTCAAATTAGATTGGTGCCAAAAAATTCCCATGGTGGAAGAGAATGAGGGTGACCTAAACACATTCTTAATGAGGACTTAAATAAGTCCCAACACACCTCAACATGCTTCTATGAATTTTACAAGAAGTGCTTAACACAAGGTCGACCAACACCTGTGCAAACACATAAAAAAATTAAGCACACACATCCTTAACACAGTCCAATATGTTTGGACAACAAACTTCACCTGAAAACGATCTGGAGTATGTAATAAACACATGTAAATTCATCCAGAAGCTTCAAAACAAACTTAACCTAAAGAGTATGAATATTTGTACATTTGAATAACCCTGTCAATCATTGGAATACACTGTAACTCAGAGACTCATCAACAAAAAAAACAAATCTCAAATCCTATTGAACCAAGAAAGAGAGAAACATTATCAAAATATTCTCAAAACTACAAGTCCTGAAACCAAAATGTAGAGAAATGCAGATCAAATACATTTCTTCTAGACCACATCTAGACACACAGAAATGCACAATTCACAAACTGGTGAAAATATCTCACACTGTACGATGATCAAAAAACCCAAATTATAGATATAGAAACTATCAATAGCCATGAACAATACCTTAGATTTTCACAAGCATAGCATTAACCCAGAAGAAATGTGGAGCACATCCTAGGGAAAACACTGAATACTTGCATAGCATTTTTTTCTCTATTTATCAAATTTTCTCAAAAGCACTTGGAACCCAAGTACCAGAGACATCATTGTAGCACATACTTCACTCTAACACACCTCCAAACATAGCAACACAATGATAAATCCATGTACTCATAGCACTTCTTCAACATCTCAACTATAATTTCACAAACTAAAAACCTTCTTTATTACAATTTTCTCAATATCCTTGACATATAAAACCAATAACTAGCTTTCATACACATATTTGACATCAATGACAATAGAAACTAGTTGACATCAATTATACAACCTTCATACTTGCAACAATCTCCCCCTTTTTCATTGATGGCAACACATGATGTAAAAAACCATTAAAGACAACACAACAACTCACAACAACTTTGAATGCACTTTCTCATGATTTATTTTACTTTCTCTCCCCCTGTGTAGATAAAAAATTTCACATGATGCTTTCTCTCCCCCTTTGACATCAATGGCAAAGACAAAAGATGTTTTTCAATGTTTTCTTATTTTGACATTGAACCAAGATCTATACCAACACAAAATACTCCCTCTTAGGAGTACACTCAATCAACTGCATAATGACAACACATGATACTACCTGCTCCCCCTGAGAGGTAGCCACCAACATCAATCCAAAAAAAGTATAGATCCATAGATCCACTAGACTGATACATATCCATATGCATCTAGTTCAAGAAAGGAGGGGCAATAACCCCTAACTTCTCTCGAAGATACTCAAAAGTATCTTTAAGAAGAGCCTTAACAAATATATTATCAATCTGATCCTTTATAGGTATATAATCAAGCTTTAATTCATTCTCCATAACCTTCTCTCTCAAAAAGTGATACCTAATAGATATATGCTTTATCCTTGAGTGCATCACTAGATTTTTTAAAATATTAATTACACTTGTATTATCAAAAAAATAGAAATGGGATCAACATACATTACTCTGATATCCTTTAGTGTTTGTCTCATCCACAAAACTTGTGTGTAGCAAGATGTTGTAGCAATATAATCAACCTTTACAGTGGATACTCGATCTTTTTTTTACTTAACTATGACACTAATCTACATCCAAGAAAGAATGCACCACCACTTGTACTCTTTCTATCATCAACACAACCTACCAAATCTATATCTTTATAATCACTTAGTGTAAAATCAATCCCTAGTATACTATAAGCCATGATCCAGAGTGCCTTTTAGATATCTGAATATCCTCTTGGCAGCTGAAACATGTGTTTCTTTGGGATCCTCTTGAAAATCTAGCCACAAGATAAACTACATGCATGATATCTAGTCTGGTATCAGTTAAATACAACAATCCTCCAATCATTGATTTGTATTTTCTCTAATCAACCTTAGGTGAATCATCATCCTTACTCAATTTTCATCAAGTTACCATAGGAGTGCATACCGATTTGGAACCATCCATTCCAAATTTCTTCAACATTTCTTTTGTATACTTAGATTGTGAAACTAAAATCCCTTTGTTTGTTTGATTGATTTGTAGTCCAAGGAAGAAATTCATCTCACCAAACATAGACATCTCAAAATATTTTTGTATTTCTTTAGTAAACAACTTACACATAGTTTCATTTCCTCCAAAAATAATGTCATCCATATACACAACTACTATCAAGATCTTGTCATCTTCAATTTTGAAATATAAATTGTTATTTTCAGTACCTTTACTGAAACCTTGTTGAATCAAATACTTGCCCAATTTTGCATACCAAGCTCTGGGAGCTTTCTTCAAACCATATAAAGCCCTTTTCAATCTGCATACCATATCCAATTTATCTGACAAATCCCTCTGGTTGTTCCATGTAGAATTCTTCTTCTAACTCACCATTCAAAAATGTAGACATCACATCCATTTGGTAAACTTTAAAATCCTTATGAGAATAAAATGCCAAAAACATCATAAAAAAATCCAAGAACATCCTCCTATGCCATAGCCAACTGTCATTAATCTAAGACATAAAACAATGTCCATCAGCACCTTTAAGTTGATAGATTTTTCCTTCAATCTTCTTCCCAGGAGAAATCATAGTTCTGGACCCTTTTTTGATTTCACATTGTTCATCCTTGAACACAAGATTATATCCTTTTTTACACATCTATCCAACACTCAAGATATTATGTCTCAAACCCTTAACATAGTAGACACCATCAATATTATGCTTGCCATCAAAACTAATTGAACCTATCCCACAGATCTTCGCACCAAAATCATCTCCAAACTTAACTAAGCCTCCATCATATTTTTTAAGTTTAACAAACTTAATTTTGTCACCAGTCATGTGATTTGAGTAGCCACTATCAACAACCCAATATTTCTCTTCTTGTTTAGCATGAGGAGTAGAGACCGCAATACCTTCAACTTTATTTGGATCACTTTACTTCACACATTTTTAGTAGTAAATTCATCTCTTAAAGCCAAGAACAAGCAATCATTATCATCAAAATATCCATAATCAAACTCATCATTAGAAATACTAGCATCTTCATTGACATAATATGCTCTTTTGATCATCTTTCCTTTATTTTGTTTACCTTCTATATGTTTATTTATTTTAGCTCTTTTTGGACATCTTGAAGCATAATGACCTATACCACCACAACTAAAACATTTAAATGGTAATTTACCTTGATACTTACAGGAGCCCTTTTTCATTCTTCTTACAAATTTTTCTTCCACTTCATCAAGATTGTCTTCATCCGGATCTTCCACCTTTGTAGCCTTGAATGCAGTTTATATCTTTATTCTATTTTTCAAACCAAGCTTTCTCATTTAAAATGAGGTTAGTGTACCAATCAACTGATCTTTAGTATAAGTATTATAATCTATAGCAGGTTCCTTTTCACTTTATATATTAGGGAGAGTTCTCAGTACCTTCTTCACTATCCTGGATTCATCTATTTGTGCACCAAGTCCTCTCATTCCATCTACCAACTCATCTACCCTCTACATGTAGGATTTGATGTTCTCATCTTCGCCCATTCGTAGGATCTCAAATTGTGCCCCCAAGTTCTGCAATTTTACTGGTTTGACTTTTTCATCTCCTTCATACGTCTTTTCCAACTTATCCTAGACATCTTTAGCAATCTTCAAATTCATAACTTAACTAATTTAGAATGTGAAAGACTATTTATGATAATAAACATTTCCTTATTATTGATTTCATGTGCTTTGATCTCATCAACAGTACTTGGACCATTTGTAGGAACAATATATTGGTTCTGAATAGAATTTTTGATATCATATCCATAGTATGAGAGATATCCTTCCATATTCATTTTCCAGAGTGCATAATCAGTGCCATCAAACCTAGGACACTCAATAGTGATCTTGTTCGCCATCCCATACCTTCCTTAAGCGGTTAACCTCTTCTCCAAGAAACATCGCTCTGATACCAATTGTTGAACAAGACAACTAAGAAGGGGGGTGAATCAGTTGTAGAAATTTTAAACTTCAAAACCTTCAACATAAGTTCGATATATCCTTTGCATTGCTAGTGTGATTAATCTTTAAAAGTAGAAATAGAAACTCAAAGTAGCAAAACCATTCACACAAGAACACCAAATTTATGTGGAAAAACTAATGAGGGAAAAGCCACAATGAGGATTATCTCACAATATAAAGAATTCCAAAATCGAATACAAAGGATCACTTCTAGAAAGTCTCACTACCAAGACAGGATACACTGTGCAATGAGGGCTCACTGCCACAAAATTACAAAGAAGATATAAGAGAATTGTTATAGATACAAAACTATCTCAATGCAATAGGAAGTCCACCTAAATTTTCTCACACACTTGTAGAAATTATTGAAAGATAGAGTACACCTCCATATCACTACCTTCAGGAACTCAACACTTGAAACTCACACTGATCTGCTCAAACTCACATCACACACACTATCTCACATCTATCTCAAATCTATATTGTCTTTCACAAACATCTCAACTTGTACTTATACCATCTTGGACCTTGAAACCCTTTCAAGGTTGTTCATACACGATTTGAATTTACAAATTCAAATTAGGTCAATGCCAAAAAATTCCCATAGTGGAAGAGAATGAGGGAGACCCAAACACATTCTTAATGATGACCTAAATAAGTCCCAACATGCCTTAACACACTTTTATGAATTTCACAAGTAGTGCTTAACACAAGGTCGGCTAACACCCATGCAAGCACATAAAACAATTAAGCACACACATCCTTAACTCAATCCAATATTTTTGGACAAAAAAATCCACTTGAACATGATCTGGAGTATGTAATAAACACATCTAAATTTATCAAGAAGCTTTGCAACAAACTTCACCTAAAGAGTATGAATATTTTGTACATTTGAATAACCCTGTCGATCACTAGAATACATTGTAACTCAAAAAATCATCAACAAAAACAACACCAAATCTAAAATCCGCTTGAACCAAGAAAGAGAGAAACCTTATCAACATATTATCAGAACCACAACTCCTGAAACCAAAATGCAGAGAAACATGGAGCAAATACATTTCTCCTAAACCACAACCAAACACAGAAATGTATAGTTCACAAACTGGTGAAAATATCTCATACTGTACAACAATCCAAAAACCCAAATTATGGATATAGGAACTATCAACAACCATGAAAAATACCTCAAATTCACACAAGAATAGCGTCAACCCAAAAGAAACATGGAGCACATTTTGGAGAAAACACTGAACACCTACATAACACTAATTTCTCTATTTATCAAATTTTCTCAAAAGCATTTGGAACCCAAGTACCATAGACATTATTGTAGCAAATACATCAATTTGACACACCTCCAGACATAGAAACATAAGGATAACTCTAGGTACTCATAGCACTTCTTTAACATCTCAACTATACATGCACAAACTGCAAGCCTTCTTTATTACAATTTTCTCAATATCCTTGACATATATAGCCAATAACTAGCTTCCATACACATAGTTGACATCAATAACAACAAGAACCAGTTGAAATTAATGACACCACCTTAGTACTTACAAAACTATTTACTCACCATCTTTTTTTGTGTTTCACTATCAAGTCAAAATGACATGATGCGGTTCCCTTAGTGGTGGTAAATGGACCATCTTCTTAGGTGTAACAATTTGATATGACCATGCAATTTTGTTCAAATTTGTCTGGTAATTATGATCTAAACTCTGATGTACTCATGAAAAGTAATGCAAAAAGCATCATTTATGATATAATGTGTAGGAGATTAGCATCAAGCTGCATTCATATTTTTAGAAAAAGATGAATCATTTGCAGTAACCATATTATTTTTTGTCCATTTTATTCATGATATTTTTAAGATTCTTCTCTTAGATAGGATAATCATGTGCTTCTATTTATTTAGTTTCAATTGTAAAGTTCATATTTAGGTTTTTTCCATGTTGATTAGCAATAGTAAATCAAATCATAATCTTTAACAACTAAGTCATTTAAGCTTTCATTTATAGAAACAAGTTAGAATTTGTAAACCCTGTATTTGAATGTATTATTAGTGTTCACAAAGGAAATTTCATTAAATACTCATTCTTCCAAATCCTTCATCACTCTCCATACTCTTCGACTAGCTCAAAGATCCTACTTCGCAACCCTGCATGCTAAAACATTTTGGGTCAAATTGCATTGACAATTTCTCTTAGGAGACCGAAGTGAAAAAGGGAAGCAAAATTTTACGAGTTGTTACTCAAAAAACATGGCACTTAGAAAGATTTTTCCTGAAGTTACATGATCACGTAGGGCCACTCTACAATAAAATCTCTTAGTTTTTCATATCTCCAATCCATTTGCCCATGGTGACAAGTTTTTAGTCAATGGAAAAAGTGTTAGATGCATGCAATGTAAAGCTACAAGGTGGTGTAATTTTTCTTATGTTCATCATGCAACCAAACCAAAAATTCCAACATATTTGGATGGGTAGGTTTACACTAGGAAAGGTCCTTTTTTTCACCCCAGCCTGCTAGAACCTTCTGAGCTACATTGCACTTACGATCTCTTAAGAGACTAAAGTGCAAAAGGACAACGAACTTTTACGAGTTGTTACATAGAAAGAGTGGCACTTATAAACATTATATCTAAAGGTATAGGATCATGTAGGGTCCCTCTATAATAACATCTCTTGGTTTATGATATCTCCAATCCATTTTCTTGTGGTGACGAGTTTTTAGTTGATGGAAAAAATGTCAAATGCATGTAGTGTAAAGTTGCAAGGTGGTGTAATTTTCATTCTATTCATCATATGACCAAACCAATAGTTCCAACATGTATGGATGGGTAGGTTTATGCTAGGGAAGGTCCCGTTTCATACCCAAACATGTCAAAATAGTTTGAGCTACATTGCACCGATGATATCTCTTAAGAGACCAAAGTGCAAAAGGGCAATAAACTTTGACGATTTGTTACTCAGAAACCATGGGACTTAGAAATATTTTTTCTAAAGGTAAATTATCATGTAGGAAACCTCTACAATGATATCTCTTGGTTTTTGATATCTCCAAACCATTTTCTTGTGGTGACAAGTTTTTAGTTGATGGAAAAAGTGTCAGATCCATGTAGTATAAAGTTGCAAGGTGGTGTAATTTTTGTTTTGTTCATCCTGTGACCAAACTGATAGTTCCAACACATAAAAATGGGTAGGTTTATGTTAGGGAAGGTCCTGTTTCACACCCATAATAGTCTGAGCTACATTGCACTAGCGATATCTCTTAAGAGACCAAAGTGCAAAAGGGAAACAAACTTTGACGAGCTATTACTCAAAAAATGTGACACTTAGAAATATTTTATCTAAAGTTACATGATCATGTAGGGCCCCTCTATAATAACCTCTCTTGGTTTTTGATATTTTTGATCCATTTTCCCATGGTGATGGGCTTTTAGTTGATGGAAAAAGCATCAAATGCATGCAGTTTAAAGTTGCAAGGTGGCATAATTTTCATTTTGTTCATCATACAACCAAAACAATAGTTTCAACATGTCTGTATGGGTAGGTTCATGTTAGGGAAGGTCATTTTTCACACCCAAACATTTTGGAACAGTCCAAGCTACATTGCACCGATGATATCTCTTAAGGGACCAAAGTGAAAAAGGGCAACAAACTTTGACGAGTTGTTACTCAGAAACTGTGGTACTTAGAAATATTTTGTTTGAAGGTATAGGATCACATAGGCCCCCTCTATAATAACCTCTCTCAATTTTTGGTATCTTTTATCCATTTTCCTATGGTGACGAGTTTTTAGTTGATGGAAAAAGTGTTAGATGCATGTAGTGTAAAGTTGCAAGGTGATTTTATTTTTGTTTTGTTCATTGTGTGACCAAAATGACAGTTCCAACATGTCTAGATGGGTAGGTTTATACTAGGGAAGGTCCTTTTTCACACCCAAACATGTCAGAACATTTCGAGCTACATTGCACCAACGACATCTCTTAAGAGACCAAAGTGCAAAAGGGGAACAAACTTTGATGAGCTATTACTCGAAAAACGTGGCACTTAGAAACATTTTGTATAAAGTTACAGGATCATGTAGGGCCCCTCTACAATAATCTCTCTTGGATTTTGATATATTTGATCTATTTTCCCATGCTGACGAGTTTTTCAGTTGATGGAAAAAGTGTCAAATGCATGCAGTGTAAAGTTGCAAGGTGGTATGATTTTTGTTCTATTCAGATCATGTGACCAAACTGATAGTTCCAATACATTTGGATGGGTAGGTTTATGCTAGGTAAGGTCTTTTTTCCTACCCAAACATGCTAGAACAATCCGAGCTACATTGCATCAACTATCTCTTAAGAGACCAAAGTATAAAAGGGCAACAAACTTTGACAAGATGTTAATCAAAAACCATGGTACTTAGAAACATTATATCTAAAATTATAGGATCAAGTAGGGCCCCTCTATAATAACCTTCTTAGTTTTTGATATCTCCTATCCATTTTCCCATGGTGATGATTTTTTAGTTGATGGAAAAAGCGTCAAATGCATGCAGTGTAAGGTTGCAAGGTGGTGTAATTTTCATTTGTTCAACATGCGACCAAATCGATAGTTCCAAAACATTTGTATGGGTAGGTATATGCTATGGAAGGTCCTATTTCATGCCCAAACATGTCAGAGTAGTCTGAGCTATATTTCACCGGTGATATCTCTTAAGAGACCAAAGTGCAAAAGGGTAGCAAACTTTGACAAGTTATTACTTGGAAATCGTGGCACTTAGAAACATTTCATCTAAAGGTACATGATCATGTAGGTCCCCTCTACAATAAACTCTCAGTTTTTGATATCTCTAATCCATTTGCCTATGGTGATGAGTTTTTAGTTGATGGAAAAATCATCAAATGCATGCAATGTAAAGTTACATGGTGGTGTAATTTTTGTTTTGTTCATCATGCAACCAAACTGATAGTTCCAACATGTCTATATGGGTAGTTTTATGATAGGTAAGGTCTTGTTTCACACCCAAACATATCAGAATAGTCTGAGCTACATTGCATTGATGATATCTCTTAAGAGACCAAAGTGCAAAAGGGCAACAAACTTTGACAAGTTGTTGCTTGGAAACCGTGGCACTTAGAAACATTTCATATGAAGGTATAGAATCACGTAGGGACCCTCTATAATAAAATCTCTCAATTTTTGATATCTATGGTCCATTTACTTGTGGTGACAAGTTTTTAGTTGATGGAAAAAGAATCAAATGCATGCAGTGTAAAGTTGCAAGGTGGTGTAATTTTCATTTTGTTCATCGTGCAACCAAATTGACATTTCCAACATGTTAGGGTGGGTATTTTTATTCTAGGAAAGGTCCTATTTTGCACCCCAGCAAGTCAAAACATTATAGAGTACATTGTATCGATTATTTCTCTTAAGAGACCAAAGTATGAAAGGGCAGCAAACTTTGACGGCTTGTTACTCAAAAACTGTGGGTCTTACAAACATTTTGTCTGAAGGTATAAGGTCACATAGGGTCTCTCTAAAATAACCTCCCTCAATTTTTTATATATCCAATTCATTCCATTGTGGAAACAATGTTTCAAATGTTCCAAAAAGTGTTAGTTGCATTTAGTAAATAGTTGTTGAGAGACATTGTTTACATTCTTCATCTCTTGAGGTTAAATCAACAATTCAAACATGTTGGGGTGGCTATAGAATAAGTATACTTTACAAATTTTGGTCAACATAGTCGTCTTTATAATCTTATGACTGAACAAAACATTTATGAATGCATTGAGTTCAAGCAATAGAGGAGACTTGAATATACTTGAATAAAATTATTTGAAACATAATGTAAATTGTTTGTAATTTGTCTTGATTAAAACTTGATTCCATAACTATATGCCAAAAATGTCATCGAAGAACACAAACACATAATGGTGTAGGAAATTCAATAATTAACCAACAAATATAGGTGAAATTAATGTGAAATAAGTTATGAAGTTAATATGACATCAACATACCACACATATCACTAATTATGATGTCTTTATGTGAATAATCACCTTAAATATGCAATTTCTACCACACACTATGGAATAGTTATATCCTTAATATTTTGATATACATACACGTTTCCAATATATAAATCACTACTAGGTCCTCACAGTAGAACCCACAAACATAAAATTACTTATAAATACATGTGGTTAATCTATAATTCATAAAACTATAATTTTTGTAGATTATTCCACATGAACTCTAGTTTTATTGCAAGTTCCCCTACATCATTGTTCATACTTATAAGGTGCCATATGAAACATAGCTAGGTCAACTCTTTCCTTGATCAAGTAACTCTTAGATTTTGTGCTACATTTCATCCTTCTCCTAAGTAGACCTATGATATAATGATATATTTTAGAAAGGTCATCCAATAACCAATTGGTTTGATTTTGTACCATAAATTGTTTTTGGAATACTTTTGCAATTTATAAAGATGTCTTCATCCTATAATAGTAAATTTTCAAGAATCTATTGTTGTGATAGAGAAGATGCATGAGTGAGAAATGTTATTGCTTGTGAGTGCCTATGCAACATCTCTAAGTAGACAATAAGAAGCAAGAATTTTTGTATATTATCAATGTTATAACATTATTTAGTAGAGACCAAGCTATTTTGTCTTATAATTTAGACTTGTTGAGGTAAAAATATTATCTTTTGATTCATGACATCCACTATTGGGGTTTGGAATGGTAGATTTATTCCATGAATTATATCACAAACTTCTATAGGTATGAGGTCACATGTAATACTGTCTTGCTCATTTTTAGTTGCATACTTGAAAATGCATTGTATAATTACATGAATTTCCTTACCATGCTACAATGATCCTAAAGAGTATGGGCTTAGATGTGTAGTGGTGGAGAGACCTAGGTGTTAGATTGCATCATGCTATTATATTCATATTATTGATGATATAAATGATGACATGGCTAGGATTCACCTAATAGTTCATATTTACTTTATAATGTTTAAACTTTAAATATTTGAAGTAAACCATCTATAGATATCCATTGAAGCTTGGATTTATAATGCAAATATGGACACCATCAATAAAGAATATATGTATTAACCAAATAGTCATATAGGCATACACCAATATATGTGGATATAAGTATAACATATATACAAAATAGCCATATAGGCTTACAAGAATGCCATATAGGCATACAATGTCATGTATATGTAATACAAAATATATGTCCAAAATGACATATAGGCATACAACAAAGTACCCCAATAAATAATCATTTTCCTCCAGGAAAATAAAATAGATCATGGGCGGTCTTTGATCGTGGGGGGGATGGAGATGCATATACCACTAGTCTACTTCAAACTCAAGGGCTAGTCCTCCTCTTTAATTCTTCATGGAGCCATACCTATTAAAATAAAAATTATAGACAAATATATAGAAATTACATTATAAAAAATGAAATATTTAACAAAATAATCACTTACCACTTACAAATGATCTCTCTCCTTGTCCACAACAATGAATTGCTCAAGCAGTGGAATTCTAAAGTCCTATAGAAACCATCCAGATATAAATTAAACTACAAATAAATAATCATTTTATTTTTCAATAATAAACAACTATAACAATGAATGTAATTTGAAATTTACTAATTTTCATCATACCCCTGTTAAAGGCAGCGAGCTATCTGTTGCAGTAGAGAAATCAAGCTCCATTACCCTGTCAACATCAAGAGGAGTCTCTGCTTGCAAAATCTGAAAATAAAACAACATTATTCATAGATTATTGAAATGGTATTCTAGTGATGACAATTAGGAGGATAAGGGTGAAATGGTATGCTAAAATCTAGTGGTGCCACTAGCCTATATTTCTTGAGGTCAACAACATGAACAAATGAAATTCATAGAACCTTCAAGTCATTAAACATTATTCTATTACAAAATACAATGTATAGTCTATATTACCTGAGTAAAAATTCAATGTCCACCTCCACTGGGAGGTGTTGATGTTGAAGCTCCAAGATTAACCTATTCAACATCCAAAATGAGATATAAGAATACCATTCATATAACAATTCTATTTAGATGTAATATTTATAATTATTCACTAGTTACATACCTCCATAGTACATGTGGTTACGTAATAGGGAGGTGGATGACTGTTGAAAATAGAATGAACACTATGACCCTCAAACTTTATTATAATAATTAAACTAAATTAGTTAATATTGCATTTCAAAAATGAAAATTAATAAATTAAATTCAATGAACTTGCTAACATTTACTTGACTATCAAGGTCAAATGCGTCATGAAGGAGGGCATCTTTCAGTGCCATCTGATCAATTGTAGATGTACCCCACACACCTGTGTCTCGACTATGCATGTTGTCATAACCATAGGTTGACCCACAAGCCTAACAAATATGAGGTGGAACTCTACTCCTGAAATACTTGCTTAGCTCACCTTGTGCTAGAGGACTAGAATGTTTTTAGAGGAGGGGGACCAACCACTCCAAGGTTCCACATCATGAAGAGCCAAGAGCAGAAGGATGCCCTAATCTACCTCAAATTGGACAAGTGTTTAGGATAGTGTTTGATGTTAAGGGTAGAGAATGAAGAGAACTCTTAGTGCTTTTGTCCTTCTGCTAACTCGAGATTTATGTTTGGAATAAACAAGTAGGTTTATGGAACCCACACTGTAACTCTGTCAGCTATCTGCTAGAGGAAAACAACATGCAATAGGGATGACAACGTGGTGCGTTGATGTCGCATAGGTGCCCTATCATCCATATTGACAGATAGTGAAAAAGTACAGACAAAATGATAGAAAACCTACCAACAACATAACTAAGAAGTTTTATTGTGATGATGCAAATACAAAATAACAAAGGAAATGCCTTAGAAATGACAAGAGTGAGGAAGGTAAGGATTCAACTCACGATGGGTCCAGTTCTCCAGCAAGCTCCATGCGAATGAAGTACCTACACACAAAAGAGTGGGGAAAAATGTTGGGGCTACTTCAGGGCTTGCCAAAGTCAAACCCCTAGGTGTTTCCACCTCCACAAATATCTAGATAGATATAGAAATAGAAATTCGATAAAGAAAGTATGAAAAGGGAGAATGTCAAACACTATGAAGAGCACTATGCTACTCAAATTCAACAACAATGAAATAGTAAATGGATAATACCACCCTCGACTAGAGGCACTCAAGGCCAATGAGAGGAATGCAAGCTTACAACCATGGCAAAGTCGATTTTCCCACATCGACATAGAAGGAAGTCTCACAAGACACCAAGCTGCAAATTTTGTGGTAGATGTGAAGAATGTTGTGATGTTGGAATGGTAGAGTTGATACTATAGAAAGTAGCCAAGAAGTTGCAAGAATATGCTGAAGAATGTGAAGAAGCAAGAAGTTATTCAAGAGTGTGTAGAGGTATGAATGAGAATGAGAGATAGTCATTTGAAGGTACGTTTGGGAGGGAAAGAGTCATTCAAAGGTCGAATGAAAGGCGTAGATACGTTACACTTCGGCCCCAATGGGGAGCGTAATGCATCTTCAAATTTTACAGGTAGGAATCTTGTTAGGATGGAAACACACCATGTAGACATCTGCACGTTGCGTGAACGTCCCTAATAGAAATTCCCCCATTGACACTACAAACAGTTGCCAAGTGGGTGGGGTACAAATGATGGATGTGGAATTACATTGTCAGGTTTGATTTTTCTAAGGTGAAGGGTGTAAAAGGGGAATTTGCAAGGGGGTGCAAATTCATGCCTATACAATGTTGTATGAGGCTCTAGGTTAGAGAAGTAATTGAGTGTAGTGTATCAACCTCATCACTTTCCTTCACAATGGAAGAGATACCCACATGCTCATATGTTGATCTAGAAAGTGCTCATCTCCCTATCTCTTGTGGGTCAAGACGTGCCCCCGCTATATCCTACATAGAGCCCCCACCTCTACCCTAAAAGTTCCACATATCAAAATAGTTTGGGATTTTATTAAGGAAAAACTTATAGTAGAGTTTCCTCAAAAAATATTGTCGCACCTCATTGTTGTTACATGGAGGATGGTAAAAAACCATCCACCACATTTGCCAAAAATGGTTCTTTGTCCCTTGGTGGTCGCACCAATGGATAGGGAACCTCTTGCTTGAAGGATGCAAAGGTTGATTTGTTCTTGTAAGTGTGAATATGTGAATAAGGTTAAAACACTTCTTAATAAGACATTATATCAAAGATAACTCAATTTGAACTAAATCAAAGCAGTAAGCAATTGAAAGCGTCATATTCTTCTCTATCCTCAAATATTTATTAAATCTAAATTGCTCTCAGATTATTTAAGCAAATAAGACTGTTAAAATGACAATTCAAAGAACGAGATAATGATAATACAATGCTAAATGATAAATCAATTAAACTAGCATGATATTGATATGAAACAGATAATTGCAGCTACAGGAGGCAGCCTTTGATGTGAAAGCTTGATTGCTTGATGCTTGATGTGTGAATGCTTGATGCTTGAAGTCTGGATTCCTACAGAGTAAGAGTGAAAAAGCTTGATTATCTGAATCCTTTTCTTGGTTCAATGAGGCTTTATTTATAGAATTCCTGGCTGTAGAAATGCACAGGGAAATCTTTGAGAGGCTTTGATTCAATCTAGAGAATTGAATGGTGAGAGATGGAGGAGATTGAGAGAAAGATGGAGATTGTCTCTATCCATGAAAACATTAGGCAAGAGAAGAGGAAAGATTGATGGAAGAGGATTGAGAGATCAAGTTCCAAATTTGTTTCCAATTTGTCTCCAAAACTTCCTGTGAAGTTTCAATCAATTAATTGTGACATATTTTAGACATGATTTAGACATAGGAAATCTAATTCATTTTTGAGGAAATGTAGATTGGAATATTCCTTATGCTCTAATTCAAATATTTTTGATTTATTTAAATTAGGAAAAGGGAGATAAATAATTTAATAAAACGAACTATAGGATAGTTGTTTATTAAATTAAATAGAAGAATGTGGCAATTAATAAATAAAGTGTTTTGTCTTTATTTAATTAATTTAGAATCGATGTGATAGATTGAAATAGGGATTTGATAATTAAATTGAACAAACTATTTAATTTTGTTTATTTAATTAAGATGAATATTAAATGTGAACTATATAAATAAATATTTCTATTTATTCAATAGTAGAGGAAATTAGGATAATTAATCAAATAACTTGTATTTAATTAATAGGAATTCTTTAGACCAATTTTAGGTGTATACATTTTGCCCCTCTTCAAAGTGATGTGTTTACGCGTTGCTTCAAAGACATATTTTGCTGCTATTGCTAGGATCGATGATATAAAAAAATATATTCCGTATGCCCCGGACATGCCCCAGATTTTGATTTTCAGATGATTTGATGACAATATGACCCCTCGGGAGATAAATTAATGATGTCATGATTTTTAGAATTTTTCAAAAATTTGATGATTTTCCGATGTTTTGATGATGTTTCAATAATAAAATAATTTATCTCCTGACAAATGATGAAGAAAAGAGCCTTCAGATGAGTTTTAATTAATTTCATAGAATAAATTAATCAAAATGTAATAAAATCCACAAAAAATACCTTTTCAAAATTTATAAATAGTGCTAAAAGGTCATTTTCAATTCATTTTTACTTTTTGAGTTTAGAAAATCTTTGTGATAAAGACTTTTCTGCCAGCTAGAACAAGATGCCTATCCCTTTCCACACTCACCGATTCGAGCGTGTTCGACGTCACCGACAACCGACCATGTACGGACCTTCGGTATGTACTCCTTGACCTCCTCGTAATTTGCAATTTTTTATTTTTTATGCTTTTTAGGTCTTAGGCCTATTTAGGTCTATTTTAGCATTTTGAAGACGCGCTATAGCGCTTTCATTAGGTGAAGTAGCGCTTTGAGTTTTAGCACTTGCGTTAAAAACTCTAGTAGTTTTAGTTTGTAAAGTAGCGCTTAGGAACCTAGAAACAACGCTTTGAAGCATGATTTTAGTGCTTTGAGTCAATGGAGTTGAGCATTCAGGGTCTGTTTTAGCGCTTCTGGTAAAGTAGCACTTTGACGTAGAAAAATAGCGCTTCGGGACTTTTAGCACTTCGGGAGCCTGATTTAGCGCTTCGGAGCTCTGAAATAGCGCTTTTGGGATTTAGTGCTTTGAGTCCCTGATTAAGCGCTTTGGGTCAGATTCGAAGTTTTTGACTTAGTGAACCTTGATTTTGTCAATTCCGATCATGTCCATTCTCTTGATTGGTATGATTGGTAATCCAAATTATTGATGTTAGATTTGGATGATGTAGATAAAACTAACTCTCATGATAGGCGAGAAGAAATCTTATTTTTGATGATCCTCATGATAGGTGAGGAAATGATTCAATATCTGATAAATCTCATGATAGGTGAGATCTAGATAATGTTTTGATGAACCTCATGATAGGTGAGGTTTGATGTTCGCCTATGAATTTTGATCGAAAATTCATACCAATTTGTGATAGACTTGATAGTAGAATAACTTTTGATTTCCAGACATAGTTCACTAATTTGTTGATTTTCTTATTGTGATGATAGGAGCGTCTGGGTACTCTCCAAATGCGAGAGAGGTTTCCTCAAACGATAGACTTGATACCTCATCTGACACCGGATGAGCTTCAGGTGATAGGTCATTGTGGTTTGACTAGCTTACTTGATATGCCCCAGATTAGGATTAATCGGGGTCTATTGACTGCGTTGGCTGAGAGGTGGCATAGTGACCACAACACCTTTCACCTACCTACTGGTGAGATGATGGTCACACCTGAGGATGTGTGGCGTATTTTGCATATTCCATTCATGGGTGAGATAGTCATGTATGATTCTCATGGGACTAGCAACAGAGATGCTCTCTGCAGATTTTTTCAGGATTAGGACATAGAGGGTTCAAGCGTTCGATGGTGGAGGATCACGGATTCCTATGCGACATTACCAGCAGTGCTGGCTGGATTCATTGGAGGTTTCCTTTGCCCTGATCACAGGTCAAAGGGATTCCTTGTTTGCTGGGGTAGGACTCTTGAGAGCATGATGGTACATGGTACTAGATATGCATGGGGGATGTGCATGCTAGCGCATCTTATCATGATTTACACTCGGTCGTGTATCTTGGAGTGAGGAGTTTATCAGCAGGGATGACCCTATTACAGGTGTGGGCATGGGAGCACTTTGCTATTTCTCGGTCTTTTCCAATTTTTGATAGACTAGCTGGTAGACCATATGTTTTTCGATACAGTGGTCGGTTTACATAGGTTCGGATGGGAAAGTTAGAGCATTGGAGGTGGGTGTTTGATGATACAGAGACCGTTATCTAGCACCCATACCTTGAATACGAGGAGTGGGATGAGGATGGTATAGTGTTGGGATTTCTTTGTGATTCTATGTACCTCATCGGTCAGACACCATTTGTATTAGAGAGATTCTTGCTCCGTCGAGTATACCGACAGTACGACATTGTTCAGTGCATGCCATAGGGAGTTGAACATTATGCAAGGTGATAGATGGACGTTCCTGATTGGGGTTCACATTTGTCCTATGATGTTATAGTAGAGGGGTACTATGCACTACAACCATCACCCTGGGACATGCAGAGAGACATTGCAGTGGCGTCGGTTACTGAGGATTATGCCGCATTCCTGGCCTTGGTTCCACATGCACGTATCACCATTCCCGATGAGCCGATACCTTTATGTGTGCAGGAGGATGTGGTAGAGGGTTATGCAGATAGTGGTGGTGGAGAGGATTCTTCATCCAGTAGTAGCTCACAAAGTAGCAGTAGTTCGGCCAGCAGCAGTAGTGATAGTGATGGCAGCAGTGGAGTTGACAGAGGGGCAGCGCCAGCCAACAGCAGTGCACCTTCTTCCAGCAGGCCTCACAAGAGGCAAGTAGTGACAGTGTCTTCGGCGGATCAGCATAGACAGGTAGCTAGGCTCCAGACATAGGTCCAGACTTTACAAGGGTAGTTGGTACAGGCTCAGGGTATGCTTGTGTAGACCCAGACTCAGATGCAAGCAGAGGCTTGGGCTCATGCCCAAACTTTAGCACAGGTACAGGGACAATTGATTGTCGTATAGGCGCAGGTGGCTACTCTGACAGCTGAGAGAGACAGTGCTCAACAGATTGCTGAGAGGGCATAGGAGAGAGTCGAGACCTTACAGAGAGTTGCTGATGGTAGCGTAGTTTCAGATTATATGAGAGAGGTTCTGTTGTCAGATAAAGTATGCACCCTTGCTAAAGCTATGAACTTAAGCAACTTACTGACACATTGGAACACTTCAAGGTTGTGGGTGACCAAGGAATGAAGTGAACCTCCAGATTATGGGCTGGTTCCCTTTAGATTTTCTGGTTAAAACTGTGAAATGAGAAAGAAAAGAGGTAGAAAGAAGGATATACTTGAAACTGAAAATCTATCACTAATAAGGTGAAACACCAAAGATAGGGATTTTGGCCAAAGCTTGCTGAGGATCACACAAAAATGCTCAAAAGAACTAAAATAATCTCACAACACATAAACTTATGCTTGCAAAAATGATTCTATATAAGGCTCTGACTGTTTTAATGCTTAAACAAAAGGAAAACAACAATATTTTCACAAATATAGAAGCTTAAAATGAGAGCATTAACATAGACCTACACCATGACATAGAACTTTCTTTACATTCAACATGGAAGGAATTTGATAAAATAGAGGATAACATAAAATTTTATCTTGCAACTCACAACCCATACTAAGAAACGAAGAGAAGTATGTGAAGGAAAAATACTTTCTATTGAGGAAAAATGAGGATCTTCATTACATCTGCCAAAATATCATGAGTTACAAAGTCTGAAAAACACGCCTCTGCAATCTCCAAAACTAAGAACTCCCTTTACAATGAATGAAAAACAAGACTTTATAGGAAAAAGCCTTCAAAATTCGGAATTGCACTTCGGGTCCAAAAACCAAAGTGATGACAAAATATCCTCCAAACAAGGTAGGCCAAAAAAACCTCTACCAACCCCTGATTTGAACAATGCTTCACCAAAGTCTCCACTACTTGCATACTTTGAGCAAGCTTGCTTTAATGCTGGACTTGACTACTTGGCATTATCTTTGAATGTCATTAAATGACTTCAACTTGTATTTCAAAATATTTATTAAACCCTGCAGTAAGTCCTTGAATGTCATTAAATGACTTCAACTTGCATTTCAAAATATCTTATAATCCTTGGCACTAAGTCTTTGAATAATAAATGCCATTCATTTTTTGCATCTGAAAATATCTTTATTTAAAATGATTTATAATTTATCATTTTAATAAAGATTTACAATTTTAATGCAAGTAATGAAACATTTCACTTGAAATTCTAATTTTTCATTTTACAATATCATTTATTCAAAAATGATTTATAATACATCATTTTGAATAAATTTACAATTCTGAATAGAATGCAAGAGATAGAATACCTTACTTTGCATTTAAATATTATTTAATCTTTATCAAAAATGATTTAATAGATCATTTTAAATAAAAATATTAATAATTTAAAATCAAATGCAAAAATAAAAACAAAGGCTTCACCAAGGAAATAAGATAAAATCAAAAGTCTTTAATTTTGATGAAAGACTTTAATGAAACCAAGCATAATGAAAAACCACGACCAAAGCATGAGAGGGGAAAAATTTAATAAAAATCTTAAGGAAAAAATTGCCTTCTCCCTCTTTGGTCAAATTAGGGTATTAACCCTAAAAATGAAATGAAAAACTTTCATTTCATTTGCTTTGTTGTTCTCTTACCCTTGCTGGGCGTCGCCATCCTTGAGGAAACCCTCTGCCAAGCTGAGAATTCACGCCATAGCTTGCATTCTTTTGAGATTTTCATGGGAATACCAAAGGTAAGTTTGATCTTGATGGACTTGGAAGTTTTCCTATTTCATTTTTTGAAAGGCAAAAGTCTCTTAAGGCCGCGACCTGCATGTAATAATCTCTTATTTTTCCTTGCATTTTGTACTTTGTATTTATGTTTTGCCACCATGGGAGAGCTCGAGCCTTGTATTGTGAGCTCCACACGAGCCTGGGCATGGCCTATGCATTCTTCAACATCAAGGAAAATGTAAGATCTTTCACTGTTTGCTTCCCTTGCTAAAACAATGATTCCAAAAGCTTAAACTCTTTAGAAAAAGGTTGCTATTCTCTAAAAAGACAGACCCAGGTGCTGGTCGTGCCAAATACATGTTTCTTTGAAGCATTTCACAAAAAACGTGATTCTCCATTTCTTCTTTCAGATCTTTCTTATAACAATGGAATGACATTAAAAAAAACTTAAACAAGAGCTGTGTTTGCTGTTTGGAGTGGCCAAAATTGCAGACCACTACCTAGGCTATGCCATTTCTGTTCTTGATGATGATTTTGTGAGGAAATCTGCATTTCATTTATGTATTTTCTTGATTCTTTGCTCAGATCTTGATTTTTGATGAAGTAAAATAGGATAGCTTTCATCATTTTCATTGAAAATGGAACTGAAAATCCAACCTAGGCTCGACCCATGATATATCCGAGACATTTTTGCATTTTGCTGTAAACACCTTACATGGGTATCCTCTATTTGAAGCACAAATTATATTTTTATAAAATGAAAAGCTCAAAATGGAAATATGGAAATCATAATCAATCTGCCTTCTATGTAAGATCTGAATCCGGTATTTAGAACCTAAAAGAATCCTTTCATTTCTGTATTTTGTCAAAACCCAATGTGGGTAACCCAAAAAATGAAAGAAAACTACATTTTAATTCAAATCTTCTTATGAGTAACCCAAAAAATGGAAGAAATCTGTTTTTAAATTAAAATGATTATGTGAATATTTTGGAAATCATGGCAAAATCTGCATTTCCTACTCTATTTCATTGTATGACTTTTAGCATCTTGACTGTAACATAACCATGACTATCCTTATTTGCTGCTCTCTTTTATATTTTTTGACATCATATCATAAAAGACAGCAAATGGCATAATATTGTCTTCATGAAAACTGAAAACAATGCATTCTGGAAATGAAAATAACTTGCAGCACTGCTGTCATTTACTCTTTGATTCTTTGCTCAGATCTTGATTTTTGATGAAGTAAAACAGGATAGCTTTCATCATTTTCATTGAAAATGGAACTAAAAATCCAACCTGGGCTTGACCCATGATGTATCTGAGACATTTTTGTATTTTGTTGTAAAAACCTTACATGGGTATCCTCTGTTTGAAGCACAAATTGTATTTTTATAAAATGAAAAGCTCAAAATGGAAATTTGGAAATCATAATCAATCTGCCTTCTATGTAAGCTCTGAATCCAGTATTTAGAACCTGAAAGAATCCTTTCATTTCTGTATTTTGTCAAAACCCGATGTGGGTAACCCAAAAAATGAAAGAAAACTACATTTTAATTCAAATCTTCTTATGAGTAACCCAAAAAATGGAAGAAATCTGTTTTTAAATTAAAATGATTATGTGAATATTTTGGAAATCATGGCAAAATCTGCATTTCCTACTCTATTTCATTGTATGACTTTCAGCATCTTGACTGTAACATAACCATGACTATCCTTATTTGCTGCTCTCTTTTATATTTTTTGACATCATATCATAAAAGACAGCAAATGGCATAATATTGTCTTCATGAAAACTGAAAACAATGCATTCTGGAAATGAAAATAACTTGCAGCACTACTGTCATTTACTCTTTGCATACCTTTTGTGATGAAATTTGCAAACAATCTGCATAATACAAAACAGATTTTCATGATGTTCGTATTGCTCAAAACATTCGATGAGCTGGGCTCAACCCTTGTGGGAGCCACATTTAACCCCACTCATTCTGAAACTGATAAAAAGCAGCAATATTACATTTCTTGTTTCTGCACATGATGTAAACCAGTTAGTAAAAAATGATAGATTCAAAGGCTTCTTTTGATGTTCTATTTTTCTTGGTAAATCATCTGGTGAATGCATGATTGAATGAGATTACATTTCTGTTGGTAATGTAGGGATAAGGTAGGATTTTATTTTTCATTGCTCTAACGCTACCCTTCACAATTTTGCAGAAAATCTCAAAGTTGGAGCTGAACGTGACACCAGAGCTGGATGAATATCAGCACAACTTCGGCAATGGTTCGTCATTCCAGGCAATGAAAAATCACTTTCTTTCCTTGTTCTTACTTTATTTTCAGTTGTGTGTTCCTTTCCTTTATGTATTCAGCATTTGATTTAAAAATCAAATCAAGTTACTCCCACGGCTTGTGTGGGACTTCAACTTTTACAATATGAATAAAACAACATTACTTTGCAAACCTATGAATTTCTCGGTTTCAAATATTTGCAAAATAACACTTGAAATCATTTTTAATCCAATCTCAGAATGTGATGAATACGTAGGCATCAAAATTTCAATTTTACCTTTCTTAGTTGAATGCAATTCAACTTTACCTGTTTTGAGTTGAAGCTAAATACTGGTAACAATTTGGTGACCTCTGTGGAGTGTTTGCCTGCTAAACACCATAGACTAGTTGTCTTGCTTATCCATTGGGCATGGAGTACATTTATGCCTATTACGTGTCTCAGAAAACCATTTGCAGACCTCACCTTCTTGCTGTAATTGATTGTAACTTCATTGTTACTAGTTACAGTCCCATGGGATATATGTTTTTTGTTGATGACATTGAAGTTGTATTCAATTTTATGAATACGAAGCATATATCCCATGTAACTACAACTAGTAATGACAGATTTTTGAGCCTCATTTATTCCCCCCAACAAAACTAAAGCAAACTACCATCTAACTGTACAAAACAACACTTAGGGAAAACATAGATGCACCTAATCTACGTGCAGAAGCACTTATTAAACATTTAGAAACTACTGAAATATGTACATATTAGACCCTACCTCAAAAGCAAAGCTTGAGGTGAATCCCATTTACTAGGATTGGTTGGACTTCACCATTTAACTTTGACAGTTAGAAGGCATTGTGCTGTTTCTTCTCAGTAACAATAAAGGGTCCACCCCAGAATGAATCAAATTTGGAGTGCTTTTCAGGCCTACTCTTCAGTTCATCCCACTTTAGCACAATGTCACCTTCCTGGAACATTCTTGGAGAGGCCCCTTTATCGAATGTTCTTTTCATTTGAGCTTGATGATGCTCAATATTTTTCATTGCTTCATAACTGACTTCTTCAAGTTCGATCAGCTGAGCTAACCTTGCTGTCATTGGCTCCTCCTCAATCATATCCAGCTGATTTACTAGGTCAAGAGCTGGGAGCTCAAGTGAAATAGGCAGCCTTGCCTCTTTTCCATACACTAACATGTAAGGGGAAAGTCCTATAGACCTTTTTGACGTAATCCTATCAGCCCACAAGGCTGATTTCAACTTGGTGTGCCAGGCTCTTTGATTACCTTATATAGTCCTCTTAATGATCCTTAGGAGGTTCTTGTTAGTTGATTCAGCCTGTCCATTCCCTTGAGGATAGTAATTTGAAGACGTGTTCAAATAAACACCATTCTTGATAGCCCAATTAGACACTCTAGCTCCTATGAATGCAAGCGCATTATCTGAAACAATAGACTCTGGAACACCAAATCTGGTAATTAACTCTTCATAGAAATTCAGAACAACAGATTCATTTGCCTCTTTGAGTGCCATGGCTTCAGTCCATTTAGAAAAATAATCAGTGGCTGTGAGCACCCACTTATGGCCTGCACTTGATGGTGGGTTTATAACCCCAATAAAATCTAAGCCCCACTTCATAAAGGGCTATTCAACTTGAACTGGCTGTAATGGAAGAGCTGCCAACTTCTCTTTTCCTGCAAAGATAGCACATTCTTTGCATTTCCTTACCCATGCATGGGCATCCTTAAATAAAGTAGGCCAGTAATAGCCTCCTTTCATGATTTTAAGAGCTGTAGCTCTTGGAGAGAAATGTCCTCCAACTGATCCTTCATGAAATTCATGCAATACCTTATCAACCTGATCAGCCTCAATACACCTCAAAAGGACACCATGAAAATATTTTCTAAATAGCAAACCATTTAAAAGAACAAAAGGTATGGACTACAAATGATAATACCTTCTTCTGGACCTAGTTAGATTAGGAGGATACTCACCAGTCAATAAAAAATGAGTCATTTCTGCAATCCAACCTGTAGGAGTAGGTACAATAGCTTGCTTTGCATCTTGAAGTGCTAAAACAATAATCTCTTCATCTATTGCTTTGTTGTTGCTATCCTCTATGAGCTATTCGCAGAGGCCTCTTCCTCTTATCAGCTTAGTAACCCTTATCTCAAGGTCGTACTCCATTACTTTTGTTACCCAACCAGCCCTTCTATCACTCAAATCCTTGTTCAACAAAAGTTCTTTCACGCTTGGATGAGCAACCATCAGAATAACCTTGTTATTCGAAAGCATGTGTCTAAATTTTTTCAAACTTCTTATGACAGCAAGAACATGCTTTTCTACAAATGAATACCTTAGCTCATAGTCTTTAAGTCCTTGACTGAAAAATGCCACAGGTTGTTCAGATCCTTCATCATTTCACTGTACAAGCATAGCTGAAAGTGAATCAATATTTCCATAAGCATACAAAATGAAATCTTTTGAAAAATCAGGATTCAGGAGTGTAGGTGCAGCTGCTAATGCTTCCTTTATTAGCTCAAAGCTTCTTTTTCCATCTTTGGTCCAGCTGAAAGGTACATTCTTTTTTAGCATATGAGTTAATGGACTCAACAAATCAGCAATGTCAGGGATAAATCGCCTAACAAAGTTAATCCTACCAATAAAACTCTGTAATCCTTTCTTATGTGTCGGTAAAGGGAGAGATAAAATGGCACTCACTCTTTCAGGATCAATTGTAATACCTTGTTTTGACACCACATAACCGAGCAATCTGCCCTGATGAATAGCAAAAACACATTTTTTGGGGTTAAGTGATATGCCAAACCCCCTGTATTTCTCAAAAATCTGTCTCAGATGTTTTAGATGATCCTTAGCCTCTTTAGAAAAACAATGATATTGTCAAGATATACTAAGACAATTTTGTACATTAAAGTTTGAAAAGCCATGTCCATGGCTTTTTGAAATGTTTCCCCAGCATTGGACAGACCGAAGGGCATCTTCTTATAGGCCATAGTCCCCCATTTTGTAGTAAAGGCCATCTTGAACTGGTCTTCCTCTTTAACTAAAATCTGATTATAACCAGAATAGCCATCTAACAAGGAAAACCTATCTGATCCTAAGACTACTTGAAGGATCTATTCCATAGAAGGTAGCAGATGATGGTCTTTTAGAGAGGCCCTATTCAAGTCACGGAAATCTACACAGAGTCTTATCTCCCCATTTTTCTTCCTTACTGGTACTAAGTTTGAAGCCCAAGAGGTATGCTTGATGGGAAAGATAATACTACTCTCAATCAACTTATCCAATTCTTTTTTCATAAGAGGCTCTAATTTGGGATTCAAGGGCCTCTATTTCTGCCTAACAGGTTTGGCGTTGGGCTCTAGTTCTATAGTATGTTGGGCAAGCTGGGGATTGAATCCCTTCAAATCAGTATATTTCCAGGAAAAGATATCATTAAATTCTTGACAAAGCTGAATAAAAAGATGCTTCTCTTCAGCTATACATACCTTGCGTAATTTAAGCAGCTTTCCCTTGAAGACTTTGACCTCTTCATAATGATCTTGCTGAACTTGTATGCTGCCCTTGGGATTTCTAGCTTCATCATCTGTATTGAAAATAGATTCTAGAGTGACCAAGCCTTTTGGTAACTTGTTATTTTTAAGCTGAATAATCTGGTCACTGTACTGGTGCTATAACTTTTCCTGATTGACATGTGAGAACTTAGCTTCCTCTCTCAAAAAACTTACAATCTGCTGGTCACTTTCAAAAACTTGCCAATGAATGTTATTATCAAGCACAGCAGGTCTAACAACAATTTTAATGTGCTGATTAGCTTTATCGTTGCAAATTTCCTTTGGAATGTCAAATTTAGCTCCTACAGCAGCTAGTCTATCAGCATGTTTATTCTGAGCTCTAGGGATGGAAATTAGATTAAAAGCATCAAATCCCTCTAAGAGGTCCCATACTCTATTCTGATAAGACCCGAGTGTATCATTTTTTACAACGTTCAGTTTCCTTACCTGATTAACAACCAATTCATTGTCTCCATGAACTTTTAGGCAGTTGATACCTCTCTGTCTTGCCCATTCTAAGCCTTGGAATAGAGCTTCATATTCAGCAGAATTATTAGTATAGCTAAAACAAAATCTGAAAGCTAAATAGTATTTCCCACCTTCTGGTGACACCAACATACAACCTCCACCAGCGCCAACTTTATTCCTTGAGCCATCAAAATATAGTTTCCACACATCATTTTCGTGTTGTTCACCCTGCTGCTCTTTGTCCTTTTCAATATTAGGCATAAAAGAATCAGTCTCATGCATCATATAAACACCTATGTCAACCTCTTCCAGCTGCTTGCCTGAACCAACCTCATGATTTTGGGATGCCCACTGTTTAGGAAGAATATTTGAGACTGCTTCTGCTTGAATTTCACCTTCTTGTTCAGCGAGTTGCTCTTCTAGTACACTTGTAAACAAATTGGCATTGATAGGAGGTGGATTGTAAGGCTCAATATGATCCTTTGCTACGGGCTCTAATCTTATAGTGACTTTAGTGCCATATCTGGTTCGGAACAGTATATGAGACCAATTAGAGGATAGGTAATCACCTATCTTGGTAGTGAAATCTCTAGATAAACAGATGGAAAAGAAAGGAGGCAACTCAATGACATAAATATCCTATGGTATAGAAAAGTTAGGGCAGGCATGTAGAGTTAAATTCAAACCTTTAATGACTCCTATTGTGTTAACAACAGTACCATCTAATTGGACTACCCCCTTTTCAAGTGGCTCATATTGAATTCCCAACCTATCTACAATTTGTTTGGGCATAACTGAACTACTAGCCCCTGAATCGATCATACAATTATGAACCAAATGGTTACCTATGATCAATGATACATAAAAAGGAGGTGGTTTGACTTTAGCCGCTTGCTATTCTTTATCATTAACAACAGTATTAGTCATTACAACTTTATCCTTTTCTACACTAGGTTCATCTAAGATGCTTAAAATTGATAAAGAAGAATGAAGTAGGTCTTTTTAACCAGGAACACTTAAAGAATCCCATATTGACATGGGTACATTGATTTTCGTCATATGCTCAAGAATGTTAAATGATGTAGAAGGTTTAACTTGACTTTTGGAAGGAACGCCACCTTTAATCGAAGCTGCCTAGACTGATGAATTAGGATGCTGCTTGCCTATCAAAGGTTGTCCTTTTGGCAGTATTTGAACTTGGTCAACTTTTGATGAGCCAAGAGCATTCTGGTTTTGGGTTGGCCCTTGCTTTGGTTGTGTTTGCACTTTATCAGGCTGTTGCCCTTCATCTATTTCCCTCTTTTTACTGCGTGTGTTGTCTGCAATTGATGAACCAGGTTGGTTCACTCCACAAAATTCCTCCCCTTGCCAGTTTAGGAGTGTAAACTCATGTGTCTGTTGCTCCTATTGTTGTACTTCAGTTACTATAGGCACATTAGATTGCATTATTGGACTGTTTTGAACCATCAAGGCTTGATTAAATAGCCTGTTTACATAGGTACTTTGATTATGGGGCTGACCACACGGAAAGCAGCACTCATAATCCTGAACCAAATTGTTCTGGGTAGGTGCAAGCTCTTTGGAAGTGCTTGCAGCATTGGAGTCATAAGCTTGATATGGCCTTGGGTTAGGAGCAGATCTTTGACCTTGATTATAAGGCTGATAAGATGGTCTATTGGTCTGATTTTGCTGATAACCTGACTGAAAAGAGGGTTGATAAGGCCTAAAACCTTGGTTTTGCTGCTTTTTGAGATTGACAATCTCATTGCCAAAGGTTCTCAAAAGACCTTTAATCTCTTGCAGTTCATTGGACTGAACTGTCGATGCATTTTCCTGGCTGTTAGGCTGAATTTCAAGTGTTGGTAATGCTGGTGCACTTGGTATAACAGCCAAAGGTGGTAACTACAAAGGGATTGGAGGCTGAAAAGCTGGAAAAATTGGCATAGGTGGCCTTGGGACAATTTTGCCAGCCTATATGAGGCTGTTCTTAGCTCTAATAGCTACATCATATGCTGCTGGTAATGTATCCCCTCCCATTGATTGAATCATTATTAAAATATCACTATTTAAAGCTCTTAAATAGTAAAGAAATGCATGATCAACAGTATGTCTTACCGTTTGTGGAATTCTATCCCACGTCCTTTGGAAATGGTAATTGAAGTCTGACATAACTTCATGAGGAGCCCTTTTGATTGTAGACAGCTGCTCCATCAAGGATAAATGATTTGCATAATTGGCTGCCTAACTCATCCCATGTTGCTATGGAATTAACAGGCAGACCCCTGAACCATTGTAAGGCTCTCCCTTTGAATGATGTTGCTAGCAATCTCAGGGCAACATTTTCCTCTGTCACATGATGAACAACACACAGGTTGGCAATATCTTTAATATGCTCTGTTGGAGTGGTATGATCCTCACCATGAAAAAATGGCAAACTTTTCAAGGCAGCAACAGGAATCTCATCATCTTGAGCCAGATTCAGTGGACTACCTTGGTTGAATGCAACAAAGGGCTGATTTCTCGCAGGAATCATCGTAATAGGGGTGTTATAAACAGTAAAAACAGGAACAACAGTTCGACTGCTTACAGGAGGAGGAGTAGACTTAGCTCTTCTTGAGTAAAAAATAGTCTTCTTTGGCTTTTGAACTTCTCTCCCATTTCTCCTGGGTGGAGATAACTGTCAGTATTCGAATGGAGATGAGCCACTCCTGGTCTGAATTCTTCTCATAAGCTGATATGCACTTCTCTTGTTGAACCAAAGCTAGGAGTCGCCAGGTATGTGGAGAAAAAGTCTCTTAAAGACTGAAATTGCTTTTGCACACACCAAACAATAGTATATAACTTCTGACTTAGGACTGAGAATCAGTTCTCAGGTCCCACTAAGCGTGCCAAAAACTATTGTCAGATAAAGTTTGCACCCTTGCTAAAGCTATGAACTTAAGCAACTTACTGACACATTGGAACACTTCAAGGTTGTGGGTGACCAGGGAATGAAGTGAACCTCCAGATTATGGGCTGGTTCCCTTTAAATTTTTTGGTTAAAACTGCGAAATGAGAAGGAAAAGAGGTAGAAAGAAGGATATACTTGAAACTGAAAATCTATCACTAATAAGGTGAAACACCAAAGATAAGGATTTTGGCCAAAGCTTGCTGAGGATCACACAAAAATGCTCAAAAGAACTAGAATAATCTCACAACACATAAACTTATGCTTGCAAAAATGATTCTATATAAGGCTCTAACTGTTTTAATGCTTAAACAAAAGGAAAACAACAATATTTTCACAAATATAGAAGCTTAAAATGAGAGCACTAACATAGACTTGCACCATGACATAGAACTTTCTTTACATTCAACATAGAAAATGTAAGATCTTTTAGTGTTTGCTTCCCTTGCTAAAACAATGATTCCAGAAGCTTAAACTCTTCAGAAAAAGGTTGCTATTCTCTAAAAAAGTAGACCCAGGTGTTGGTCGCACCAAATACACGTTTCTCTTATTTATTTCACAAAAAACGTGATTCTTCATTTCTTCTTTCAAATCTTTCTTATAACAATGGAACAACATTAAAAAAAACTTAAACAAGAGCTATGTTTGCTGTTTGGAGTGGCCAAAATTGCAGACCACTACCTAGGCCACGCCATTTCTGCTCTTGATGATGATTTTGTGAAGAAATTTGTATTTCATTTATGTATTTTCTTGATTCTTTGCTCAGATCTTGATTTTTGATGAAGTAAAACAGGATAGCTTTCATCATTTTCATTGAAAATGGAACTAAAAATCCAACCTGGGCTTGACCCATGATGTATCTGAGACATTTTTGTATTTTGTTGTAAAAACCTTACATGGGTATCCTCTGTTTGAAGCACAAATTGTATTTTTATAAAATGAAAAGCTCAAAATGGAAATTTGGAAATCATAATCAATCTGCCTTCTATGTAAGCTCTGAATCCAGTATTTAGAACCTGAAAGAATCCTTTCATTTCTGTATTTTGTCAAAACCCGATGTGGGTAACCCAAAAAATGAAAGAAAACTACATTTTAATTCAAATCTTCTTATGAGTAACCCAAAAAATGGAAGAAATCTGTTTTTAAATTAAAATGATTATGTGAATATTTTGAAAATCATGGCAAAATCTGCATTTCCTACTCTATTTCATTGTATGACTTTCAGCATCTTGACTGTAACATAACCATGACTATCCTTATTTGCTGCTCTCTTTTATATTTTTTGACATCATATCATAAAAGACAGCAAATGGCATAATATTGTCTTCATGAAAACTGAAAACAATGCATTCTGGAAATGAAAATAACTTGCAGCACTACTGTCATTTACTCTTTGCATACCTTTTGTGATGAAATTTGCAAACAATCTGCATAATACAAAACAGATTTTCATGATGTTCGTATTGCTCAAAACATTCGATGAGCTGGGCTCAACCCTTGTGGGAGCCACATTTAACCCCACTCATTTTGAAACTGATAAAAAGCAGCAATATTACATTTCTTGATTCTGCACATGATGTAAACCAGTTAGTAAAAAATGATAGATTCAAAGGCTTCTTTTGATGTTCTATTTTTCTTGGTAAATCATCTGGTGAATGCATGATTGAATGAGATTACATTTCTGTTGGTAATGTAGGGATAAGGTAGGATTTGATTTTTCATTTCTCTAACGCTACCTTTCACAATTTTGAAGAAAATCTCAAAGCTGGAGTTGAACATGACACCAAAGCTGGACGAATATCAGCACAACTTCAGTAATGGTTCGTCATTCCAGGCAATGACGAATCACTTTCTTTCCTTGTTCTTACTTTATTTTCAGTTGTGTGTTCCTTTCCTTTATGTATTTAGCATTTGATTTAAAAATCAAATCAGGTTACTCCCACGGCTTGTGTGGGACTTGAACTTTTACAATATGAATAAAACAACATTACTTTGTAAACCTATGAATTTCTCGGTTTCAAATATTTGCAAAATAACACTTGAAATCATTTTTAATCCAATCTCAGAATGTGATGAATACATAGGCATCAAAATTTCAGTTTTACCTTTCTGAGTTGAATGCAATTCAGCTTTACCTTTTTTGAGCTGAAGCTAAAAACTGGTAACAGGTTCTGCGGGCTGCCCGATAGGCAGAGTTCTATAGAGGCCGATATCATGATGGAGTGCCTGCCGAGTGCCGAGTTAGTTATGCCTCGTCGAGATCTGGGTGGACACATACACAGACAGTGAGCGAGGGGGTGACACAGGCTTTACGTAGAAATCCCTATGTTCTTGGTCCTTCTGGGGGTGGTACAGGTCCTTCTGGTGGTGGTACAGGTCTTGTCGGGCCCGCACACTCTAGCAGTAGCAGATCATAGATGCTATTGTGACCCTCCATGATGTATAGTATGATGTAGAGCATTGTATGATTATGTATTTTTAGACCAAACTTCTTTGTATACTTGACACTTTGATATATTTATATGAGATGCATTTGATGTGATATGATGATGGTTTGTGATTTCTAATTTGATGGATGCATTTATTATGTGATGTATGCAATATCCAATGATTTTATTTCAAATGTGATGATTTAATGATGAATGTTTTTATTTTATGCAATGATTTTATGATAAATGCATATATGGATCATATGATACGTGTATGTATGATGTAATGTATGAATTCTTAAATGATAAATGATAATGATAATGATGTAATGACTTGCATTTATTTTATGTAAATGAAATGTATGGATACATGGATGTATGAATAACATATTCATAATAATGATGATGTAATGATGAAAATGATGATGTAAATGCACGATGTATTTGATATTTGTATATTTATGATTAAAAAATGTATGAATGATGAAAATTTTAATGATGAGATGATGATTTGTAACTATATGGTAAATGATGATGACTTTTGATTTTATGTCAAGTATACTCAGTCATGTTTGTAGAAAAGATAATTATTGATTTGGAATCCTTTGTGCAACACATACTCTGTAGATAATGAATTTATTTATGAATGCAATCTAATTTAATCATGCAATGATATGCAAAATAGATGTCATTTTAACAGTCTTTTTGTGCTTGGTATCATCATAGAGCTTTATTGAATGTTGAAAGTGAATACAAGCATCAATGGTATGTGTTAGACCAATGACGACCTGAGTATTACTTTCATGTTTTTTTTTAATTGCAATCGAACACAAGCATCTAGGTATAATTGAACCAAGGTGACTTGAGCATTCATTGCGTAAATAGGTAGAGATAATTATTTGAGTGTGTGAATTCTGAATGTCATCGGTGATACATTTGCATAGCACATCCCCCGACAATTCACACATTTATATGATTAACGTACAGACAACAAACAAAAAATAAATATCATCCTTTTTCCTTGTTCCTCTTAGTTCAAGACATCATTGAGTTACTCCAAAGAAATGATAATAAAAAAAAGAAAAAGTGTAATTTATCCATTGTTTACTTAGAGTGTTCCATTCATTATTCAGATTTTAGATCATCCATCTTGATTTTGACATGTTTTTGGATTTTTGAGATTTTTGACTAAAGACCTAACCTAGTACCCTATCTTAGGGGTCTCGGGGGCTGATTTAAGATTAGCCTTACCTATGTTACACACGTAGAGACCACGTAGTTCGACTGACATAGACCTATGTTTTTGGACGTTGCTTTTTCAGACTTACCTTTTTGACATGTTTTTGGATTTTTGATACGATATGGATGGTTGATGCCTTCTGACGATGATTGATATTGCGCTTTGATCTATGTTTTCGGTTTTCTGCCATACTATTGTGTTGCTCTTTGGTGAAATCGATACGTTTGTATTGCCCCTAATGATATCCAGATGTTGCCCCCAAGCTATGGAGTGATATGTTGACTATGTGACATGATTTTGATTATGGATGTAATGATGGCTAAATGAATGATATGATATGAATTGATATTGAATTTCAGATGAATGATCCTGACATATTCATAATAGATGGGAAAGCTGATCTTAGAATCACATATGACGCCTATTTCTAGGTTTTCACCTTATGCTTTGATTACACCCTTTGTGTTTTTTTGTATTTTTCTCATTTTTCTGTTTTTCTTTCTTTTCTTTTTTTGTATTTTCTATTATTATTTTTTTTTTGTTTTTGTATTTTTGCATTTGCCAAGATGCTTGTTTGCCAGGTTTTCACCAAGGAAACAATTTTCAGTAGTTTGCTCCATGCACTAGGATATTTTAAGCATAGAATTTTCTAAGATGAATACTATTGATAGGTTCATCAAACAGATCCCCTTCTGACATTGAGAACTGATATGCTCCTAATCCATACACTGATATGACAGCAAAGGGACCAAGCCAGTTAGGCTCAAATTTTCCTTTCTTCTCCCTGTCCTGTTGATTCCTAGGGTTCTCCTTTAGTACCAAGTCACCAACCTGAAAGACCCGCGATTTTACCCTATGATTGTAACTCCTTGACATCCTCTGTTGATAGGCTGTTAGATGATTAATAGCTTGTTGACGACACTCGTTTAGCGATTCCAATTCCTGTAGTCTAGATACCCTATAGTCTTCATCTGAAATGATCCCTCTGAGTGATACACGAAGGGATAGAATTTCAACTTCAATGGGCACTATGGCTTTTGATCCATATACCAAAGCAAATGGTGTAGCACCCGTCAGTGTTCTAATGCTTGTTCTGTAGGCCCATAGTGCAGGGTTGAGTTGAACATGCCAATCATGTCCAACATCGTTAACTATCTTTTTAAGAATTTTGAGTATGGTTTTGTTTGAGGCCTCTGCTTGGTTGTTCCCTTGAGGATAGTACGGTGTTGAAAAACGATGCTGGATGTGGAATTTATCACATAGCTCTTGGACATCTTGATTCTTGAAAGGTCGTCCATTATCAGTGATAATGGATTGAGGGATTCCATACTGACATATTATGTAGTTCAAGATGAAAGAGGAAATCTACTTCCCAGTGATGGTAGTAAGAGGTACTGCCTCTATCCATTTCATGAAATACTCTGTAGCTATAATAATGAACTCGTGTCCATTAGATGAAGATGGATTTATTTCTCCTACCAGATCTAGGCCCCATTGACAAAAAGGCCATGTCGATGTGAAGGGATGCAGTTCTTGTGCTGGTGCATGAACTAGATTGCTGTGAACTTGACATTTTTGACATTTCTTGACAAATTGATATGATTCTTTCTCCATGCACGACCAATAATATCCCAAACGGAGGATTTTCTTAGCTAGAGTTATTCCACTTGAGTGAGTACCACAAATACCCTCGTGAACTTCTTGTAGGGCCGTTTTAGATTCATTGCATTCTAGAAATCGGATTAGGGTACCATCAAGACCTCAACAATAAAGGACATCTGTGATTAAAGTGTGTCGAGTAGATTGGTGGATAAAATTTTGTTTTTGGTTCCTGGAAAGATCAGGAGGAAGAATATCATCTTTCAGGTAAGCATAAGTTTTCTTGTATATGGAGGTTTCAGTGGCTTCTAGATGGCATATGGTAGTGGATTGTGATTGATAATGGGAAGGACATGATACTTGTTCTACCATAAACTCATAACAAACACGCTTCTCAAGTAATTGTAGTAATGAAGCAATTGTAGCCATAGCATCTGCAACTTTGTTCTCCACCCTTGGAATCTGATCAAACTTGATATTGACAAAGGACTGTTTCAGATTATCTATTTGCTGCTTGTAGGGCATCAATTTATTATCTTTCCTTTGATACTCATAATTGACTTGATAAATAACCAGTTGAGAGTCTCCATATACCTGTAAATCCATGATTTTCCATTGAATTGCTATCTTGACCCCAAGAATCAATCCTTCGTATTCTACCACATTATTTGTACATTGAAACATGAGTCTATATGATTTTGGAATTGTGTGTCCTTGGGGAGAGATGAACAAGATCCTTGCTCTTAATCCTCGTTGTGTATACGATCCATGAAAATATAGTATCCATTGTTGGGGCATTGCTATCATAATGTCGGCATCTGGAAATTCCATTGTCATTGGGTGATCATCTAGTAGAGGAGCTTCAACTAGCTATTCAATGATTGCTTGTCCCTTGATTGCCTTTCTCTCGACATATTGAATGTTGAATTCACTTAGGAGCATAACCCATTTTTCCAGCCTACCTGTTAAGGCAGCTTTACTTAGTAGATACTTCAAAGGGTCGATATTTGCAATTAATCTGATTGTATGAGTCAGCATGTAGTGTCTTAGCTATTGAGTAGCAAACACCACTGCTAAGCAGGACTTTTCTATGAATGTATAGTTTATTTCATAGCCATTTAAAGTTCTACTGATGTAGTAGATGGCGCGCTCTTTCCCTTCATAGTCCTCTTGTGCTAATAGTGTCCCCAAAGAGATATTTGTCGTGGCAATGTACAAAATGAGAGGCCTTCCTTCTATTGGTGGCATTAGAATGGGTGGTGACATCAGATATTGCTTTATTTGATTGAATGTTGTTTCACACCCTTCATCCCACCTGAAAACTATATTTTTATGCATTAGATGATTAAAATGATGACTTTTGTCTGCTAGTTGGGAGATGAATCTTCTGATTGATTGAAGTCGTCCTTGTAGTGATCTGAGCTGGCTGATATTCTTAGGAGGTGAAATTTCCATAATTGCTTTGACTTTTGCTAGATCCACCTCAATGCCCTTTTCCGAAACAATGTATCCTAGTAGTTTTGCTGATGTGACCCCAAAGACACACTTCTTAGGGTTTAACCTGACATTGAATTTCTCCATCCGTGTGAAGATTTTGTCTAGGATATGTAGATGTCCTTCCCTTGTAGTAGATTTTGCCAAGATGTCATCCACATAATCCTCCATGAAAGTGTGCATCATATCATGGAAGATTGTCGTCATTTCTCTTTGATAAGTGGCTCCTGAATTCTTTAGACCAAATGGCATGACGTTCCAGTAGAAGGTTCCCCATGGACATGTAAAAGCCATTTTTTCCTGATCTTCTAGAGCTATTCTTATTTGATTGTACCCAAAGAATCCGTCCATGATTGATAACATGGCATGCCCTACTGTCAAGTCCACAATGATGTCTATGTTTGGTAGTGGAAAATCATCCTTCAGGCATGCTTTATTGAGGTCCCTGAAATCTGTGCAGATTCGGATGCTATTGTCTGGCTTTGAAATAGGTACTATGTTTGATATCCACTCAGCATAGTCTATAGACCTTATGAATTTAGCATCCAATAATTTCTTTAATTCTGACTTTACCATCAATGCGATGTGAGGATGCATTTTTCATAATTTTTGCTTAACAGGATTGATTCCTGTTGGTAAAGACAAATGATGCATAAGCAGATTTGGATCTAAGCTTGGAATATCAGAATATGACCAAGCGAAGTTGATGCTTCTTGCTTAAAAGAAATTGATAAATTCTGGTCTCTCTTGATCAGTCATTGATTTTGCTAGATGTAGAACTTTTGCCTTCTCTTTTGTGCCAATGTCCACTGATTGTGTAGGTTCGACCAGAACTGATGATCACTCATGATAGTGTTATGGGAGAGTGTAAAATCTTCCATCCTTCAGTGCCTCGGAAAGGTTTTCACCGTTGGATGCGTTCTTTATTTTTAATTTTTCTAGATCTAATGCTGCCATAGAATGGTTTTCACCATTAAATCTATTTTCCCTGTTGTCAATTTTGCAACTGGAAGATTTGACACCCTCCTGCTGAGTCGTATTGTTATGAGTATTATAAATAGCATTTGTATCAGGTTTGGTATGACATAGGAAATGCACGATGGCATCATCATTTGCAAATTTTGGTACAATCAAAGGTTTGATAGGTTCCCAATCAATAAGTTCCAGATGGATTAATGGCATGGTATCATCAGATTGATTTAGGTCAATGGAGGTAAGGGTGAGGACAACAATATCATCATAATTGTCATTTGGGATATCGAGATCCATGATGGTACCCTCTTTGAAATTATCTAGTTCACTCAAATTTTGTTCGTCCTCACTAGAGTCATGAATATTTAGTGATCCTGCGACAAATGGTCTAGACCCAGAGCCTTGGCCCTCCTCACGTGTAGGTGCGTATTTTTGAATCACATCGACTGGAATGAAAAGTAGATCACAAGGTAATGCCCACTCATATTCATTTGAGTCTATTTCAGAACCATCTCTAAAGTGAAGGATATTTTCCATAGCTGTCTTTGTTAGCTCTTGCTTCTCTTCTTCAAAGTATTCTAGTCTTGGTTTTTCTTTTGTGTGGAGAGTGAGAGGTGTGATAGGTTCTGAGATTCCCTTCTTTCTTAATCCCACATGCCCTTGTCCTTCATAACCCATCTTTTCAAGAATAGCCTTTCCTTTTCCATACTTGTTTGTGTTGATGCTAATATTTTTGATATCGATCTCTGATGTTGATGTTTCTTCATCCTTGTAAAGCCAATGCAGGATTGCTTTATTGTCTGTTTCTTCTGCTATGGTTCCGGATTTTACAAATGTTTCTTGAAGAACTGTCCTAGGTAAAGATGTTGGAGGTTTTATCATTGATGGTTGACCATATTTCCTAGGAGATGGCATTAACTGTGATAAGTTAAGCGATTGCTCCATTGAGTATTGTCCCATTCCTTTATCTGTCAACTAGACTTGCTTTTGAAATTTGTTTGATAGAGAAGTTTTTGTATCCGAATTGTTTGTTTCAACATGACTCATTTCCTTTTCTTTACCTTTCTTTTGCACCCACTTGGTAGTGATGCTTGAACTTTGTTCATTCTTGGATGATGATGAACTTGAAGCTTCCCTGTTGTGAGGGACAAAGGTGTCTTGAGATATTCTTAATGTGTCACAATGTTGTGGATGATTATAATCAATAGCTATAGTCACCTCTTGGATGTTTACTGGAAACTTCAGGCATTGATGGTATGTCAAAGGTATGGCCTACATTTCATGAATCTAGGGTCGTCCTAAGAGTATGTTGTATGCCAATTCTCTTTCTAATACTTGACATGCTATATGCTTTATCATGGGTCCCACTTGAATGGGTAATACAATTAAACCTTTGGATGATCTTTCCTCCTCGTCATATGATTTGATGGTCATTTTCCATCGAGCATCAATAGCGTCTTCGAAATATCCTAGTGCACGGACTAATTTGAGGGTGCAAATGTTCAAACTAGCTCCCCCATCTATTAGAACTCTCTTAACACGATGATTATGGATACATACTTTGATATGCAATGTTGTGTTATGCGGATGGTTTAATGAGACATCATCCTATTGAGAGAATGGCAGACAATGAGGGGTAGTCAGATGTCCCACCATAGCTTGGAATTGACAAACATCCAGATTATTTGGTACGGTTGTGGCAACTAATGCTTGTTTGAGAAATTCTTTATGTGATGGTGACAACTTAAGGAGTTCCAATATCGATATTTGTGCGGGGATGTTTTGCAATTGATCGATAATATTATAATGAGATTTATGTGTAACCGCACGTTGAGATCCCACTCCTTTTAATACTACCTTGGCTTGCCCCCTAGTCATGACGTTTTCCGGTTGACATTCTTGATTCTCTTGAGGGGTGTTTTGCATCTGATTGATAACATCATAATGTGATGGAGGGGGAACTACATGTGTGGAGCCAATCCCTTTAACATTACCTTGGATTGTCCTTTAGTTAGCACATTGGCGGGTTGATGTCCTTGATTTTCCCTGATTTTTAAGACATTTATTTGATTATCAGAGTTTTGCACACTTGGGAGTAAATCCAAAGAGGTAATGTTGTTGGTTCCGTTTTCCTCAATGTTATCACTAACTGCATGATCATGTTTGACTTCAGATAGACAAAGGATTGTTGTGTCATAGACATGATTTGCATTCTTTCCTTTCCTGTTTGAAGATGATGCACCTTTGTCATAATTTGGCAAAGGATCTTTGAAGGCTGAATGATCATTGTTATTTTGAGGTCCTTCCACATACACTTTGTTGCTGTCCACCAAATCCTGTACTGCATGTTTCAATTCCATACAGTCATTTGTTTTATGACCCTTGTGATTATGATAGTTGCAATAATCAACGTCATTCCACCATGATGGTTTGACTTTTGGATCCTAGAATCTAGCTTCCCGTGTAGTGAGAAGACCTCTGGTAACTAGTTCCTTCATTGTTGATTCCATTGTTTGACCCAAAGGTGTGAACCTTCGCTGATTTGATGGTTTTTGATACGACTGTGGTTTTATGATTTCATTGTTTTGTATGGTATTTGACTTGACATTTTGCTCATTGTTCTGATTCTTTGATGTGGACGTAGTCAAGTTGAAAACTGGTTTGACGTTTTGTGGATCATTTGTTGTCTCATTTGTATTTCGATTCTTTTGCCACAATTTTGGCTTCTCACCGCTTGAGTATTGATTTGAGGAGTTACTTGTGTTGTTTGTTTTGTCATAAAAATGCTTGATAACTCCTCTCTTGACTAATGCCTCTTTGATCTTAAGACCATTTTCTATCACTTTCTCAAATGTTGGAGGACATTGTAGTTCCAATCTATAACTCATTTCTTCTGTCAAGTTTTCAATGAACAATTCCATCTTTTCCTCTTCAGGAATGGATCTAGGATATCTAGCAAACAGGCGTCACCATCTTTGGAGAAAAGACAAGAATGTTTCTCCCTTGTTTTGTTTTAGATTGTAAAGATCTTTGATAGTAACATCGTGTTGGATGTTGAATGAGTACTAAGAGATAAATTTGTTGATGAGTTCCTCAAAAGTTTTGATACCTGGTTTTAACTTCGAAAACCATTCTATGCATGATCCTCCCAAACTCCTTGGGAATAATCTCATTAAATAAGTTTCCTCTTGGGAAAACTCAAGACTCATTGTTTTAAATTCTCTGATATGATCAATTGGATCCATTCTTCCATTATACTTATCGCATTTTGGGATCTCACAATGTCTAGGAAAAGGTATCAAGCCGACCATTGCATCGAAAGGATAAGGACAAATGTCCTGTATCGCATATCTCTTGGTAGTCCCTTTCGTCATATATTGTATTTTTTGCTGTAACATTTGCATCTGTGATGTTAAAGTAGCAACCGGATCTATTGTTTGCGTAGATTGTGGTATCTCAGTCTCATTCATTTCAGGTGTTTCCTTCAAATGGTTTACATCAAAATCTTTTGGAAGTTTTGCCCCTCATTCGGCTAACATTAAAAGATATTTTTCCATGTCTTGTTCTAGAATTTTTTACATAAATATGTGAAACTTGGGATCTTGTTGAGCCGCTTGGATATCTTTCGGAGTTATTTCGTTCTTATCATTGCGGTTCAGATTGTTCCAAGGATTTTCTTTTGCCATTTCTTGTGAGTTTAAAATTTCTTGCTCTAAGAGTCTCTGTTTTTGGTAAGTTAAGATTGGCATACAAATTTTTGCCCTTTCTTCTAAAATGTTGATCTTATGTGCGGGATAGTGTCAATTCAACCTTTTTAAACAAAGTCGAATAAGATGACTGATCTTATTGATGAGACAATTTAAAAAAAGTTAATTACTATACTTGGTTTCGTGATGAAGGATGATAGTATCCTGATAATGAAACTTCAGTGTAGTAATTAATTGTGTATTTGATTTTTGACACTTGTGATTTGCAAGATTTTGTTTCAGTTAATAAGTTTGGAAATTTGTATAAACCTTTCTGACTTTGGTTCCTAGACAGTGATTCTGATAAGAAGAAATTTGATTCTGATGAAAATGTGAATAAAATGACAGACTGTGGACTGGTAAAAATTTTGAACTCTCTATTTTAAAAGCGCTAAAACAAAGACCAGAAGTGCTATTTCCCAAAAGCGCTGGAACAAAGTCCAGAAGCGCTAAAATAGGTGACCGAAGCGCTATTTGGACAAAAGCGCTGAAATAGTGACCGAAAGCGCTGGAGAAAATGATGGAAGCGCTACTTCCCATAAGCGCTGAAACAGAGCCCAGAAGCACTGTAAAAAGTGATAGAAGTGCTATTTTTCCAGAAGCGCTAAAATAATGAATGTAAGCGCTAAAACAAAGCCCAAAAGTGTTGTTTCACGAAAGCGCAAGAACAGTGACCCAAAGCGCTGAAACAAGTTTTCCAGAACGCTAAAAACAAAACCTTTTAAGACTTTCTACTGTAAAATTTGATCGGGTTTTGTGGCATACTATATTAGAGATTGCAGAAGATAAGAAGGATGAATCCGTTGACTATGGTTGTGGAATTGTGTGAGAGCTCTCCTCTAGAAGAAGGCTCGTGAGTAGATTGGCTCTACTGCATAATCTAGTGTGTGACCCCTAGCAAAATCGTGATATCGGTGGATGAAAGTTCTATGTTGCAAAAGGAGTTTCCGATTTTGATATAGAAAGCGTTGTTTTCTCAATTTGTTTCTATAACCGAGAGGTCTTTGGGGTTTCGTGACTTTGATTTTTCTTTTGAAAAATGTGGTGGACTTCCACTTTCGTAGCATGGATTTTCTTATTGTTTTTGACTTGACGTTTTTAGGATGATCTTTAAATCTAATTTAAATGAATTTGTGAAAACACGGCAAGTAATTTTGAATAAGTGTTTTAAAATTGAAAAGATTGTGTATGTTCAAAAATCACGAATGATCTTTATTGATTTTGACGGGTTGTTTTAACATTTGTACACAAATCAAACAAACTCACACTTAAGGACAAGTAGGTCATCATTATACTCACAACCCACATCTTGAATTACGTTGACTCACACAGTAGTGTCACCCCCTAGAGGGTGCCCGTGTTTTTGTCGTTGCCAGGCTCATACTCAAAGTGACAGAAGTAGATACCGAATCCTTTGAGCAAACGGTCATTGGTAATTATATGGTGAGTGTCTTGGGGGCAGATTCTTCCCTCCCCTTGCACCATGAGTATGACAATGTATGGATACTGACTTGGCGAGAAACTACTCTATGGTTCATAGATAGGGTTCCGTTCGGTGTGGCAAATAGATAAACTCCCTCAAGAGACCTCCCCATCTTTAGAACAAAGATTATGGGGATGGTTATCTTGCCTACTACCATCAAGTTGGACTTTCATCAACAACTTGCATTTTTATTATAGTAGGTTGGAAAACCCGGCTTTGGTTGTTCCCACTTAGGTCATTCTCGTAGGGTGAGTACTTTTTCCCACTACGACAGGCCTGCTAAAGGATTTAATAAAGCATAAATGACATGAAATAAAAGTGAATCTGACACTTTGGTCACCCATTTAATAGGAGAGCATAAGCCTAATCACCACAAACACAACATATAATTTTGTTCTGTTTTAAAAGCCCAAAAAGAAAATTTTCTAATCTATGTGAAGATATTGCTTCACAGAAATCATGATGTTGTTTTTAACTTCAACTATAAAAATGCGGTGACTATCCTAGGATTGATAGATTTACTTTCAGAAAAACAAGAAAGTGACTATCCTAGGATTGATCAATTTTAGAAACTTTGAAATGGCTATCCTAGATTGATCAATTTTAGATAACTTTGAAGTGACTATCCTAGATTGATACGTTTTAGTCCAATTGTGAAAAAAAATCAAAATCTGGCTGCAGATGTGTCGGAGCCAGATTGATTTTACAAAAGCATTGGAATATTGCATCGAAGTGCTAAAACAGTTACCTGAAGCGCTAAAACCCGAAAGCACCAAAATAGGGTACCGAAGCACCGAAGTTTTCCATGGAAGCGCTAAATTACCCGATGCACTAAAACAATGACTGTAATCGCTAGAACAGTGATCAGAAGCACTAAAAATTTGAAGCGCTAAAACAACAACCAAAAGTGCTCAAACTTTTAACGGAAGCGCTAGAACTCAAACACACCGAAAACCTGCATGACACTTTCTAGAAAATTGATATTTTTGATAAAATTGGGGTTAATGCCCCACGGTGGGCGCCAAATTGTAAGTGTGAATATGTGAATAAGGTTTAAACACTTCTTAATAAGACATTATATCAAAGATAACTCAATTTGAACTAAATCAAAGCAGTAATCAATTGAAAGCATCATATTGTTCTCTATCCTCAAAGATTTATTAAATCTAAATTGCTCTCAGATTATTTAAGCAAATAAGACTGTTAAAATGACAATTCAAAGAACGAGATAATGATAATACAATGCTAAATGATAAATCAATTAAACTAGCATGATATTGATATGAAACAGATAATTGCAGCTATAGGAGGCAGCCATTGATGTGAAAGATTGATTGCTTGATGCTTGATGTGTGAATGCTTGATGCTTGAAGTCTAGATTCCTGCAGAGTAAGAGTGCAAAAGCTTGATTATCTGAATCCTTTTCTTGGTTCAATGAGGCTTTATTTATAGAATTCCTGGTTGTAGAAATGAATAGGGAAAGCTTTGAGAGGCTTGGATTCAATCTAGAGAATTGAATGGTGAGAGATGGAGGATATTGAGAGAAAGATGGAGATTGTCTCTACCCATGAAAACACCAGGCAAGAGAAGAGGAAAGATTGATGGAAGAGGATTGAGAGATCAAATTCCAAATTTGTCTCCAATTTGTCTCCAAAACTTCCCATGAAGTTTCAATCAATTAATTGTGACATATTTTAGACATGATTTAGACATAGGAAATCTAATTCATTTTTGAGGAAATGTAGATTGGAATATTCCTTATGCTCTAATTCAAATATTTTTGATTTATTTAAATTAGGAAAAGGGAGATAAATAATTTAATAAAATGAACTATAGGATAGTTGTTTATTAAATTAAATAGAAGAATGTGGCAATTAATAAATAAAGTGTTTTGTCTTTATTTAATTAATTTAGAATCGATGTGGTAGATTGAAATAGGGATTTGATAATTAAATTGAACAAAGTATTTAATTTTGTTTATTTAATTAAGATCAATATTAAATGTGAACTATATAAATAAATATTTCTATTTATTCAATAATTTAATTAATCAAATAATTTGTATTTAATTAATAGGAATTCTCTAGACCAATTTTAGGTGTATACAGTTCTAGGGTTTGTGAATAGGGCACACAAGTCAAATTTTATAATTTTTTCATCTTTCACTTGTTTAGAGGATAATTTATCTACATAAAATTCTCTAAACTATCATCTCCTATCCGCCCAACCACTTATTTTATTGCTAATTGAATCTACATGCGATGCTATTGATTCAACCGATTGAGCAAGCTTGGTTCTATGTGAGGTTGAGCATGCAGGATATTTCAACCTTGCAATTATATCCTCAATTTATTTTTTGTTATTTTCAATTTTCCCCATTAAATTTGCTTGATTTATTGGAGAAGATTGAGGAATTGTTGAAGGTGTTTGTTGGGATTATTCTTTGGCAAGGATTTGGGGTTGAGGAGAATTAAGATTTTGAAGAGGGATTTTAGGAGGGTTTGGAGGTGCATTATCATTTCCTAAAAATTAAATAAATCTACATCACAAAAAAAAATTAAATCTACCTATTTAATAAAAAATTCACACAAAAGAAACTTACTCCTTTGACCTCCCCAAAGATGTGGAAACATTTTGGCAAAGATTTGACAAAGAAACAACAAATAATGAGACTTCCTATAACACGAGCATGCTCTTGAGGGTTTGCAAGCCATGGATACATAGGAAAATGTAGAATACAAAATGGATGAAAGTTGATTTTTTTGTTTATATTGACTATAACGCGAGTGCATTATAATGTGCTTGCATTATGAATTTTTTGAAATTTGAAAGATGGTTGGCCACTTTTTGGCCCCTATCATTTTGCACCCACCCTCTGAGCTCAAAGACTCATTCATAAACATTAGCATTCTATTCATAATTTACTGCACACAAATAATAAACATCTACAGTAAAATATCAAAACTACAAAATTTTATCCTTCAATTAAGATCGATTCTCTCATGCATCACAGTGCAAGGGGGATCAAAATTTCAGACCCTTGCAAAATCCGACTGAGGAATATTTAAAACTTCACATCATAATGGTTGAGGTTTCTTGAAAAACTGATTCTTGGATGATAACCGCCATCTAGCCAAATAAGAAGTTGGCCAAAAACCAACTGATTCCTATCATATTATGACAATATAGTTATTAATGAATATTTAAGGGTGGTGATGATTGCTTCGAGCCATTTCTGATTGACATGACAGAGGAGCGAATCGATGCTTGCTATAAGCAGGCCTTGTGGCATACACTTGTGCAAAATTTTTGTCACTTCTCACTTCCAGTAACTATTGGCATGCCACCTAAGATAGTTTCCATGAAACTTCTTTAAATGTAGAGGATTTTGTTAATGCTTGAATCCAACTTACTAAATTCCTATCACATCACCTTCCAAATTCATTGAGTTTGAGGAAATTTGTATGTATTTCCAAAATTAATTTCATTCAAGTGGACTCCACTAGCTTGCATTCATTGCTATATAAATCAGTTGCATGATTCTTCATTTCACATAATGCTAGTTTTAGTTTCAAGTATGTTGATCTATTCTAGTGATGCAACTTATGGATCCAAGAGTGATTTCCTCACTATTGTGGTTGTCGAGTGCAACACCATGCAAATATTGGTTGTGAACCAGCTTCGATAAATATTCCTCATTTGCAATGATGTGGAAGGAGTTATTTGGAATATTATTGGTGAGAACTTTCTATCTCAGGTGCATGTTCATAATTATGGCATACTGGAACACTTTCTCTACAACATCATGCGCACTTCTAAGAGCTTCAAATTGGGAATCCATGTTGTTGAGCATTGGGTAAGGCCCATATACCTATTTTATGTGGAAGATGCAATTTGTATTGAGACTACGCTATGAAATAAACAAGCCAGATAAGAAGTTTCCTTATTTCATGCAAGGATCAAGCACAATAACATGGAGACCTATGCCCAATTTGTTTAATTTAATGAGAATCTCTTCTCCCCTATGTAGATTGAGCATTTGCAAGAATTAATTGAGACCATTAGGATCCTCATCTTTAATCTTTGCGCTTAAGACCCCCTGTGATGAAAAACCTCTCTTTTTGCGATGTAATGTAAAATGTTCATGATAATATATATATATATATATATATATCTTTTTTTTGCTTTAAAACTGCACTGTGTAATGTGGATGGCTTTTGAAAACTTCAATTATATCTTCATGTTTGTATTTCTCTACAATGTGCTCTTATTTTTCATCTACAATAGATTTATTTATGTGATTTAAATGTTGTCATATTTCACAAAATAATCATCTTCAATAATATTTTCCTTTTTGCACACATATTTCTGTAACAAAGCACACATCAACTCAAATGTATGAAAATCAAATTCTAAGTATGGTTATTCAAATGCATTCAGAGCCTGCCCAAGTTATGAAATTGTATTCATCACCACCAAGGTCAAAATAACCTTTACATTATTGTCAAAGTCCCCTTTAATGAATTTTCCCTAAAGTAGCTTCTTGGAAAATATGTTCCACCTTAATTTGAAAATCCACCATGGGAGAAATGAAGTTTTGAAAACCTTGTCAGGAATCGACAAAGGTTTCAATTTTTTTCTAAACTCCACCAAAGGTATCTATCATTCTTCCTTTTCGCTTCAAGTATACTTAGGAAATTATAAACATCTTTCAATAAAAGGACACTTACAAAAAAACTTTCAAAAAGATTGACAGATGTAGACTTTAAGTTGAACCTTTAAGGCTTTCACTTGGGAAGAACATTAGGAAACCTCAACAATGTCTAACATAGGTTACAAACCATATGAAAAAGGTGACGAGGAACCTGTTTCCATTTCTTAGAAGGTAGGATGCGATTTAGTGTAGGGAGGATTAAAATGGTGACAACAAGGTGATAGAACCAATTTATTGTCACTCCAACTAAAATTTTGAGAAAAAACAAGATTTCAACATCTTCACGAGAAACCATCACTATACCTCAAGTGATAGTAGATGTTCATATATGCTCATTAGGATGTTGCTTGCTATAACCATGATATTTTTTCTTGATCCTAGTGGAAAATAATCATGAATTGCAAGTGCCAAATGATTAATCATGGATCCATATGACAATAAATATGGAGTGGATCTTTTTTATTGTGAACATCATTAGCCATTTCTTGAAATGGCTCCTTATGTTTATCTTTTTCCTTTTCTCTTGTATCATGTCATTTTCAAGCTTAATTTTCATTAAGAAGTCCTCCAACAAGATATTTGAATCATACTATGAACTCTCTCAAAGGTTCATTATGATCATTTTTACATATAAGAGTTGAGAAAAAAGAACATGACCATATTTTGTTCGTTTGAAGTGTGAGAGGAAGTTAGCATACATAATCTCTCAATTAGTGATGTAACCTAGAGTTAGGTGATGTAACCAATGTATTGCTACTCCAACTAAAATTTAAAGAAAACATATAATTATAACATCATTGTGAGAAGCCTCCAATATGTTTGTAAGCAATAGTAAATGTTCATATATGCTCATAGGATGTTGTGTGCTATCACCATGATTTTCTTTTTTTTTATCTTGTGGAAAATGATTGTAAATTAAGAATGATGGATCCCTATGGAATGAAAGTGGAGGTTGATCTTGAAATATTCTGAACACCATAAACCATTATTTAAAATTGTTCCTTATGTTTATTTGGATTTTTTGTCTCTTTATTTTTTGCAAGAAAATTGTAAGTTCTCAAATTGTTGATGAAGATAGATCTTCATTTGAGTGCTTGAAGTGTTTGAGATACTAGATGAAAAACCATGTCCTCCACTATTATTTGGTGCATACTTTATTAGCTAGGATGAAAGTGATATGATTTTCTACTTGATATTTTTAAAATATTGGAAGGTAATCTTGGTAGGATTTATTTCCTTTTTATGCAACTTTTAAAAACTAGTATTGGTCAGTTTCATATAGAAGGAGATAAGATGTATCTTCCTATATTGCAATGCTATCTTTTCTTTTTCATCATCTAAGATATAGATAATAGCTCTCCAATATGTGAAATGAAATCAAAGTGCAAAATACAACTTCCTAATGCTAAACTTCAGGAGAGAGAAGCAAATAAACCATTTAAAACTTTACAATTATAGTTCACTTAAGATGCACATATGATTAATAGAATAGACAATCAAGAAAGAATACCAGATTTTATGTTGGAAAACCCTCTTAGAAAAAAACCTACACACCAAAGTAGAGATATCTTGTATTATAGTAAAATGTCAATTACATACAAATTCACAGAGCTATGCTCTTTGAGGTGTCAATTCACAGAATCACTTCGGCAACATTACATTACAATTCACTTCGATCATACAATACTATTACATTGCACTATGGCATTAGATCATGCTTCTGAAGTGTTATAGGAAACCGACATTCCAACTCCCATAATAGACAAACGATCACCAACAAAGTAACTGTCATTCCCTTCTGCCCCGTCAAAGTGTATTGGAATGTCAAAGAGACGTAACCCTTGTCTTTTTGAACTCACATAGTCACATTGACATGTCTATCACTCCACCATAAGCCACTTAGATTGTCCTTCATGGGATAGTGGGTTCATCGCCATATCGTAGCCTATCGCCCTACTGCATGCTACATCACAAGTCACCATGGGTTACTAATATTTCCCCGCACTACCAAAAACTATCTCCACTGACCACCATAGGATGACGAGATCTATATTGCACCATCACAAGCCTCTTCATGGGCTATTGTGGGGTGGAGGTATGGCCTGCACTACTATCAGCCTCTCTATGGACTGATGCAGGGTGGATGTTAAGGACTCCTCCTAGAATATTGCATGGGCTAATGAAGATTACTGTGGGATGGTGAGTAACACTGCCAACCTGCACCCCCTCTTAGTTGCACCCTATTGTACTATGGTAAAGACCAAATGCACAACTTATGGAAGTCTGAGTTTGACGATAACTGAGTTAGGGTTTTGACAGTGAGTTTGAGACACACATTCTCAACATTCTCCCACTTGACGAAGAACTCACCAAACCCCTTCCAACACTTTGAAGTCACTGAATATTCTAGGCTCCAAGGCCCATTGAATTGGTACACCATTTGAACTTATCTGTTCTCACAGGCTTCGTCAATGCATCAATAACATTCACTAAAGTATCAAATTTTTCTAGACTAACCTTTCCATCCTGCACCATATCATGAACAAAGTGGTATTGCACGATAATATGTTTCGTCCTGACATGGAAAGTTAGATTTTTTGCCAAACAAATGACACTCTGACTATCACAACAAATAACAATCTACCCTGCATCAAAACCAACATCGAAACACAATATTTTAAGCCAAATAGCTTCCTTATAGGCATGAGTAGCTTCCATGTACTCAACCTCAATAGTGGATAAAGCGACTACAACCTACCACTTGCTCATCCAACCAAGTACACCACCAAACAACCTGAATACATATCCACTGGTGGATCTTTTGTTGACAATGTCCCCTGCCCAATCAGAGTCCACATATCCATGAATGCTAACTGAACTCTGAGATCTAGTAGAGTAACCATGATAACATAAGGTATACTCAGAAGTACCCTTTAAATACCTAGAAACCCTCTTCATAGCATCCCAATGCAACCTACCTAGATTAGCCATAAACCGAATAAGCACTCCCACCGCTTGGGCAATGTATAGCCTGGTACAATCCATTACATACATTAAAATGCAAACTATGCTTGCATAAGGCACACTGGTCATGTCCTCCATCTCAATAGGAGATTTTGGACAATCTTTAGCAAAAAGTTCCATTCCCTACAACACTAGAACAACTAACTGCTTGTAATCTGCCATATCAAAACTCTCCAAGACAAAATTTATATGCTTGCTCCGATTGAGCTAGAGTTCTCTATTTCCCCCATCCCTTTTGATTTCCATCTCCAAAATATACCTAGTTGAACCTATATCTTTCATTTCAAACTGTGCTGACAATTGAGATTTTAATTTAGAAATCATACCCTTACTATTCCCAATGAACAACATGTCATCCACATACAAGGAAATAATAAGAAGATGACCATTTTTAAGAAGTACACACAATGATTATACTTTGATCTCACAAACCCCAAAGACAACAAATAGGTATCAAACTTCTGGTACCACATTTTAAGTGACTTCTTCAAACCATACAGGGATTTCTTTAATTTGTAAACTAGGTTTTCCTTACCTTTTTCAATGAAGTGCTCTAGCTGGGACATGTAAATCTCTTCCTCCAAATCACCATGAAGAAATATTGTCTTCACATCCATCTTCTCAATCTCTAAGTCATATGTAGTTGTGAGTGACAACAAAAATATGATAGATGTTAGCTTAGCTATAAGAGAAAATATTTCTTCATAATCAATCCCCTCCACTTGGGAATATCCTTTCGTGACCAACCTTTATTTATGCTTGTCAACATTTCCATACATACCAATCTTCTTGAACACCCATTTATATCCTACAAGCTTTCATCCTTCAGGAAAAGATACCAGATCCCACATTTCATTCTTCTTTAATGATGCCATTTATTCATTCATGTCTTCCAACCAGGAATCTGAATCAGACATACCCATAGCCTCTCTAACAATCCTAGGCTCATCAGTGTTAGCAATCAAAGCATATGCATAACTAGAATCTAACATAGAATATCCAAACCTTTCAGGTTGCCACTTAGTGCATGTAGACCTCCTCACAAGCTGAGGCTGAGGTTCTTCTTCTTGTTTTGAACTTTTAGAGCTACTTGAGCTTTCCTCATTAATAGGTCCAGTAGGAGTACATAGTTCATCCTTATTTGGAGTAAGAGTAAATTCAACTACCTCCTTCTTTTTTGCTTCTTTCACCTCTAGCTACATATCAACTGTAGAAGGTTTCAACTCACAAAAGATCACACTTTTGCTATACAAAACCTTCTCTATAACTGGGTTCCAAAACATATACCCTTTCACACCAATTCCATAACTGATGAAGATACACTTTACAACCTTGTTCTCTAGTTTAGATCTCTTTTTAGTAGGCACATATGCATAAGCCTCACAACCAAAGACTCTAATGTGTCTCAATGAGGGCTTCTTACTAGACCACACTTCCATAGGTGTCTTGTCCATGAGCACTGAAGTGGGAGATCTGTTAATCAAATAACTAGCTACATAGCTACAACCTTAGCCTAGAACTTATGTTCCAGACTAGCATTGCTCAACATACTTCTTGTCCTTTCCATTAGCATTCTATTCATTCTTTCTGCAACTCTGTTTTTCTATGGAGTGTAAGGAGTTGTTTTATGCCTTTTAATTATGTGGTCCTTGCAAAATTTATTGAAATATGTTGAACAAAAATCACCATCATTATCCATCCTCAAACAATTAATTTTCCTACTAGTTTGATTTTCTACCAAGGTTTTAAATTCCTTAAACCGACTGAAAACTTTAGTTTTACTTTTGAGAAAATAAACAAATTTCCTTCTCGAATAATCATCTATGAACGAAAAAAATACATAGATTTTGATAATGAAGGAACATTAACTGGACCAAACACATCAACATGAATATAATCCAAAATTCAAGAAGATTTATGAGGACTAGAATAAAAAGAAACACAGTATTTCTTTCCATATATGCAATGTTTGCAAAAATTGAACTCAAGATTACAATCTTCAAGCCCTTCAACCAAGCTTTTATTTTTCAAGGCTTTTAAGCCTTTTTCACCAATGTGGATGAGCCTTTGATCCAACAACATTGTTTTCTCTACTGGGAGCTTCACCTCTAAATAATTAACACCCACAAGAACAACATCCTCCTTCTCTACTCGACAATATTTACTTCTTTGTAGAAGCACTATTACATTGCACTGCACATGCATCCAACTTATATAGAGTTCCAATTCGTGCACCCTTAGCTAGCACCATAGAGCCTCTAGTCATTCTACAAACACCATTCAAAAAAGAGACTTGCACACCAACACCATTAAGCTTTCTTACACAAAGAAAATTTTGAGCTAGACTTGGTATATGTATCACATCATTGATTTCCTTTATTCTTCCATAAGGATGCTGAATTTTGACTCTTCCTCGGCCAAAAATCTCCAAGTGAGAATCATCACCCAAATACACCCTTCCACGAACATACTTTTCATACTTTGAGAACCAAACTTGATGAGAGGTCATGTGAAAGGATGCACCTGAGTCTATTAACCAAACATCATCTGATGCCTAAGTCGCCAAGACTGCTATGAAGGCATCTACATCTCTATGAGAAGATTCATTATCAAAATAATTATTGTTTTTCTTATTCTTCTTCTCTTCTTTACAATCTTTTCGGATGTGTCCAGTTTGCCCACAGTTTTAGCATTTCACCTTGGAATTTTTACCAAGAGACTTTTATCTCCCCTCTGACTTGGATTTAGACCTATTTTATTTCTTCTTGCTTTTCTCCTTTGATCTGCCTCGAACAACAAGGGCCTCCTTGGCCATCTCAGAAGACTTCCTTCACATTTCTTTTGATAGTAGCAAAGCAACCACATCTTCCATCTTGAAAGTGGTTGTTGTACCCCCAATAGCCATTGCCAAGTGATCCCATGTGTCAGGAAAAGAACACAATAGGAGAATGCAATGATCCTCGTCATCTATTTTCACACCAATAGACCCCAATTGAGAAATGATCATGTTAAGCACATTCAAATGATCTACAACATATGCTCCTTCCTCCATCTTCAAAGAATACAACTTCTTTCTCAGAAATATCTTATTTACCAGATATTTACCTTGATAAATGTCACCAAGCTTCTTCCACAAGATTTTCGCTCTCTTCTCTTCATGGACGTTCAAGATAACTAAATTGGCCAAGCATAGTCTGATCAAACCCTTGGCTTTTCAGTCCATTGCATCCCAATCATCTTGCAAGGTTGTTAATGGATTCCTAGAGGAGACTACATTCCATAACTCTTGATCCATGAGCAAATCTTCTATTTTAATTTTCCACAAATCAAAATTTCCACCATTCAACTTCTCAATCTCTATTCTTCCAGATGTGCTCGCCATCTTAAATCTGAAATAAGATTACAACCAGATTTCTCTACAAAACTCCCACTGAAAAAGATCAACAAAAAAAAACCATCTTACCCACAAGGAAAACAAAGCTGGCCAGACTCTAATACCAACTATAAGGAAATCAGAGTGCAAAATATGACTTACTAATGCTAAATTTCAGGAGAGAGAAGCAAATAAACCATTTAGAACTTTACAATTATAGTTCACTTAAGATGCACATATGATTAACAAAATAGACAATCAAGAAAGAATACTAGATTTTACGTGGGAAAATCCTCTCAGAAAAAAACCCACACACCAAAACACAAATCTCTTGTATTATAGTAAAATGTCAATTACATACAATTTCACAGAGTTACGCTCTTTGAGGTGTCAATTCATAGAATCACTTCGACAACATTACATTATAATTCTCTTCGATCATACAATACTATTATAATGCACTATGGCATTAGATCATGTTTCTCAAGAGTTCCAAGAAACCGACATTCCAACTCCCATAACAGACAAACGGCCACTGACAAACTGTCATTACCTTTTGCCCCATCAAAGTGTATTAGAATATCAAAGAGACGCAAAACCTTGCCTCCCCTAACTCACATAGTCACATCGACATGTCTATCGCTCCATCTCAAGCCACTCAAATTTACCTTCATGAGATAGTGGGTTCATCGCTATACCACAATCTATTGCCATACCACATGCTATATCATAAGTCACCGCGAGTTACTAATATTTCCTTGCACTACTATAAACTATCTCCACTGACCGCCACAAGATGGTGGGATCTATACCTCACCACTGCAAGTGTCCTCACAGACTATTGCAAGGTTGTGGAATGACCCACACTACCGCCAGCATCTCCAAGGACCAATGTGGGGTGGCGGTTAAGGACTCCTCCTACACTATTGCACAGGTTGATGAAGACTGCAGTAAGATGGTGGGTAACACTGCCATCCCACACCCCCTCTTAGTTGCACCCTATAGTAAAGACCAAATGCACAACTTATGGAAGTCTGAATTTGATGACAATCAAGTTAGGTTTCAATAGTGAGTTTGAGACACACATTCTCAACAATATGCAATACTTCTCATTTGATCAAATGAAAAATTCCTTAAATTGTCTAGAATATATTCTTGATCTTGTTCAATAAAATTTATGTTGGGGTACAAAATTAGAGTTTGAAGGGTTTTGAGAGTTACAATTATGAGATTTGAAAATTTTAGCAAAATATACCTCATGGTGGGTGCAAAAAATGTTGGTATTTTAATTTATCATTTTTATGACAACATAAAATAGAATAGTGGATGAGACAATCCTCTCATCCTATTTATTGGGGAAGCTTCCTGATTTAATCTACTCTAAAATCTAGAAAAAAACTATCCCACTGATATGAACACTATACAATGTTTTCTTTAGATTTTTGCATAAGGATAAAACAAATAAGAAAACTCAAGACCTATCTATTTTGATCTTAGAGGTTAAATCACAAGACTTTGAAGAACATCTATCTCATCAATACATTTTCTTAATTTATGATAACTAAAATGTATATAAGAATATTATCCAAGGACTAAAATAGAGATCATTTGGAAGTGTATAAAAAACTGATTTGGAAAAGAGAACATAACACATAGAATAACACCAATTTGAAGAAGAAAGATGAAGAAAATAAATTTTTACTTAGACATTTAAAGCTACTTCATAACCATGAACACCATTGCTACACATACTTAACATAGATATTACTTATTAATTGACTTATTTGAATTATTAAAACATGGAGTTTTCTAATTTGGATAAAAATATTGGTAGCATAAGCATGCTTTAATTTCTCATTCATTGTACATGGGTGGAAGCAAGAAGAAGAAGTTGGGTACACATTTAGGGGAAATGTAAGAAAAAAATGCTAATAGTAAGGGTACCATTTAGGATTGGGACCCTAAACCTAAATTTCTAAAATAGCTACTCATTTTTTTTTTTTAAAAATGGGTACTTGTTCTAAAACGAGTACACATTTTGATTTTCTGCTCCCTTTTAGAATGGGTACATGTTTCAATAATTTTGAAATTTAAAATCCATGTATTTTTTATTTTTTTTTAAGGCTAAAAAACCCACCCCTTAGCCTTGGACTTGCAAGTAAAATGCCATGAAAACATCAAGAGAAAAATTGACTATAGCAATATGGCTAACGAGGTTTTTTTCATTTTTTTTTGATGAAATTAAAATCCATTGTAGATGACAATGTCTAGTTTTTAAATATGTATTTTTTAAATAATTGAACTTAATTTTCTATTTATTAATTAATTTATGAGGAAACTAATCCATAAACTTGAAATGTTAGGTATTCTTTTTTTTTAATAACTTTTAATTTTTAAGGTTTTTTAAAACAAATTATATGACACCAATCTATACATCATTCTTTACATAATGAAAACACTCATTTTATAATTATTTTAGCTCAAATTATTCTTGTTGGATGAGGGGTTCTCAAAAATAACAATTAGGGCCAATAAAAAATTAATAAATTAAAAAATTTATAAAAAAATCCTCATCAATCTTCAATATAATACATATCTTTTCCCAGAAAGAATTAAAAAATTAATTTTATTTAGGTCAAATTATAATGGATTCCTTATGATATCTTATGGTTTTATATCTATTCAATTTAGAGCTCAAATGGGTTAATTATAGATAAACTCCAATAGAGGATGTCAACTAACTAGTGTCATAACTTATAGAAATCTAGTAGAAGGGAAGTAGTTTAGGATAACCTTTAATGGAAAATAGGCAAGCTTTAGAGGACTCTAAGGTTGTTGAAAATTCTTCAATTCATGAAGAGGCCTTGGAAAATGAATGAAGAAAGGATTTATAACATGTATTGGATTGTAAATGGGATGTTACTAGATTGGAAAGGTAGGATTGGTCATTACAAACCAAATAGGAAGGTGAAAACCTCACATTTTTATTTTTCATTGAAATGTAATGAAACCACTAGTCTAAAAATTGGATGGTTTCATAATTGTTATGGACAAATAGAAGAATCATGTTGAAAAATAATTGTTGGGATGAGAGAAAAGCATCACATTGAAAATAAAATTGCAAGGGAAGTTACAAAGTGGTGCCAATGGTTGTGAAAATCAGTAAGGTAGTTGCATAACTGTCACATATTGGGAATAATGATTTTCTAGGATGGAAAAACATTTATAATTTAATTACAAAAAATCTTGGGAAAAATACAATAAGGCAAGGGAAGGTCATAGGGGCATGCTAAGGATCTGTAGTTATGGTTGTGAAATATAGGACTCAACAAGATGGAGGAGCAACAATTCAACTAATATGCACTATAAAGCACTTCACATAGGATATATATTGGAAACAAGGTACACCTAGATTGATGATGGATTGGCCACAAAGGGGCTAGTAGCTTAGTTGGTAGAGCACTCTAATAGCAAATGGAAGGTCCTAAGTTTGAGTCCTAACTAGTCCATATGATTTGTAGTTCAACATGTGGTATCATAGCTAGGGTAGGATCCCCAAGCACTTTCATTGTGTCTTAAAGGGGGTGTTGGAAATAAGCACACCTAAACCGATGATGGGCTTGTCACAAAGGGGAAAATAGCTTAGTTGGTAGATCACCCCAACAACAAATGTAAGGTCATAGGTTTGAGTCCTAGTTGGTCCATAAGAACTGTAGCTCAATAATATAGTGCGTCCTTGGAATTAAAATATCAACCCAATTTTTTATGTGCAAATTTGGGTACTTATAGTTTTAGGTCCACAAACCAATTTAAAAAATCACATCTTCATGTGTGAATCTTAACTACAACAGATTATAAATTGCATGTAATTTTTAAAGTGACCATCTAATCAAACCTTAAAATTACAATATAATTGCAAATAAATTTCATACTTCTACAATATCATTTCCCTATTTCCAAAATTCAATTAAATATCAAATTTTAATTCAAAATTGGTTTTTGTTACCAATATTTAACTCTAAACCCTGATTGAATTAAGTTACCCAAAATAATTCAGATAAAGTGGTTTATTTTCCATTAGAGGAGACCAAACATAAATCCCTTTCTCTTGAAATTCCAGGCCAAAGGAAGGCCCACTTGGACCAACTTACTCTTCACACAAGACAACTGAGAATGATATTGGTAGACAGTAATCATTAACTGGCTTATTTGGGACAGGGAGCAAGGGCCCAGGAACCTTTTAATGCTTCCCTTTTTCTATGTCGACGTCAACTGAACTGAAAAGTTGTAATTTTAGAATTGGTTTTTGCTGGGTTTCTATGACAGATATGGTGAAATGGTTAAACTGGAATAAATCAATAATTCATATATGAGGTTGTAAAACATATCAAATATCTATTCTCCAAAGAAAAAATATCCACCGCTATCCACATAAGAGGAACCTGTGTAAGCTGATCTGTGGGGAAAGAACAAGATGCTGTATGTGTGATGGCTGGTAACATACCACGTTTGTTGTTTATGTTGATTTGGAGAGCTAAAAAGCAGTGGTGGGAGTGGAACAGATTACTTCGCAATGTGGAGATTGGGAGCGTAAAAGAAATAGACGTATCACCTATCAAATATCAAATGTCTATATCCTGCCTGCCCACTGCATGGATAATTATCAACTTATTAATGTGAGGGAATGTTACAACCTGATTTTTCATTTTCAGTCAGCTTCATCTACTCTTCCTTAAAAGACAGCTCTTCCATTCTTCTTCTCATTACATTTATACACAAAAGTGATAGATTTTGTTCCATTTTGGAAAGGGAATGAATTGCTCTATCGAAGCTTTGAAAAATATCTCTTGCACTTCCCTTGGGTTGCATGTTTCTTACGTAATTGTCAGTCTAGATCTGTTAAATTTGACAGACTTTGAGAGCATGACACCCTTCAAATGCTAGGGTGGCTTTTGGTTGTTGGAGGAAATCTATAGAGATATAAAAGGATTTTGAATGGCTTGCATGAAATTTGACCATTCATTAGTGTGAGGTAAATACAGAATCTTACATAATTATTTAAATAATTAATTTAAATAGAAAGTTAAAATCAAATTTGTTTCAATTGTTAAGATTTGAATGATAAAAGTCAAAGTCAAAGTGAAAACAAAGGATAGCAGAAGCAAGGGTATGGTAGGGAATCATGAGGGTGCGAGGAAAATGAACATCAATGTGTGAACAAGAAATATGCATTTCACAAGGTTTTTTGGTATATGGTATTAAGTTGGTCAAAGTGAGACAAAAATTTATGTCTTTTAAGTGTGCTAAAGAATAGCATGAATAGGACCCTCCTTGGTAGGCTAAGAGCTAACTAGTTTAGTAATAAATATTTCCCCATAAACACCGCCCCACAAGTAATATTAGGGAGAAAGCTAATAACTATAAATTTGAGTCCTAGCAATGAGACTCGATAAGGTGCTTATGTATAAAATAGAAGTCTCTCACAAAAGGAGAGAAAGAGAAAACCTAGGAGAAACAAAATCCTCTCTAAAAGATAGAAATGAGAAGGATATAGAAACCTCCTCAAAAGGTGCTCCATGAAGGTAGGAATATGAATATGAAGAACTCCTGAAGTATGTAGAATTTGCAACCTTTGCTAAAGAAGAAGTGATAGTATCTACTAGAATCAATGAGCTTGGAACTTGACTATAAATCAAGATAAGAGATGAAAACACTACATGAGTGATATCAAGTACACTACTCAAATATGAATACACAAATGGCATGGAGGAAAACATACTCTATCAAGTTGAAGATGCACATAGTACTATTATCAAGGAGCACAAAACAAATGATGCATGAGTGACCTGTAGTACACTACTAAAATATGCATGATGATCTACATATGTAATAGAATCTCACAAATGATGACCAACTATTTAATACTGAGTAAAAGGCTGCTCCACTACTTCACTAAAATGGATTGGAATCTGATGCACATGAACTTAAAAAATTTAAGAAATTTGGGAAGGGATTTTCAAGTTGGCTTGAAGTTTTGAAGGTTGTGGGCATAAAATTTGAATTGGTTTTAGTGGAGAAATCTTCTATCTTTTTATTTGGTCATCATTTGTGAGATTATAGTATGTATGTAAAGCATCATGCATCTTTTAGTAGAATGTTACAAGTCACTCATGCATCATTTTTTTTGTGCTCCTTGATCATAGTAAGTTATATGTATCTTCAAATTCACAAAGTATGTTTACCTTCATTCCATATGTATATTCATGGTTGAGTAGCATAATTGATGTCACTCATACAATTTTTTGTCTCTTTTCTTGATCTATAGTTTTTGGAGGTTCGTTGATTCCAATAGATACCATAACTCCTTTGACATAGTTTACAAGTTATACATGTGTTAGGAGTTCTTCATCTTCATTTTCCCATCTTCATGGGGTGCCTTTAGAGGAGGTCTCTTTATGCTTCTCATTTCTCTATTTTGGAGAGGATTTTTATTCCCACTGGGTTTTCTCCTTTTCTCCTTATGTGAGATACTTTTATTTTGTATGTATGAGTACCTTATGAAGGATTCATATTCAATTGTGATTAATTTTTTCCCTAAGTATCACTTAAGGGGGAGTTAGTGTGGAAAGAATTATTAATAAACTAGTTATATTTTATCCTACCTAAGAGCTCGTCATATTTACACTACACTTAAGATCACTTGTGAGACATCTCAATTTTTGGCTCATCTCATGTGGACTCACCAAGTGTCTCAAAACTTGTTCATAGAGTCCTACACATGTTTCATTCTTGGAGGGTAAGTCAAAGCTACACTCATACCTTCTCACCTTCTCATCCTTGCCTTTATATGTAATTCTCGTATGTACATTTCACATGTTGTTTATGATAATATCTCTAATTTTTTAAATTTCTCATTTGTGGAAGTATTTTGAATCTTTCAAGTGATCTTGGTTGCTCCAAAAAAATAACCTCTAAAATATAGCCAATGTTCTATTAGAAACACATCTATTATAAAAATACATAAGAGTATTGATTCTCTAACACATGATGTCTAACCTATGAAAAATCTAGTAGCATCATCGTGATAGATAGTCATGCTACAATGTCAATACAAAGAACAACAAGAGATCAATACATACCAAATATGGAGTTCCAAATATGACATCATAAAAATACATTCTAACCACTTCGTTGCATAACTATATCATCCCAATAATATCTCTATGTAGACAAAGATCTAGAAAGTAAAATATTTTTATCTAATTAATGCACCCATGATATTATTAAGGCTAGCACCTATTTTTGACTCCAGATCTAAAAGTCATTACAACCTCAAAGGTAAATCCCATATGATCCTTAATTTAATTTTGATGGTCAAGATGAATTGTCTTCATGTGACCCTTCTTGTAAGGTCTCACCTTGTGTGTGACTAATGCAACCCTGAAATTCCTAAGTGTGTTCTATATTAATTGCTAGTGAGTTAGATTGGAAATGATAAACAAAGTACTAATCTGTTGTCATCTTTGGAATTGCATTAATAAACCCTAGGATAAACTCTTACTCTTTAATACTTTGAAATGTGAATGTGTTTAAATAACATGAGGGAATTGGTTATTCAATTATGAATTGATCCAAGTGATCAATAGTTAACCATTGTATTTTATGGCATGTTCTATACTTGAGAATTTCTATCTAATTTAAATAACTATGCTTTAAATATCTAACTTCTCAAAATTCATCTTATACAATTATGATGATTTATTGGTGGTATTTAATAGTGATTATCTAGTCCAACTAGAGCTAATGTGTTATGGTGAAAATGACTATAATTCAAGGGACACAATACAATGAATTAGTTAATTAAACATGAAGATAAGAGATGATAAATATTATATTATGATTTAATTTGATAAATTACTAATGAGTTTCATGTCTCCTAAGGTGGATACCAGTAGTGAGTATGACTAGATTCTACAACTTATAAGTGATGGAACGCGAAGGTTGGATGACTATAGTTTGGTGCACATGGATGGAATAATAATACAACTAAGGTAAGACCACAAGTGTGTGGAAGAGGTGAGTAAAACATATTCTATATCTATTTGAGTAGTAATCAACAATAATAAATAATTAGGTAAGGGTAAATTAAAGGAAGAATATATATATGTTATGCTTTCAAATTGTGGTGTTATTCTCCTTAAAGGTAGATTTAATTTTATTTACTTAAATTTAAAATGCATAAATCGATGAATTATCAATAACTAAAATCATAGGGAGTAGACTAGCCAATATTGAATTTACTATTATGATCTAACCTTACTAATGTGACGCGAGCTAATGTGCATGAATAATAATCATGTTAAAGGAAAGGGAGGACCATATATACCTAATATAAATACCTCATTGTAAAGTTATATATTGTGAAACCCTTTGACCTAAGAGGTAATTAGGGTTAGAGTTTTAAGGGTTTAATGTGTGGGTTATGTGTAAGGAGTTTTGTGGGATAATTATGTTTATGGGTTTTAATATTGTGGGTCAACTTTAAATGTGATTGAGAGGGAATTTAATTTTGTGTCATGTGATGTAAGTGGGGTTAGGATTTAAGGATCCTTAGTTAGGTTTAAAATTCGGATGGAACTTTGAAAGGGTCTTTAAGGAGTGTTATTTGGTCAAATTTCTTGGTTATAGTGCAAAAATGGACACCTAGGGTCTGTACCTTTGAGTTAAGGACCTATTGGGCATGCAATAAAGCCCCTAGGACATGATTTAACCCCTCAAAATCTCTCATAAATGAAATTGACGAGTTTTGAAGTTGGTATGGTGTTGTAAAGATTTATTGGGGTGTCCAAGTGCATCTCCCCCTCTTTAATGAGGAAAATACCCTCATTGATGGAGTGAAGTAATCTCCACACCTCCCCATCCAAGGCTTCCAAGTTCAAAATCCTTTATATCTTGGTTGAGAAGGAAGAGTTTTGATCTTCCTTCTCCTTTTGAAGAATTCCAGTTGAGTTTTGAAAGAGGAGAGAGAAGGATAGAATTCTTGCTTAAGGAGATGGAGATTTCAAGTTTAGATCTTGTAGAAATATAAGTTACTCTTCCATTTCTTATGGTTAGATTTTCCAAAGTTGCTTTTCTCTATGTTCTTGAGCTGAAAAAGAAAGAGTTAATGAGAATGCTAGAGTGCTATTTTTGTGTAATAGGTAAATGAGCTTGGTGTTGAGCTATTACCATTGAATTCAATGGATACATAGTGGTTTCTTCTTGCTTAGGGGTTTGGCTAGAGCCCATGAGGACTCATGATGCCAATATGGTATGGTGGAGATAAAGTTGTATTCATTGGTATGCTTATTTGAAGTATCATATTGATATTTTTGAAGATAGAAATCTAAAGTTATTTGGTATTAAAGTTATTTAGCTTATGAAAGACAATTTTTATGCTAAGAATAGGTAAACATAAAGTATAAATTTCTCTTGTTGAAGAAAATAAATATGAGATAGCGCAAGTCCTTTGCATTGGCATATTTTCTTGGGTTTTATTCCTTGAAAATAGTAGAAGAAAATATATCACTATATTATTGGAATTAGTTTTAGAGATCAATTTAAAAAATGGGAGGTTTAAGTAAGTTTGGTAGCCTACTCTCTTGATGGTGGAGAAATAAAAAAATTGTTCAAAAAAGAATATAATAAAAAGAATGGGGTTCCTTTAACTTTCTTTTGTGTTGAGTGAATGTGCAATACTCCCATTGTTCTTTAATAATGGATGAATACGAGAATGAGGAATGGAGTTATCATATGAATCTAAAGGAGATAAAACTAGATTATGTTATCCCAAGTATGCTATGAATATGAATGAAGCCATTGGGTATTTTTGTTATTCCTAAAGTTGCATGTTGCATTAACATGGGTTTGAAATACTCTTGTCATTTTCCCTAAATAAATATTAGAATATAAATTTCATCTTAATCACCTAAAAAGTTTAAATAGATGAGGGTTCCAATCAGATTTTCATATAAAATATCATGCCTAAGCCATGTATGAGAGGGAGATAAAATTTGCAGATTAGTCTCTATCATATACTTGCACTATTTCAAAATCATTAGTTTATATACATATATAAGCAACATAAATTATTTTAAACCAAGAAAGTTATGAGCTCCTTCTTTAATAAATCCTTATATTTACCCATAGTTAACCATAGCTGTCTATTTCTTATACCAAGTGATTTTGTTTTTGAAATGTTGATTACCATGTGTAGCATCTCATTCTCCCACCAAATGAATATACTCAACAACAATGTATGCATATCATTTTATTACCACATATTGAATGAATATAAGAAACTTTGATGAAACAAATATATGTATATATATAAATATGTGCTTTGCATATCTATAATATTAAATTATTTTTTTTAGAGAAAATATGTATGAAGGAAAAACAAAATATATATATATTACTTTGATTCTGGTCATCACCCTTAAAATCCTCACCCCTACTATTTTTTTTGCTAAGTCCAGGTCTTTGGCGGTATTTCCTTAGGTTATACTAACCTTGGCAGGCATCACCCAGGTTATCCTAACTCCTTATGTCGCTTTACCCTTTAAACTTACTCATTATCTTATGTTGGTGACATGTTATTAAGTTTTTATAACTTTCTGAAATACTAAAATGTTTTGTGGAGTCTTAGGGTTTAAGGTTTTAATGTTGGTGGTCTGTACTTAATGTTTTGTAACCCATCCAAAAGTCCACTGGCGATGGAAAGTTAAAGGAATTTCAAGTATGGGCAGGATTTTTAATAAGTTCAAAAGCCATTGGTGGTTCTTGATAGGGTTTCATGAACCCCTTATTCCACTGACTCAAAGTGTGTTATTCCCAAAAAGACAAAGGAAATAAAAGTGTAGGTTTATCTAATTATGACAGATTCCAGTGAACTTTTCAGAACTACCATAAAGAGTGATACCAATGTAAAATTAATGATCAGTTAGAAATGCACAGTCATAGAACGCCCATGTGAAAGAAAATTGACACAAATGAATACCATTACCAAATAACAATAATAAAATTGAAACATGAAGATATCCAAATGTAAGAAAGAGAAACACCAGAATATCAAAAAGGTTTATATTATATTACATATATCATCAATGTTTGCAATTGGTATTTGATTACAAAATTGGGGGTATTAGAATATCATATTCAAGTAAAAATAGAAAATATCAACACATAGACTCCCTCCACCACCTCTTGGAGATGCTCAATTTGGGCTAGTGATAGAAGATTCTCATGAGATTGTAGAAATTGAGCAAAAAACCCCATATCATTTCTTACCAGTCCTGTATGAAGAAGAGTCACTGCTTCTTCCATAATATCGTGCTGGGTTGCAGTTGCGATGTAGATTGCATCTCCCACTAGTCCAATTCTAGGGAACTGGCTGAGTCCTCTAATGACCACATTCACCTTATGTAGGTAGTCTAGGCGGACCAGGCGTTCAACCACTCTCGCTCCCCAATCATGATGCCTAGAAGTGTGAACCAAATTATAGATGAAACACTCCAAGAGTTCATGGTTATGCACATAAACTTGGTTCAGTAAATTCTATCCTAGGATATCACACAGTACTTCCTCTTCTACTTCACTCTGGATAATGAAGACCTCCCTCAGTTGATCTGACAACCTAAAGAAAGGGCTACATTTGACTTCTTCGATCACTATGAAGTCATTCATCAAAGCAACATCACTCTGTGCACTTGCGACCTTTAGAATGTCATTTGGTTGATGAAATGTAGTTATTTCCAATGAATTAATAGAAATTAAGAGAGGCATATCTAAGCTAGATTTCATTTGGACTTGGCAACTGAAAGGACAATGAGGTCGCATAAGTTAAACGCTTATGTGATGAGGATTTATTTAATTTTCCAAGTTGTTTCTTTGTCTTGATAGTTTACACATGTGAGCATGTGCTAACATAGATTCATCATTTAATCTAGCTCCTGGGAACTGAATCAATCATACATATAACCTGCCATGGGGCAAGATTCAGAGAAAGAAATGTTGGAACGACTTTCAAAAATTGTATTAATGGGAAAATGTAATTATGATTATTCTTAGCAATTAATGTGCTTACATTCAGTAGTTTCTAGGGTGGTCGATTAGCTGGAAAGAAACCGCCGCTATACTTGGCAACCATTTTGGTAACTGCCAAGATTTGGAGATATTTTCCTATATGTTGATTGAGAAAGAATCTGTGAGGGTCCGTTTTCTCTCGAAATACACTATGATGTAATAGGGAAAGAGGAACACATTTTTTGAGTTGATTTCCTCTAAATGTATTCATGTTTGCAATGACTTTCAATTTGTGAGTTATGAGTTTTGAGTATAATGTTTACCGTACCGATTTGTGAGTTGTGTAGGTGATGTAAGCATTCTTTGTGTGGCTTGTCTTATTGGTGGGTGATCCCACAATTCTAGTTTATAATTTTTGGGCAAACTGGACACTGAACTGATTTTTTAAAACTAAATCTTCACTTTTGGGCTCCTATAGCAGCTAAACCGTGAGGAATTTAAAGATGATGCAAACTAGTGATTTGTGAACTTTTGTCTATAGATTCTAAATATATTTTTTTCAAAATTTGTGAAATCAGATTGCACTTCTTTTTCCATCTCCTTCAAAAACTAGCTTTTAAAAAAAAACATTTTTAAGGAGTGACGCTCACCATATAGAACATAACTTTTTTTTTTATGAAGGATTAAATTCTATTTTTTTTGAATTTAGATTTGTAACTACAATATCTAGCACTTTCATTTAGTCTCATAGTTTTTTATTGAATATTTTTTCCTCAATCAAGTTTCAAAGTCAAACCAATTGCAATTCAGACATGGGTGGATTGTATACAACATAACTTTTTCTGTATGTATCGAAATTCAATTTTTTTTTAATGGATCAAGGACATCAATACCCAGCACAAACATATTTAAAAAAAAATTATTTTGATAATTTTCTATTTTTCCACATGTGCAAAACAGGGAGCTTGATTTTGGGTGAAAAACCTATATTTAATAAAACTAAAAAAACACATACATAATAAAACCAAAACATATTAAAATTATATTCGTTGGATAGCTCGTTCTGAGGACTACCATCTTCTAGTTGGTTCTGTGAAGTCTCCTCCATTTTCATCCTCAAACCGAGCTTCGAAGGGCAAAAATTTGGAAGTTTGCTATGACGGAGGGTGGGAAAAGGGTTCGATCGAACCCCCCTTCGATAATGGAAAATGCATGTTTCCGCATTCAAAGGAGTTCGAACAAACCCCTTTTGGGTTTGGGGTTCGCTAGAACCTTGAATTCGTTCGAACCCCTCAAAATGATTTTTTTTTGAGTGGGGGCATTTTTTGGAAGTTTTCCTTCCTCATTCGAATTGTAAACCACTTTTGTGGGTTCACCTCGGTATTGTACTCATTTATTGTAATCATAATAGATTCATGAAGATTTTCTCTATGGGTCATTGACTATCTAATTCTCTGTGCTTAATAGTTTTAAGTGATCTTTCAATTTTCTTGCACTAATTTAATTTTTATGAATTAGTATTTGTTTCCTTTTCCACTTTCAAGTTAAAAGCATACCAAAAATAAATCAAATCACATGAGGGAGTTGTACCTCTAAAATTCAAAGGAATGTCACAAATGCAATTGTGACCTTTCTAGAGTTGTTAGCATTGTTGGCTCTTGAACACCTTGGGAAATAGAGTTAATTTTAAATATTGTAATTAAAGTGCCAATCTATTCGCTAACAGATTATTGGCGACTCTGCTGGGGAAAGATAGATAATTTTAATGGGTTGATACTAGGCCATGCAACAAAATGGTACTTCTGCATGAGAATATTTTTTGTATACTTCAACTTGGTCTATATTGGATGCAGGCATAACAAGAAGATATTATTTCATAATTAAATATGCTTGCTTGGAGGTGTGGAAGGAGTGTCACAGATTATATACGGGCTAACTTTGTTTTGGAAGAAGAAGAAGAACTGGCCTAGTGACCACCCAAACATGTGGTCGAATGTCCCCCTAGACCGGAATTTGTTTACTACACTAATCCACCTTATCGCCCTAATCAACATCTTAATTAGTGCCAAGACCCTCCCCTAGCTCAACCACCACCTAGGAATTGACCTAGGGGTTTCATCTCCTCTTACTCCTTCGTGGAGTTGGCGACTTTGAATAATCAATAACTTTAAACCCCTGGGGTAATTGTATTGGACCACTAGCCCTATCTCAATGTAATGAATTTCCATGTGGATCAAGAAAGAACTTTCCAAAATTCTATAGTACGAATCTGCAAGATCCCGAGGAACACATTTTGGCCATGACTGTCATGAGCAAAATCCTAGGAATTTAGGAAGATGTTTTTGTGAGACTTTTTGTTGATATCCTGATTGAAAGTGTAGCCGAGTGGTTTAGGGGGATTGAAAAGGAATGTATAACTAGTTGGAGTGTTCTGGAGAGGATATTTCTTGAACATTTCAAAGATGTTGTCAACAGTGTTGTCCTACTCTGACATTTATTTCAAATTGTAAAAGAAGAAGGAGAATCTATGAGGGATTTTGTTTACTATTTCAATTGAGAGCTTCATCAGATTCTAGTGCCTAAACAACCTATCAAGGTAATTCAATTTCAAATTTCCAATTCTACTTTAGATTCTAAAGTTCAACTTATTCTTAAGAGAGACATAGTTTGTGGAATCGAACAAGCCCAACATGAAGCTGTGAGTATTGAATATGATTTAATTACTATGGGGATGTGGAAACAAGATGGTGTTAGAAATCCTATTTGTACCCATGAATCAATGGTTTGTAAGTCTTAAAATCCTCAATACATATGTAATCAGTCTTATCCTACTATTGAGAACATGAATCTGACTATTTTGAGCCCTTTACACTTTCGAGGTGATAGAAAAATAAATGGAAATAATATAAACCAGGTTTTTGGGATGCTCAGGTATATAGTTTGAGTACTACTGGGATGGAGGAAGACCTTAGTTCATCAAGTGAAGATGGGGATTATGAACCTCAAGTAAGACATGCTCTTGTATTGCAACCTATTTTCTAGTTCCTCTATAGTTGACATGGTTCCTTGCCTCATTTATGAGAAAAATCAGTTACCAAATTCTTCGTGCATCTTGGAATATGAAACTTTTACCTTTGAAAATCTTGATTGTGAAAGTTTGGATATGATAAATGGAGAAGGTGAAGATTCTTTTTCTAAGGATGAAGTAGTGGCAAGATCTAGGAATGCTAAACAATTCAATTTGACTGAGCAAGGTAGTATTCTAGTTAAAGATGAGGAAGATGAGGTGAAGTAGTGTATGAATTCTAATCCTCTTTGTTTTTGATGAGTCATTTGAAATACATAGTAATCCCTTGTTTGAAGGTTTAGATTTTTGTATTCAGGATGAAGTGTTAGGAGAAGTTGTTTATTATATGGATACTGGTGTAGCAGAGGATTCTAAATTGATGGAAGATAAAGATATAGATGAGTTAAAGGAACATAATGATGATGAAGTAGTGATTTGAATAAGGTAAAAAGTAATGGTGTTTCAGTTATGCAAGAAAATTTAAATCCTTTGCATTAAAGAGAATTTATCCAGATGTTTGAGCCTTGGGGAAAAATAAAATGTAACATGAATGATACAATGTAGAGTCATCTTCCTTAGTAGGAGAAAGTATATGATGAGTAGTGGTTTTATGGAGATGCGATGATTGGTGAAACTTCTTTCAACTATGTTGGTGTTCTATGGGAAATTCAAATCCTTGTTCTTCAGAAGCTGCATGGGAAGACTGGATTTTTTTAGGTTTTCCTCATTCTTTTCCCATCCAGTCAATGGTTTTGCATGAACAATATTTCTCCTTTCTTTTGGTAGGTTTCACCCTACTGTGTAAATAGTTTCCTTTTTGGTGTGTCATTTTTGTTGTGCCTGGTTTGGGTTTGGGTTTGTCTTTCCATTTCTCTTATTTTCTTTGTTTTGGTTTGGTTCCTCCCCTATTCATGACTCTGTGCCCAATGGATATAGCACTAGTTTTAAGCATGTCTCTAGGTTCCTTGCTGCATCCTTTCAGTCCTTGTCCCTAGACAGAGCCACTGCTACTTTGATTATAGGCATCACCCTTAAAAATTGTTGCCCCTACTCAAAATTTTGCTAAGTCTAGGTCTTTGGTGGTACTTCCTTAGGTTCTACTAACCTTGGCGAGCACCGCCTAGGTTATTCTAACTCCCTCTTATGACGCTTTCCCCTTTAAACCTACTCATTATCTTATATTGGTGGCATGTTATTAAGTTTTTATAACTTTCCAAAATACCAAAATGTTTTGTAGAGTCTTAGGGTTTAAGGTTTTGATGTTGGAAGCCCATACTTAATGTTTTGTAACTTGTCCAAAAGTCCGCTCATGATGGAAAGTTAAAGAAATTTCAAGTATGGGAATTTTTTTTAATAATTTCAAAAACCGTTGGTGGTTCTCACTAGGGTTTCACGAACCCCTTATACCACTGACTCAAAGGGTGTTATTCCCAAAAAGGCAAAGGCAGTAAAAGTGCAGGTTTATCTAATTATGATGGATTCCAATGAACTTTTCAGAACTACCATAAAGAGCGATAACAATGCAAAATCAATGATCAGTTAGAATTGTGCAATCACAGACCGCCCATGTGTAAGAAAATTGACACAAATAAATACCATTTCCAAATAAAAATAATACAATTGAATCATGAAGATATCAAAATGCAAGAAATAGAAAAACACTAAAATATCAAAAAAGTTTATATTATATTATATATCATCGGTGTTTAGAATTGGTATTCATTTATAAAATTGGGGGTATCAAAATATTATCTTCAAGTACATAGGGAAAATATCAACACATGGAATCCCTCCTCCACCTCCTGGAGATGCTCAATATGGGCTGGTGATAGAAGATTCTCATGAGATTGTAGAAATTAGGCAAACTCCATATCATTTCACACCAGCCCCATGCAAAGAAGAGTCACTGCTTCTTTCGTAATCTTGTGTTGGGTTGCAGTTGAGATGCAAATTGCGTCTCCCACTAGTCCAGTTCTAGGGAGTTGGATGAGTCCTCAAATGGCCATGTTAACCCTGTGTAGATACTCCAATCAAACCAAGTATTCAATCTCTCTCCTTCCCCAATCACGACGCCCAGAAGTGCGAACCACATTATAGATGAAATGCTCCAAGAGTTCATTGTTGTGCACATGAACTTGGTTAAGGAAATTCTCTCCTAGGATATCATGTAGTACCTCCTCTTCTACTTCACTTTGGATAATGAAGACCTCCCTCGGTTGATCCGATAACAAATTGAAGAAAGGGATACATTCGACTTCTTTGATCACTATGAAGTCATTCATCAAAGCAACTCATCCATTTGTGCACTCGCCATCTTCAAAATGTCATTTGGTTGATGAAATGTGGTTATTTCTAATGAATTTATAGAAATTAAGAGAGGCATATATGAGATGGATTTCATTGGGACTTGGCAACTGAAAGGATAATGAGGTGGCATAAGTTAAATGCCGATGTGATGAGGATTTATTTAATTTTCCAAGTTTTTTTTTTGTCTTGATAGTTTGCGCGTGTGAGCATGTGCTAACATGGATTCATCATTTAATTTGACTCCTAGGATCTAAATCAATCGCAAATATAACCTACCACGAGGCAAGATTCTGAGCAAGAAATGTTGGAGCAACTTTCAAAAATTGTATTCATGGGAAAATGTGATTATGATTATTCTTGGCCATTATTGTGCTTACATTCATTGGTTTATAGGGTGGGCAATTAGCTGGCAAGAAATTTCCACTATACTTGGCAACCGTTTTGGTAATTTCCACGATTTGGAGAACTATTTTCCTATATGTTGATTGAGAATGACTCTATGAGGGCCCATTTTCTCATGAAATACACTGTGATGTAATAGGGAAAGAGGAAAATATTTTTTGTGTTGATTTCCTTTGAATTTATTCATGTTTGTAATGAATTCCAATCTATAAGTTGTGAGTGAGTTTAATGTTTACTGTACCGATTTGTGAGTTGTGTAGGTGATGTAATTATTCTCCGTGTGGCTTGTCTTCTCAACATTGTACTCATTTATTGCAATCATAATAGATTCCTAATGCTTTTCTCTATGGGTAATTGACTATCTAAGTCCATGTGCTTAATAGTTAAGTGATCTTTCAGTTTTCTCATGCTAATTTATTTTTTATGAATTAGTGTTTGTTTCCTTTTCTACTTTAAGGTTAAAAGCATATCCAAAATAAATCAAATCACACAAGGGAGTTGTACCTCTAAAATTCAAAGGAATGTCACAAATGATATTGTGACCTCTCCAAAGTTGTTAGCGTTGTTGGCTCTTGAACACCTTGGGCAATATAGTTAATTTTAAATATTCTAATTAAAGTTCCAATCTATTCACTAACAATATATAAACAAGATTAAATGGTAAATGTTATACAAATAAAATGCATTAATAATAAATAAAAACAAAAAAATATAAAAGAGGCTTGTGGCTTATGTAGGGCCAAGTCCCTAGATAGGGTGGGGCCTTTGGGGGGCTTAGGCCCAAGGGGTTGTTGTTAGAGTAAAGGTCTTAACTTAATTATGTTGATTAAGTTACCTTTATTCCCTTCTTAAGATTTCAAGTTAGTTTGCATAAAGTGACATTTAATAATTATATTAATTATTAAATGTTATCCTATTAGGGCTTCTATTAGGATTTTATTAGGGTTTGCATGATCTCCTTTTTATAAGGATTGATCCCATTGTATTTCATATCAATTCATTCTCTCATTCTCTCTGATATATACATTTTCAGTTTTCAGAGAACCCTTGCTTGTTTGTCTCCATCTCTTCTTTTGTGACAAGTTATTTGCATGCAGGTGATCTTCGAGGTTTGTGGTGTTGTATTTTCTCAACTCCTACATAGTATCAGAGCTCCACACCTGCTGCTTCCTGTTCTTGTTTTGAAGATTTTTGGTGCTTCAAGGGTTTGAGGCTTGTTTTCTTGATCTAGGGCATACCTGCAATTTTGAAGTATTTTCAGCTCAAACAGATATCATCATTGCATCTGCAGCGGTCCAAAACCCCTAAATCGACTATTCATTCGTCCATTCTGGACAAAGTCAAAATTTGAGGCAAATTTTTTTTGCAATACGGCCATACGGCCTTCCCCTGCCTGGTAAATTTTATTTTTCGGAAAAAAATTTCTGCCTGTTTTTCAAAAAAAAATTCGTCAAATTTTTTATTTTGCAAAAAATAGTTGTAAATGAAATTTTTGTTTTGATTTTTAAAAAAAAAAATCAAAGAAAAAAAAGGAGCAAAAATTTAAGCCTTTTTAAGGCTTGCTCGGGCCTCAGATTTGGGGCCTGCGCAGGCCGCATGTACATCCGCAGCCTTGTGCAGTGTACCCTGCACAGTGTACCTACGCAGTGTACCTACACAATCTGCTGCATGGGTACGGTGGGGGTGGCCCACGTGCCTCCCCACCTCCAATTTTTTTAAAAAAAAATTTTATCAAAAAAATTTATTTTGTAAATTTATTTTATTGTTTTTTTTATTTAAAAAAAAACAATTTTTTCCAAAAATAGTCCAATTGCACTTTTACGGTGATGGCCATTTGGCCGTCAAATTTAATCTAGTCATTTTGCTGTGACGGCCGTATGACCGTCAAATTTAACCCAACACTGATTTTTTCCCTCTTTGGAGTTGATTTATTCCGGAGGCCGTAACTTGGGCATACGATATCATTTTTTGGCAAACGAGATATCGTCCAAAAGATGGTTTCTCATCTTTCCAGGGGTGTGGGTCTCATCACATCTTTTTTCTATTGGTGCATTCTACAACCAGTTGAAGACAAAGGGGCTTTTTTCAGTCTCAAGCTCATAACTTTTGATCAGTTTCTCCGTTTTTCGTAATCTCAGCGGCGTTGGAACTGTATTTCAAAGCTCTTCAGTTTCATCCATGCTATTTTTTCAAATTTCACTCCAAGTATATTTTATTTAGTTATTCATGTTTTCACACCCTAGTGGATTACCTGGACATATTTGCTCTTGGAAACTTTTTGTTCACATGGGATGCTTTGTTCTTGGCTATTCTTCATGTATTTCCAGCATTTTGTCCTTTGAGGACATATTGAGCATCATTTGTAAGCTATCTTTTATGTAAACACACTGAGATAAAGTGTCACACTATTGTACATGCATCTTTTGGGATTTTGCACATAAGGTTGTGCCATATTTTGTACTCGCACTGATATTATAAAGTGCCATGAGGGGTTGTGTAGTTTGCCTTTGTTTTTCCATCACATCTTTGTCTGGTGAGTATCCCTCCATGACGATAATGAATCCATACCATGGGGAGTTGTGTAGTTTGCCTTTGTTTGCCATCACACCTTTCTCCGATGAGTGTCCCTCCACGACGACCATGGATCCATATGATTCCAGCCTCATGCATGTGTGCTTTGTTTTGCACACCACTTTTTCAGTTGTAGGTGCTATCTTGCACACTTTCAGATGTTTCTTCTCCTTCATGCACTACAAGGTGTTTCACATCATTTCAGTGGATCTGTCAAGCTCTCCCAGTTCAACATTATGGGGGGGTTATTATATTGTTCATGCTAATTCTTCCTTGGTTTCACCTTGGAAGTAATCTTCCATTCTCAGTTGATCAGTGTTTCAGACTATTGGTTCTTGTGCCATCTATATCTTCGTTCTAGGTGTTTGCCTTTGTTTGCCATCTGATTCGAGTAGTGTCATATGGGCACTTATGTAGATTGTTGTCTTCTTGTTCATGATCATTCTATCTTCAGCGGAGGTTCTTCAACACCATAGCAGTCATCTTTCAACAGTTGTTTGTAGTTTCTTCTGCTTCAGTGATGTTCTTCTTTTTGGCCTTCTGCATCTCTTTTTGGAGTAGAGCTTTTTCCCATGAGGTTTTCTCTATGTCTCCTCTTTACAGAGATTTGGTTGTATTTGGGTACCTGATCTGGCCTAGTTGCCGAAACCCATGTTTTCCTTCTTGCATTGTAGTTACCTTTACTTTTCTGCATTCGTTTGTAGTTGCACTGTTGCTCATCTTAAGGGGGGGTGTTAGAGTAAAGGTCTTAACTTAATTATGTTGATTAAGTTACCTTTATTCCCTTCTTAATATTTCACATTAGTTTGCATAAAGTGACATTTAATAATTATATTAATTATTAAATGTTATCGTATTAGGGCTTCTATTAGGGTTTTATTAGGGTTTGCATGATCTCCTTTTTATAAGGATTGATCCCATTATATTTCATATCAATTCATTCTCTCATTCTCTCTAATATATACATTTTCTGTTTTCAGAGAACCCTTGCTTGTTTGTCTCCATCTCTTCTTTTGTGACAGGTTATTTGCATGCAGGTGATCTTCGGGGTTTGTGGTGTTGTATTTTCTCAACTCCTACAGTTGTGGCCCCTTATAGGCCATAGATTTTAAGGAGGCTCATGGACCTCTTGGGAAGCTAGCAACCTCCCATATGGGAGGCGTTGCCCCCCTACCCCTCAATAATTTTTTTTTGCCTTACAATTTTTGTTCAAAAGAGAAAATGAATGCTTAGATCTTAGTATTTTCAAATGAAAACATAGTAAAGTTTTTGAATGCATAGATCTACAAAATCTTAAGATGAATACATAGTTTAAAAAATTCAAATGTTAAGATCTGTAGTATCTAAAAATGAACACATAGTGAAATTTTCAAGGGAAAATAAACAATTTTAGCATAAATAAATTCACAGATCTATAGAAGTTTTAAAAGAAAATAAAATAAAATTTCTCTCTGTTCATTTCAACACAAGTCTACATAAAGAAATTTTGTACATGATTAACACTACATATTTGATAAGGCAGACATATATGATAAGAAATAGAATAATGAATATGCATATTCAGAAATTCATACAACTCTAAAAAAGTTACAACATCTTAAAAATGTTCTTTGTATTTCTTCTAATCTATATTTTTATTAATACAAATCTTTGCTAGTAAAACAATGAATTGAACCAACATGAGTAAGCAAACAAATAATCTAGAAATAATATGAATTTACAATATTTATACAAGCAATATGCAATGAAAATTTAAAGGGAGGTCATGCTTGGAAAAATATCCTCCCATGAACTTAGAGACCTTCTCCATCTCCCCCTAAAACCTACAATTCAAATGAGCAACTAAAAAGAGGAAGAGACTTGTTTTATAGAGAATCCCTAAAGATTAGGATTAGCTTATGTTTCCCTAGGATCCATTGGCTACCTTTCAATCTAATCCAATGGCTAGGAGTGAGTGCTCATTCTATTAACCTTTTAACCATTGATTACTTTATTTAATATTACCTTAATAATGAATTAGTCCATGGTGGAGGAAAATATAATTAGGACCCGCAACTTTAAGTTGACTTAAAGTCATCTTATGTAACTTTTAAATAAGAACTTTGGGCTTGATAAATTTTAATTTAAGTGAAGCTAAATATGAATTTGAATATTAAGATTAAATCCCAAGGCCTTCTGAAGGCTAAAAAAAAACTTTGAGGCCTTAAACATTAAATACTCATTAAGCTAGTGAAGCAATAACTCATGGAGCAAGATTTATGCAAATGCATCATAAGAACTAAAGTGGAAAGGAAGCTATTTTACAAATTTATTCACTTTAATGAAATTTAATTTAAAGCTATTATTTGATTAGTTAAAAAATTAAAAATAAAGAATCTTGAAATAATAGGTATTATAAAATGGTTCATTTAATGTAGTAACAATCTCCTTGACAAATTAAACAATTAATCTGTCTATTGATTTTTTATAAGCAAAAACTTAATTAGATAATTCATATTATCCATATCATAGGAATATTAATTTGTAACTTAGGATATAAAAATAATTGATATTTAAATTAAATATGAAATAAATAATTAATCAAATTTTATGGAACTATTATCGATGAAAGGATGAGTATATCAACATTAAATAACCTTGCTTGATTTAATTAGTAAAGTAAGAGCTCTTAATGTCAAATAATGAGGTGGACCAATTTTGGTGAGATATTTCATCAAGATAATTAAGAGGTTATATGCAAGTAATATTCTTATCAAGATTTCAAATCTTAATATACATGAATATAAAAATAACTATATTAGGGTCAACTATAATTAAATTAATTTGACCCAATTGAAATAGCCATGACACATTAGGAAAATGTGCAGGCTAAGATTCAAGTTAAATAATAAGTTTATTGAAGTGACATTATTGATAACCCTATATCATCTATCGAACTCACAAGTTGCATGCTTGTAAGACTTGACAAATTTGAATTCTTGGTGTGTTATCAAAATACTAATGTTTTCCTTATGATATATTATGGTTCTATATCTATTCAATCTAGAGCTCATAAGGGCTAATAGTAGATAAAATCCAATAGAGGGTGTCAACTAACTAGTGTTATGTCCTATAAAAATCTAGTGAAAGGGAAGTAGTTTAGGATAACCTTTAATGGAAAATAGGTAAGTTTTAGAGGGCTCTAAGGTTACCAAAAACACTTCAATTCATGAAAAGGCCATGTAAAATGAAGGAAGAAAGGATTTATGATGTGTAGTAGATTGTAAATGGGATGTTACTAGATTAGGAAGGTAGTATTGGTCATTGAAAACCAAATAAGAAGGTGAAAACCACATATTTTTATTTTTCATTGAAATATAATGAAACCACTAGTCTAAAAAATTGGATGGTTTCATAATTGTTATGGAAAAATGAAAGTATCATATCAAAAATAATTAGGATGAGAGAAAAACATCACATTGAAAATAGAATTGCAAGATAAGTTACAAAGTGGTATCGATGGTTGTGAAAATCACTAAGGTAGTTACATAATTGTCACCTAGTGAGAGATAAAGGTTTTTCTAGTGTGGAAAAAAATTTATAATTTGATTACAAAAATCTTGGGAAAATATACAATAAGGCAAGGGAATGTCATAGGGGCATGCTAAGGATTTGTAATGATGGTTCTGAAATATAGGAAGTTCAACAATATGAAAGAGAAACAATTCAACTAATATGCACTCTAGAGCACTTCTCGTAGGATATATGTTGGAAACAAGCCACATCTAGATTGATGATGGATTGGCTACAAAGGGGCTAGTAGCTCAGTTTCTAGAGAACTCTAACAACAAATGAAAGGTCCTAATTTTGAGTCCTAGCTAGTCCATATGTGTTGTAGTTTAACATATGGTATCATAGCTAGGCTAGGAGCCCCAAGCACTTATAATGTGGCTTAAAGAGGGGTGTTGGAAGTAAGCCAAACTTGAATCAATGAAGGACTGGCCACAAAGGTGCATATAGCTTAGTTGGTAGAGAACTCCAACAACAAATATAAGCTCTTAGATTTGATCCCTAACTGGTCCATATGAACTGTAACTCAATAATAGAATGCATCCTTGTAATTAAAATATCAACCCAATTTTTGATGTGCAAATTTGGGTACATGTAGGTTTAGGTCCACTAACAAATTTAAAATATCAGATCTTCAAGCATGAATTTGAACTAAAATAGATTATAATTTGATTGCAATTTTAAAGTGACCATCTAATCAAATGTTAAAATTATAATACAATTACAATGTCCTTAATTTTTTGGACATTTAGAGGTCTAATTTTAGGAGAAAATTGAAATCCTCATAGTTTTGTGACTAAAGAACACAACTCTTTAATTAGTTCTTATATTTTCTCTACTCTTCTAGGTGCCCAATATTTTTTAACCCTATTGTATAAATCATACTTTTTATATTTTAATATAATTTAGGTGGCCTCCACATTTCATTTATAAAAAATAACAATAGAATTATTTTATACAAAATTGGTTATAATAAATTAAACTAAGAAATCATAAAATCTGATCTATCAAACTCACAAGTTGTATGCTTGTAATACTTGACAAATTTTTATTCTTGATTTGTTATCAAATACTAATGGAGTCCTTATGATATCTTATGGTTCTATATCTATTCAATCTAGAGCTCATATGGGCTAATTGTAGATAAAATCCAATAGAGGTGTCAACTAACTCGTGTTATGTACTATAAAAATCTAGTGGAAGGGAAGTAGTTTAGGATAAGCTTTAATGGAAAATAGGTAAGTTTTAGAGGGCTCTAAAGTTACAAAAAAATGCTTCAATTCATGAAGAGGCCATGAAAAATGAGGGACGAAAGGATTTGAGGTGTAGTAGATTGTAAATGGGATGTTACTAGATTGGGAAGGTAGAATTGGTCATTGCAAACTAAATAAGAAGGCGGAAACCACATATTTTTATTTTTCATTGAAATGTAATGAAATCACTAGTCTAAAAAATTGGATAGTTTCATAATTTTTATGGAAAAATGAAAGTATCATATCAAAAAAAATTGTTCGGATGAGAGAAAAAACATCATGTATTGAAAATAGAATTGCAAGGGAAATTACAAAGTGGTACCAGTGGTTGTGAAAATCACTAAGGTAGTTGCATAATTGTCATCTAGTGAGAGATAATGGTTTTTCTAGTGTGGAAAAATATTTATAATTTGATTAGAAAAATCTTGGGAAAAAATACAATAAGGCGAGAGAATGTTATAGGGGCATGCTAAAGATTTGTAATGATGGTTCTGAAATATAGGACTCAACAATATGGAAGAGAAACAATTAAACTAATATGCACTAGTCTAAATCACTTCTCGTAGGATATATGTTGGAGCCAAGCCACACCTAGATTGATGATGGATTGGCTACAAAGGGGCTAGTAGCTTAGTTGGTAGAGCACTCTAACAACAAATAGAAGGTCCTAAGTTTGAGTCCTAGCTAGTCCATATGTGTTGTAGTTTAACATGTGGTATCATAGCTAGGCTAGAAGCCCCAAGCACTTATAATATGGCTTAAAGAGGGGTGCTGGAAATAAGCCACACCTGAATCAATGACGGACTAGCCACAAAGGCACAAATAGCTTAGTTGGTAGAGCACTCCAACATCAAATATAAGGTCTTGGTTTTGAGCCCTAACTGGTCCATATGAACTGTAGCTCAATAATAGAATGCATCCTTGGAATTAAAATATCAACCCAATTTTTGATGTGCAAATTATAGGTTTAGGTCCATGTACCAATTTAAAAGATCAAATCTTAATGTGAGAATCTGAAGTAGAATAGATTATAATTTGCTTGTATTTTTTAAAGTGATCATCTAATCAAACTTTAATATTACAATACAATTGTAAATAAATTTCATACTTCTACAATATCATTTTCCCACTTCCAAAATTCAATTAAATATCAATTAAACATCATATTTTAATTTTTTAATTCAAAATTAGTTTTATTACCAATCTTTTAACTCTAAACCTTGATTGAATTAATTTACCCAAAATAATTCAGATAAGTGGTTTATTTTCCATTAGAGGAGACCAAACCCAAATCCCTTCCTCTTGAAATTCTAGGCCAAAGGAAGGCCCACTTGGACAAACTTAATCTTCACACAAGACAACTGAGAATGATAATTTGTAGACAGTAATCATTAATTGGCTTATTTGGGACAGGGAGCAAGGGCCCAAGAACCTTTTAATGCCTCTCTTTTTCTATGTCGACGTCAACTGAATTGAAAAGTTGTAATTTTAGAATTGGTTTTTGTTGGGTTTCTATGACAGATATGGTGAAATGATTAAACTGGAACAAATCAGTAATTATCTATTCTACAAAGAAAAACTATCCACCGCTATCCATATAAGAGGAACCTGTGTAAGATGATATGTGGGGAAAGAACAAGATGCTGTATGTGTGATGGCTGGTAATATACCACGTTTGTTGTTTATATTGATTTGGAGAGTTAAAAAGCAGTGGTGGGAGTGAAACAGATTACTTGGCAATGTGGAGATTAGGAGCGTAAAAGAAATAGACGTATCACCTATCAAATATCAAATGTCTATATCCTGCCTTGTTAATTTAATATTGTAGCTTGGACAGTTGTTTCTCCAATTCCAAGAATTAGTATTTAATTCTCGAGACTTCTAGATAGAAGTTAGTTAGGTCTAGATATTTAATTATTTAATTAAATAATTGATTCCTTTAGAGACTTCTAGAAACCAGTTAGTTAGGGTTTGTTAGAGTCTAATTAATCTTAGCCATTGATTGAGATTAAATCTTGGCCATTGGTTTTCCAATGAGAATAGTTTAAAAGGGGGTCATTGGGAATTTGGAGAACACATACTGATAGACACAAGTTGGAGAAATATTTGCAGTGATAGAAAATAGTCTTGCAGTGATAGCAAGGACGCAGTGATAGCGTTGGAGGCAACAGCAGTGGAATTTCAGCAAGAGAAATTGAGAGAAGAATTTTCAGTGAAGAATATTGCCAAAGCTTTGTCAGTGAGAGGCAAGCAGTTTCTTTTGTATCTCTTGATTTGCTGAAGATTAATATAATTCCTCATCTGCAATACTGGTTTTCCCTTCGGGGTTTTTCCAGGGACAATTTGTCCAAAAATATTGTGTTTATTAGTTTGCATGTTTTCTTCTCTATTCATGTGAGTTTTATTTGTGAAGTTGTAGTTGTATGATTTTTCAGTATTTGCTGTGAATTAATTTTTGGTAGTCAAATAATCTTTATAGATAGGAGATTAATAATCAGTAACTGCAATAGATTTTTCACATGCCTGCCCACTGGATGGAAAAGTTATCAACTTATTAATGTGAGGGAATATTATAACCTGATTTTCCATTTTCAGTCAGCTTCGTATACTCTTCCTTGAAGACAGTTCTTCCAATCTTCTTCTCATTTCATTTATACACAAAAGCGATAGATATTTGTTTCATTTTGGAAAGAAAATGAATTTCTCTATCGAAGCTTCGAAAAATATCTCTTGCACTTCCCTTGGATTACATTTAATTTCTAGGGTTACATGTTTCTTACGTAACTGTCAGTCGAGGTCTGTTAAATTTGACAGTTTGACCTTGAGAATATGACTCCCTTTAATTTCTAGGGTGGCTTTTGGTTGTTGGAGGAAATCTATAGAGGTATAAAAGGATTTTGAATGGCTTGCATGAAATTTGACCATTCATTAGTGTGAGGTAAATACAAAATCTTACATCATTATCTAAATAAAATTTGATGGTCATTAGTGTGAGGTAAATACAGAATCTTACATCATTATTTAAATAACTAATTTAGATAAAAGAGTTAAACCAAATTTGTTTTAGATAAGTATATGTATAATTGTTAAGATTTGCATGATAAAAGTAAAAGCGAAAATGAAAAAAAAAGGATAGCGGAAGTAAGGGTATGATAGGCAATCATAAGGGTGCAAGGAAAATGAACATCAACATGTGTGAACAAGAAATGTATATTTCACAAGGGTTTTCTTGGCATATGGTACTAAGTTGGTCAAAGTGACTATTGAGTAGCACAATGGTGACAAAAAATGCAAGGCTAAGGTTATATAGTTAAATGGAGAGATGTTATTGTCCTTGCCATACAATGTAGCTCAAGTCAAAGGTTATGGAGATCTTTCCAAGATGTGAAATGGTAACTATTTTCATTCCTACAAGACCTTTTGTACAAATTTGCAAGTGAATGCTTCTTTTATTCCTCCTCTTGTTTGTAGTCCTATACTTAAGTTGTTTCCCCCACTCAAAGTTGCATATAGAATGAAAGTCATTGAACATGATACCCCATCTTAGTTTCATCACTCAAAGGAAAATCAACAAGTTTTTGATCTTATTTTTGTGATGGGGGTCTAAGTAATCGATTGATTCTCTCTTTGTTGGGAATTTCTTGTTTCTTCTCCCATTCATCTGTAGAACTTTGCCTTTTAGATTTTTGCATTGATTCAGATTTTATATTTGCTACTTCAAGGGTAGCAGATTGGATTAGTATATATTTTGTAATACCCATCCATTTGATAACTCTTGTCTCATCTTGATATTTATTATGTAATTGTAAGATGTATGTATGTCTTGATTGGTCATTAATCTTTCTTTGACTATGATCTCCTTTGTTAGATTTGATGCTTTACCTTGAGTGTGGAGGAAATATGTAAGTGTTTTCTCGATCAAATAATATGGAGTTGAATGAAATGGATCATTTGACCTTCTCATCTAAAAACCTAGTCCTTGTGGTCAAGATACTAACCCTATGACTTGTGAGTATTTTTTGTTTCTCAACCATCCTACTTGGATGTAAACAAAAGAATGTTCCTTATGTTTATCAATTTTATTTTGTAATTTGAATCAATTGTGATTCTAGATCCTTGTTTTGTTGATAAACTTATCAAGTATGTGTTTCCTATGCATGCATTTATTTAAAATTATATCACTTACATTTTATAGAATTTTTGAAATGCTAGTTTTGGAGTATTTGCAAAATAATATTTTATACTAAAGTTGAGATAGTTATTTTATCATTTTCATGAAAAATCCTTATATATTTTAATAGTGTAGGTATCTAGAAAAGTCAATAAGTTAAATGAAATTGATTAAATTAAATGTATAAGTAAATTTTAGTGAAATTTATATAAGGTATTTACATAGAAATGGGACACCAAAAGGGGTCAAAAGTTGACACTTGTTTTTATAGTAAAAACTAATCATGAATGAGAAATTGAAGATAGCCACACCCAAAATTTAAAGATGTTCCAAGAAAAAGATTCATAATAATTATAATCTAATTTCAAAACTACTATTTTTTTATATAAATATTGTAAATTAAGAGGTTTAAACAGGGGGGGCACACAAAATGTAGATTAAAAGGTTCAAATGGTCCCCTTTTCAAAGATCTCTTGGGACATTGAAGAATTATTGACTTGATATTCATTCTCAATTTTATTTAAGTTTTCATTTGTGTAAATGTTGTAATCATTCTCTCATTGTATTTAATAATGTGTTTGATCTTGTATTTATGGATTAAAAAATCCATGAAGCTCCCTTCGGGTTGGGTTTTGTTTGGCTTTGCATAAGCCTTGGCCGCACATGATATATTTCTAAACTCTTCAGGCTCCTTCTTTGGTCACGTCTTCATTTGCTTCGCCACGTGTCAGCAACACATGCCTTTGAAAATATTCTCCCCATTGTTTCATCTCTGAGCCCCGTCCGTGTGCCACATTGCATAGACCCTCAGATGCCTTTTGGGCGGCCCCATTGATAGAAGCTCAATCCAATGCCATGCCACATGTCATCCTCCTAGGGATTGCATCCCAAAGAAATGAAAGATGGATAAAATCCCCTGTTGATGCTCCACGTGTCACCTCCGCAGAAGCTATGGTTGCAAAGGAAGGAAGAATGAAAGGAGGCTCTGCTTCTAAGCCACGTGTTCTAATCAACTCTTCAAACGGTTAGGCACATGTCTTCATGAGGTTTTCGCTACTTCCCCTTTGGGACCACATTCATCATTTGCTGCAAAGCTCACTTTGTTCGAGGTAACCAAGGATCTTTTTGTTACGATTTTCTTCAAATCATCCAAGGGGAGGACAACGCGTGCTTGGGGAATCTTTCGGGCTATTGGCTTTCAGGTGGTGGAGAAGTCTATATATACTGCTTTAACTCTTTGAGAAAGGGTTCATAAATCATAGAAAAAGAGATTGAAAATCTCTAAGCCTTTGTATTATTTTCTGATTATTGTATTAAGACTTATCTAGACTGTGCCAATTGTTCGACCTCTCTGTTTCTTATTTAATATAAGACATTATAATGTGCTACTTATCGTACTAAGTAGTTTATCTGCACAACATTTATAATTTCAATAGAAATTTGTTGTTCGAATCATGTCTCGAACTCTTCTTGTTCAATGAATGTATACGGAAGTTATACTATGTTATTTGATTAACTACTTAGGATTTTCATCTATGTTTTTTGTTATTCTCGGACATGCAGATTGTTGAATGGGCCCTCAAACCTCATCCAAAAGGAAGGTTTACTGTGCCTATATAATTAAATCTTCGTGCATCGCCTTAGAGATCAGACTCTATTTTTAATATCTGCTTCCTTTTTCCATTCTCAACCCCAATTATACGAAGATTCGACTTCTTTAAAATCCAGAGGTTACTTAGTTTAGCGCAATTGGTCCCCCATTAACTGAGTTTCTCATAAGGTTATTTTCCTAGTAATTTTAGGCATCAATAGTTCTTTTTCTAGCACGCCCGGTGGGACTATGTTTGAATGTATTTAAATTTAAAGTGGGTGTATAAGCCATAGACCTATTACCAGATTCTAAATAGTGAATAACCCTAGCCTGTTAATACCACCGCTGGTAATAATACAAGAAAGATCCTATCAAGTAAACGTTCTGACCCCTCTATTGGCCCCATTGCCAATGGCTAACTAAAATTATGTAGCTTGGGACACTAGAAGCCCTCTTATAGCACCAGTAGCACTAGCTATATGGGTGCATATCCCAACCTCTTCTCTAATGTTTTTACCAAAGTTCACTAGGGAAGGCTCAAAAACACACGATACTTACCGCTCAAATGCAAGGAATGTCTTTGGAACAAGAAGAAAACATAGCTCTTGATCATGTGTTGTTCTCATGGATGGAAGGCGAAGAAGTGGCACTTTCAAATTATGTTTCCACATCAAAGGCCCCACAATTCCAATCAGACTACAAAACTCACTCAAAGAGGAGGTTCATAGGTGAATCGACCACTCAACAACCCAAAAGCATTCTCGACCAAGCCCCTAGCACCTTCATAGTTGTTTAGAAACCTTAGCCACACAAGGAGATTGTTATAAAAAATTCTAAGGGGCATAAGTCTTTGACTCCACCACCATTCAATGTGGTGAAATAGTTGAAGAAAGCCTCTTCTAATGTATCTCTTTGGGATATCTTAGCGATTCTGGAGCAGAAGTCGTTGTTGCAGAAGGACCTACAGGAAGATGCAAGCATAGGACCAACAAAGCAACCATCCAAGGAAAAAGCCATTGATCCATCACCTCAAGAAAAGGTCCTCATGAATAATAGAGAGGGAACCTCAATCGAAGGTGGGGGTAAGCCGAAACCAATACCTTTTTTCCTAACTAGATCATTATGGGTAAAAAATTATTGCATAATTCTATGATTGACTCTAGTGCTAGCATGACAGTCATGCCCAAGAAAATAGCTGAAGCCTTAGGACTTAGCTATGAACCTTTAGAAAGGGGGGTTATGCAACTAGATGGGAATAAGGTTGACACCATAGGTGTCATAAAAAATGGGTATGTGCAGGATCATGATGGGCCAAAAAGTGGTGATATGTAAGCCATATGATGGCCCATGTGGTTGACGACTTTTCTTTTACCCAAAATAGATGAAACGAAAAGGGTTTTTAGAGGAGATTCTCAGCTTTACACCAATATAAATTATGCTTTACTTTGAATTTAATAAATAATTATTATTCATTTTCTATTAGAATTATGAATAAAGTCCTGATTGATAGGCTGATTGAAAAACATCTATAGCTTTCAAATGGTATCACATTTTTTGAATCTAAAACATGCGTCACATTCTATGCTTGGCATACAATAGGATTAAAAAAATAAAATTGAATTTCATAAATTTTTGACCAAGTTAAGGTGGTTAGACAGACGAGCTTTTATATTTTTTAAAAGTTGTAATAAAAAATTCATAATTAATTATTTACATGGAAAAAAATTATAAAAAAATATGCATCACATCGGGACATGAGTCCTCTACTTATATCTAAAAGCTTATAAAAAAATATTATAATTTTATTGTGGTTAGGGTGGTCAGACAGACACCTACTTCTTATTTTTACCCTGAAATTTAAATACTATTGCATTGAAATTTTAAATTTTCACCAAATAGATTTAAAAAATAAAAATAAAGGTCTAGTAGTTTAGAAACTAAATTCAATTTGCTATAGATTCTATTTTTACATTTTTTTGAAATAATATAGATAACTTATTCAAATTTTTACGTCAAGTTGTCTAACTCTGATTTTTTGTCTTTTTATTGCCACTTAAGGGCTTGTTTTTTCCATGATGATCCTGCACATACCCAAACCTTCCATTAACTTTGTTTTCTTGCCCTAGTATCACAATTCCATAGGATACTATGATCATTGACGTTCCTCCCATTTTTGGCCTTTGCTTATCCCGAGAATTCACTACCAAAATAGGCGGGTATATTTCTTTAGATTGGTCGCACTTATTCCTTATGACCAAGTATGGAGCTAAGATGAATATAGTGTCTAAACCCTTACATTTAGAACATGTAGTAGATGAAGCCATGATAAATGTTGAGGCTACCCATACCTCTATCACCAAAGAGATGTATTGCATTGAGTTACTTGAAGATGAGAAGGTAACCATAGACTAGACTGGTCAGGAGGAGGTTCTCTTGAGTGAATTTATAGACATTGATCCCTTTGGAAATTATCATGCCATCGAACTAGGAACTCATGTAATTTATGATAAAAATCAAGTAATTTTGAAGGTGGCAAAGGGACTTGAAGGTGATCAAGCCTTAGAGCTATGGATGTTGCACTTTGATGGAGAAATATGTAAGGTTGGTGCAGAAGTTGGGATATCTTTGGCGTCCCCATCCAACAAAAAGATGCTCTTGTCTTTTCGCTTTCAATTTGCATACATTCAAACAATGAAGTTGTAAATGAAGGCCTTGTGCAGGGCCTAAGTCTTGCAGAGTGGATGGGCATTAAATAGATCATGGTGTTTGAGGAATCTGAGCTAATAGTAAATCAAGTTTGAGGTATCTCCATGACAAATAATATTTGCATGTGATCTTATAGACATAGGGTCTGAGAACTAATTGAAGGTTTTGAAGCTTTCAATATTCAGGTGGTGTCTAGAGAGAAGAATGTAGCTATAGATCACATGCTGACAATAGGATCTCAATTTGACCTTGCTTCTGATTTGATTGAGAACCTAAACTCTATGTGAGTGATTGTTCGACCCTCAATCATAGATAATGACCAAAACTGGCAAGTGTTCAAAAGTGACGAACAAATCACCTCATTCATTCAACATTTAGGAGAGTTTTTCGACCAGCTCCAACAAAAAATTTAAGAAGCGTATGAAGGGAAAACTATTTAGTTGAGGTCCAACAAGCTCCCAAAAGGACTAGTCATACTTAAAAATCTATTCGATTGTGATGATACAAGGAACAACAAGAGGAATTTTATAGCAGAAAAGGGTGACTATGCTGATCTTTAGGTTGGAGATGGAAGGAAACTCAAGGTTGGGAAAGAGGTCCAGTAACATGACAAAGATAGGCTTACAATTTTTTGTGAAAAGTATAAAGGAGTAGTGGCCTATTCATATGATGATCTCAAGGGATATGATCCTAAAATCATCCAACATACTATAGAGTTGACGAAAGGCATAAAATTGTTCTGCCAGAAATAGAGGCCATTAAACCCAAAGATTGAGACATTGATGGCACAAGTGTTGACAAAGCTAATTCACCCTCAAATTATTTTCTCAATCAAGCATAGTACATGGGTATCTAATTTGGTTTTGGTTTGAAAGAAGAATGGGGATATCCACCTCTGTGTTGATTTTTGGGATCTGAATAGGGCATCACTAAAGGATCACTACTCATTGCCTTCCATGGAATCAATTTTACAAATAGTGGTTGGCTCAAAAATGTTTTCTTTGTTGGAGGGCTTCTTCAGTTACAATCAGATCTGGGTAAAAGAGGATGACCAACACAAAAAAAAATTTGCTACTATGTTGGGAATGCTTTCTTATGCTAAAATGCTCTTCGGCCTCTCAAATGTAGGAGCCACCTTCCAACGAGCAATGGAAATTGACTTTAGAGAGTTAATCAATAAGATCATCTTGATCTACTTGGATGATTTTATGGTATTCTCTAAATTAAAAGATGACCATTTTGATCATCTTGAAATAGTTTTTCAAAAATGCCAAGAGATTGGGGTATCCCTAAACCCAAAAAAATGTCTTCGGAGTGCCTCAAGGAAAAATATTGGGGCATGTAGTGTCCAAGGATGGTGTTTCTATCGATCCGAATCGGGTGAAGGTGATCAAGGAACTGCCCCTACTAGTCAACAAAGGAGTTCAATCGTTCCTAGGAAAGGTAAACTTTGTAATAAAATTCATTTTGGATTTTGCAGGTTTAATTAGACCAATCACCTTGATGCTCAAGAAGGATCAGTTATTCAAATGAACAAAAGAGGCCAGAGAAGCCTTTGAGAAAGTCAAAGAGTCTATTGTTTCAATTCCTATGTTGGTAAACCCAGAATTATCAAAGGATTTAATAATGTATGTGTTTAGTAGCAGATCTAGCATCACTACTGTTTTAACCCAAAAGGATGATGAAGGAAAAGTAGAACACTTTATAGCCTTCCACTCTCAGACCTTAAAGTATTATGAGATGAAGTAAAAATTCATCAAGAGATGCATTTTTTATCATCAAAGTCCTTAAATAATTCTAACACCTTATATCTTGCAATAAGGTGGTCGTATTTATAGCTCATTCTAGTGTGTGTGAGTACATAATGGAAGGCGAAATCACAGAAAAAAGGGTCAACTGGATAACAAAGATCCTTGAATATGACATTGACGTTAGGCCCACAAAAACTGTGTGAGGAAGAGGGTTATGCAAATATCTATCTTGAGACAGTGAAATGCTAATGAAAGAGAAATAAATCGAACTAATTTTGCTAAATGAACCTGAATCTGAAGGCTGCTAGGTAGTAGACATAATGAGATTCATGCAGACTGGGAAATATTCGACTAGCCTCCCTCCTCAGAAGAAGAGATTTTATAGATTGTAGAACAACGGTTATGTGCTTATTGAAGGAGTTCTCTTCAAAAGGAATTTCAATGGTATTCTTCTACGGTGTGTAAATTGAGAACAATCACAAAAAAGTATGAGTGAATTCCATAGTAGTCTAGTAGGTGGACATTTCTTTGTAAAAACCACTGCTATTAAAATCACGTGTGCGGGATATTTTGTCTCACACTATTCAATGACTCATACACCTTAGTCAAATCTTGCAAAGAATGCCAATTATTCATAGGAAGAAGGAAGAATTTGGCCATGTCACTGAATCCAATAGTGTCTGAAGAGCCTTTTGCACAATGGGGGCTAGATTTTGGGTATGTGCAAGATTATCATGGAAAAAATAGGCCCTTAAGTGGCAAAAAATTCAAAAAATTCAGAGTTAGGCAACTTGACATAAAACTTTGAATAAGTTATCTATATTATTTCAAAAATATGTAAGAATAGAATTTGTAGCAAATTGAATGTAGTTTCTAAATTACTAGGTTTATTTACAAAAAAATAAAATCTATTTGGTGAAAATTTGAAATTTCAATACAATAGTACTTAAATTTTAGGGAAAAAATAAGAAGTAGGTGTTTGTCTAACCACCCTAACCATATTAAAATGATAATATTTTTTTATAATATTTTAGATATAAGTAGAGGACTCATGTCCCGATGTGATACATATTGTTTTATAATTTTTTTCCAAGTAAATAATTAATTATAATTTTTTTCCAAGTAAATAATTAATTATAATTTTTTTATGAAAACTTTTAAAAAATATAAAGACTCCTATGTCCGACCACCTTAACTTGGTAAAAACTTCATGAAATTCATTTTTTTCTTTTTTAATCTTATAGTATGTGAACCATAGAATGTGACGCATGTTTTGGATTCAAAAAATATGATATTGTTTGAAAGCTATAGATTTTTTTTAATCAGCCTAAAAATTAAGACTTTAGTCATAATTGAATAGAAAATGAATAATATTTATTTAATAAATACAAAGTAAAGAATAATTTATATTGGTGGAAAGCTGAGAATCTCCTTTAAATTCCCTTTTCATTTCATCAATTTTGGGTAAAAAAAAAGTTGTTAGCCAAATACCCATCATATTGCCACTTTTTGGCCCATCATGATCCTGCACATACCCTTTTATTAGAATGATTTATCCCACTTCCAGTTGTTGGGTGAAAATAATGAAATCAACTTTTCAATAGATTACGCTATCTAGATTTCAGCCACAACTATGTGAGATATCATCTCTCCTCTCAAAAAGGGGAGGCACCCTTCTTACTGCTAACAAAAGCTATAGTAAAACTAATAAAGTACTTACAAAATGTACACAACACTTACGAAATGGGGGGCCTATGTTACATTCATGCTTCTCTCCTTTTTCAGAGAAGATGTTTACAATGCTTCACGATTTGAAAGTTCTAGATCTAATAACTAAAATGTGACAAAAAACAGTAATGCCAATATCTCTATCTTGTCAAAGCAAAGCGTAGATATACGAGATGTGATTTATAATAACAAAGTAAAAGAAAAGGGAAAGCTCATGAAGGGACAAATTCATTTTGTAGCCTTTTCAATGATGGATCTCCAAAAGTATCGTTTCTTGCATTAGAAGCATGAAGTCTTCTTAGTAGCAACAATTCCTTGAACAACAAGAACGATTACAAGCACAAAGTCTTGTAGATCTTTCAACCAAAACATCCACACATAAAAGTAAATTCAAACAATAGATGCAACACAAAGTTGACATGAACTATTTGAAGGCCTCCAAATATCTTTCGCTAATCACCACCAATCTTACTCAAATCCAAAGAGAATTGATCCCAAGAAAAATTCTAGTATGCAACTTCCTTCTTTATTGATTAAATTCAGCTTCGCAATATTGAACACAAAGTTTCAATGCTTGTTTCAAAGGGGCAGCACTTCATTGCAAAATATCAAAAGGTAAATATTAAAATAGCAATCCATCATATATATAGAAAAGGGAAATGAGCTAATCAAGGAAATTAGGTGAGCAAACATAGGAAACCCTAATTTCAATAAGTGTATTTTTTCTCTGAGAAGTTACATCTCATATTTTTGGTGTAATTACACTTTACAAAAAGACATTTAAGATGTTAAAATCTATTTACAAAATGCATATGGGAATGCATCAAAAAATTCAACGCTAGGAGATCAGGGGTCTTCATGGTTCCTTGCTTGGGCACGAAAGTCTTTATATTTTTTCTTGGTCTCCTGCATGAATTTATCATCCAGACCAACGATATAATCCACAATGGTGTGAATCCTTGTGACTAATCTCTTGGCGGATGAAAGAACCTTTTGGAACATGTCAAGATGCGTATTAAGGTTATCAAGGGTGAGACTGATATCACAAAAGATTGTTTATGCAGGCATCTAAAAAGTCTGCACTCTCTACTTGATCCATGATGACTTCTTTGAAGTTCTGCGATAGTTTTGTGACTGAAAGGAAGACACGGTCTTCCTTGAGAAGCTTGCCTGACAACTCTTTAACTCCTTTTTCAAGAATAATCCGATGTTCTTCCACATCTTCTTGAACTTGGTGTAGATATTCTATAAGAGATTTGATCATCTGAATATGATGCCTCAATGATTCCCTTACCTCAACATATTTTTCCTTGTCGGGAATAACCCCGACTTCCACCAGTTTACTGAGTTTTACTTGTTTTATTTATGACCAAAATGACAAGCATTTTTCCATTTCTTTGAGCTCTTGGGAGAGGACAACTTTTTCTTTATCCAACTCCAATTTGAGTTGAGCTACCTGGGTAGCCTTCTCATCAGTGGCAATTATAATTTGAGAACCGTGTTCTACAACTTTGTTGATGAAGTCATACAACGCTTTACCTTTGGAGAGAAATTTCTCAGCCTTCCTGATGGCTGGATCCTCAAGAATTACCATTGCTAATGGTTGTGCATTACTTGTAGATCCTGCAAGATTTTTTACAATAGCGGCATAATGCTCTGCCCTTTGTTTGTATAAGTCATGGGATTGCTCCATTTTTTTGAGTCTACCTGCCAATATATTCAAATTTACTTGCGCATCTGCCTTGGAATTTTCATTAGTAACCTTGCCAAGCTGGACTCGAGTTATTGTATAATCCTCCATAGTAACATCTCCTTCCTCTTGAGGTGGAATGCCAATCTCTGCCTATTTATGACTTGCCTTGTCAGCTTGAAGTCATGAATACACTTTTGCCTTCTTCTTCCCCTTGGCCTTTGGAGGGGCTATCTCTTCAAGATTGAGCTCTTCTAGAGAAATCATTTTCTTCTTTCGCTTCGATACTTGGGATACCAACCACGAGGGAAGAGAGGAGGCAAATGATTCCTGGTTGACTGTTAATTCTTTTGTTACCTCCAATTCTAAAGGAAGGAAAGGTATGGAAACAATTGGTGAAGTATCTCTCATTACTATTCCAGGAACCTGCACATTTACCTGATTCTACAAAGAATCCCTCATAAATGTATTAAACTCAGCTTCTGAATTGAGATCATATGATGGTGATGATAAGCTAGGAATAGATGATGGAGAACCTGATGGAACATCAACCATTTGGACACTCGTTACTGAAGGAGTATCTAGTGTGGTTGACACTATAAGGAGTGGTGCTATGTCCACTGTGGGTATGACAGATGTAGGAATAGGCAATGTGGAAGGTGGTGATAGAGGACTGTTTGGAATAGGGAATGTGTGAGGAATGATTTGAAATTACAGGTGATGATGATTGGGGAAAATCTTCAACTACATGCTCAAGTGGAGACATAGCTTGTTCTTCATTGGGCCTGAGTTCTTGTTGATCACTCTTTTGATCCTCTTTCTCTTTCTCATCTTCTTGATCACTTCCAGACTCATGTTCATCTTCAGAATATTCTTCCTCATCAGAGTTTGTTTCTTCTAAATCTTCATCTTCATCAGATTGATCAATTGTACTTTCTTCTTCATCATAATCTATTTCTTCAAAAATAGACTTCTTTCCTTTCAAGTGGGATGGTTCACATTTAGCAGTTCCTTCCTCATGGATCGCTCAAGCATCCTTCTTGCAAATAGTGAATTTGATCCTAGAACCTTTTCTAGAGGAAGTGGGAATAACCGCAGATTTATCTTTGATGCAGGGTTCTTGTTGTAGATTGACCCATCCTCTAGACTCTTCTCCTTCAGAATTTGTTATGAAAGTTTTCATTTGAAAACCGTGCTTATGTAACCATTCAACACTATTAGCTAGAAATGGGGCCAACCTTTCTCTGATGGAAACACTCTTCTTTTTCGATCATTGAATCATAGGCAACGGTTTCTTGAAGATCTGTTGTTCATTATAAGAAAAATTCAGGATGTCGCCAGGATCTATGAAATATTTTGGTAAATCAACAACACCAAGATCTTTGATATTTTGAACAGTCAACCTACACCAATCCATCTTACGAACAACCTCTTTGTCTCTACAATCGACACAAATGTCTTCAAAGTGATATCCATGTTTGTACCCTTTTTTCAGTTTCTTTCTGACATCTTGGTAATCAAAATCAAGTCTATATTTGTAGTTCTTGATCGTCATGATCTGCATCTCAACATAGACTGATTTTTCCTTTTGCACATTCTTGATGGTATATCTACCGATTGTCATTGGGAACTTAAAACCGGGTTTATGAATCCTTTGACATTCTTTGTGAACTAAAATCAGTTGTCAACATAACTCCATCAAAATCCACTTATCTGAAGGATATCTAGGGAACATGTAAGGGCAAGAAATATAGCATCCTATCCTTATGTAAGTAAAAGTCAGGAATTGAAGATATATGCATCCGACCTTACTCACCACTTTGTAAGCCTCATCATATACTCTATTTTTCTCGAGAGTTGGGTCAAAACTGAAAAACAAAGGCACGAAGAAAGTGTCGGTGAGTCTCCTGAAATGATGATGGCTTTCCTTCAATTCCAGTTGGTAGGAATAATTATATATTGGTGTAGAAAGTTGGTTCCCTTTTGTAGATAAGCTTGGGAACAGTCTCGTCATGACTGCAACATACACCAAGTATGAAGTCATGTAGAACTTCAAGGTGGTTGGCACATTAATCAACTGATCATGAATTGAATCATTGATTTGTTTGCCCCAGTCAATGTGAGCTTTTTTTCTTCTTATGATTCGAATGTATTCATACATCCAATCATGAAAATGGGAAGTTTCTTGCAGCCCTTTTACTCTACTCGAAAGTGTGATCATATCTCTGATATCTTCCTTGAAGTCAACTCGAGGAAGTCCTTTCCACCATCTGGAAATAGTATGCTGAGGTTCCTTCAACCATTGACTGTTTATCAGGTACTTGGCCTTGTTTGGGTCTGAGTCATAGACCTCCTGCACCAATTGTACTGAAATGTCAACATACTTCTCCATTTGTGGGACTTTGAAAACTATATCAAAGAAGTTTAGATCTAGTGTCAACACATCATGTCCGGAAGAATAATTGACACTTCTTCTCTCCTGGATATAGTGAGATGCAATTTGGAGAACAAACTCTATGTGATGTGCAGCAGTTGGGAATGTAGAGACAAGATGAAGGTTACTGTGCACGATAGCTCTTAGAGAGTCTTTGAGAGGCTTTTGTTCAGTTCTTTTCACGAAGTCAAGAAGGTCTTGATGGCCAACCTCCGTGTCTTTGATCTCATCAACTTTCAAAATCACTAACATTGGTGGGTAAACACCTTGGTACTTGTATTTCATCTTTCCTTCAGCTTTTGAAGACAAAGGAGGCTTCTTAGCTGTCATCTAAGATTACTTCAGCTCAATTTAGGAAAGGATCCTTTAACGAGATCAATCACTACTTTACAAATAAGAGTCAATAACTTGTTAGCTAAAAAGAAACATTGGGATGTGTGAAGCAAGGAGAGACATTGAGCAAGCATGATGTAAGTAACGAGGCACACAAAACGATGCTAGGAACAATTGAGAAGTGGTTCAAAGCGAAACTAGGTAGCTTTGAAGTGATTTTGGTTAAGTGTAGGAAAAAGTGTAAGGGCGCTAAAAAAGTGCGCCCTTGCACTTTTACTTAGTCACTTTTTGTGTATAGGGAAAAGTGCCAAGGCATTGAAAATCAGCGCCCTTGCACTTGGAGGAATTTTTTTGCTGCAATGGCATTGAAAAAGTGTGCCATTGCATTTGGACTTAGTAAATTTTTGTATGGAAGTGCATCCAGGTGTAGTTTTTCTGTGTTTCAGCATTTGAGCAAAAATGAAAATGATGAAATGGCGCTGATCTTAGGAAATCTTAGTATTATGGGGGCATCGATTTTTCATATCTCAACATTTTTCTTCAAAATCCATATACAAATTTGAGAGATGTGAATGGGAAAGGAAGAGAATGCGAATGATAAAAAATGAATGTGAAAAGAATGAAGAAAAAAACATTTTTGAAAAGGAGAAACAAACGTGGAGGAAAAATGTATAAAAAACACAAAAAGTTTGGAGATAAGAGGAATTGTTTTTTTGAGAGAAAGCATGCATCTTTGGACAAGAAAGCACATTTTGTGTTGATCTTTAAATCTGAGAAAAATGTCATTGAAGAAGAAACACGATTTGGAGAAAAATGCTATTCAAACAATAAAAACCCCAAAAGCATGACATAAACAAGAAAGGAAGACGTGATCTTAAAGAGAGATTATGAAACAAAGAACAAAACATACTTGGGATATTGTTGAGAAAAAAATCAAAATTGAAAGAAGGCCCTCTCTCAAAAATGTGTTTTGCAGCTAAGAGCTTGGTCGACCAACAAGAGGAGAGGTGGAGAACAAAATAAAAGTGACATGAAATAAACCAAAATCACTTTTAAGTGATAGGTGAGTGAAATAATGGAGAAATCAAGTTGTGCATTCAATCAAGGCACAAAAGGTGGAGTGAATAAATAAAAAGAAATGTAAATGCTTGACAAAAAGATGCCAAGTTATCAAAAATTAAGTCGAAGTCATTTTAGGTGTAGGGTGCACTTTTTCAGCCACCTTGCACCTAAGTCAAAAATAACTTAAGTGCAAGGGCACTGAAAAAGTGTGCCCTTGCACTTCCAATACTTAGTCACTTTTTATGAAAGAAAGTTAGAGCGCACTTTTTGGACTCAACTGTACTTTTCACTAGTTTACTAAGTTTTGACAGTGAAGGCTCACGAAGGCGCCCATTTCAAAGGTCTTTGCAAGGAAAACATGGGGAGATGCTCAGATTGAATACCTGATGCTTTGGAACACATTTCAAGGTGGATGAAAAATCACCTCATTTTGCGTGCTTTAACATCATGAACCTAGGAAACAAACAAGTATAGGGGGTTATTCGTGGAATGAGCACTGCTAGTTTCCGTGATAACAACTGGCTCCTGTTTGGGATATTTCTTCAGTCATTCTCTCAAATGAGTGAAGGGAGAAGAACTCCAGAATTCAAGTGCCTTTATCCATCCATTAGGATTGGAGTGAGGCGACGACGACAAGACTAAAAATAAAAAGACATAAAGGACAAAAATAAAAATAGAAATATTTACATCTAGAACACTCATCACTTTACTGTGTAAAGTGTTTGAGGTGTTGTCTTCTATGAGGAAGAGAAAAAGGCATCCCATATCTATATGCTAGAAAGAAACTATTCTCACCATACAGTTGGTGAACTTGGAAAGGTCTTGTCCACAGTGAGTCAAATTTCTCATGCATACCTTTTGGTTCTCTCTATTTGTCCCATAGGAGAACGAGGTCACCAATTTGAAAATCTTGAGACTTTGGATTTTTTGTCAAAAAGATTCTTTACTTGTTCCTGGTGCTCTGCAATGTGATCAACAACCTGAACATGCTTCTCTTCCAATTCAGAGAGATACATTATACACTTGTCAACAGAATTATCAAAGGTCTCATCTTCAATAGATTTTGCCAACTTGAGGGCTAGAAATTCCAGGGTTATGGGAATTTCAACATTCAACCATACAAGAGTTGAAAGGGGGACATATCGATTGCCTACTTTGGGGTGATACTATCCATCCACAAGGCATCATACAAAGCCTTGTGCCATAAACACTGATTTTCATCTACCAGCTTTCGGATGATGGTCACTAGATTCTTTTTACTTGATTCAGCTTGGCCATTACCTTGTGGGTAATAGTCAGAAGAATGTGATAGGGTTATGCCATGTTCAAAACATAAACCAGTGATCTTGTTTGATGAGAATTCAGAAGAATTGTCAGCAACAATTTTTTTTGGCACACCAAACTTGGTAATGATATTCTCTTTCAAGAATTTGCACACTACTTCAGAAGTTGTGCACTTAGTAGGAATCGCCTCCACCCACTTGGTGAAATAATTGGTAGTGGTTAGGACGTAGACATGTTCGACACTTGATGATGGATTGGCCCCACTGATGAAGTCGATTCCCCACTATTGGAAAGGTTCTTCAATTGCAACGAGCTTTAATGGTAAAGCTGCTAGCTTAGGCCTGCCAAAAAATTGTTGACATAGTTCGCACTTGCTTACCCAAGAGTACGCGTCTTGAAAGAGTGTAGGCCAATAGTACTTTGCTCTCAAAATTTTGTGAGTAGTAACGGGTGTGGAAAAATTCCCTCCACATGCCAAGTCATGGTATGATTTCAACAATCTTTCTTGTTGTTCCTTATCTACACACCGCATAAAGGTGCCATCCATCACGCGCTTGTACAAGCCATTGTCCCACAAGATGAAATTGGCTGATTTCAACTTGACAATCCTTTTTTATTTTGACGTCAAATTATTTGGGAATTCATCATAGGTGAGAAAATGAGCGATGTTAGAATACCACTCATCGGTGGTGCTGACAAACAACACCAGGGGTAGTTCGCTTGAATCTTCTTCCTTTTTTGAAGCTTCTTCATCCTTTAAAACTTCTTCATCAGGGTTTTTCTCTGCAATGAGTTGACACAGTCCATGTCCCCATATTAGTTTGGTGGGTTTGATCTCTAGATCATACTCCTAAATCTTGGTAACCCAGTTGCCTCTTTTTGTTCTGAATTCATGTTGTGTTAAAATGGATTTAACAATTGTATCCGAAACCAGGACCTTGACATGATTATTCAAGATGTAAAATAAAAAATGTTTAACAGCCTTGACCATGTCAAAGGCATGCTTTTCCATCTAAGAATATTTCAACTCATATTTCTTTAGGGGGTAGCTCATGAATGCAATGGGCGATTCAAAACCTTCATGGTTTTCCCGTACCAAAATGGCTAAAAGTGTATGTTCAGAAGAAAAGCTGTAAATTATGAAATCTTTGGTAAAATCAAGAAAAATCAATACGGGAGCATGAGTGATTGCCTCCTTGATGCTATTGAATGCAACCTTCGCTTCCGTGGTCCAGTGGAAGGTGGTATTACCTTTCATCATATTTACAATATGATGAGTCTTTTCCACAAAGTCCGGAAGGAACCTTCATAGGAAATTTACCTTGTCGAAGAAGGAGTGAACAACCTTCTTACTTGATGGGAGGGAGAGAGATTTGATGCCATTGACTCTTTCTGAGTTGATCTTAATCCCTTCGGTAGAAACCATGTGGCCAAGAAGTTTTCCCTCTATAAACCCAGAAGACTGACTTTTTAGGATTTAGGGAAATGCCATGCTCATGACATCTCTCCAAGATTTTCCTTAGGTGATTGTAGTGTTCATGACACTTTTTGGAGAATACTGTGAGGTCATCAAGATATACTATAGTGAACTTTCCCATCTTGTTACAAAAAGCCAGGTCCATAGCATGTTGGAAATTCATACCGATGTTTATCAAGCCAAAAGGCATTCGTCGGTATGCAAAGGTACCCCATGGCATTGTGAAGGTCATCTTATGTTGATCATTTGAAGTGACCTCAATTTGATTGTAACCAGAAAACCCATCCAACATGGAGAGCATCTCGGATCTAGTCACATTCTGCAAAACTTGATCCATGACAGGAAGAGGGTAATTGTCCTTAAGCGACAGCTAGTTGAGATTTCTAAAATCAACACAAATGTGAATCTCAATATTCTTCTTTCATGCTGGGATGATGTTTTCTATCCACGTTGAATGGTGGATTGGAAAGATTATCCGTGCATTCAACATCTTCTGGACTTCTACAAGGATGGTTCCAGAGATCTTTAGATTATATTGCCTTTGCTTTTGCTTGAAAGGCAAAGCTCCAACCTTTAGTGGAATATCATGTTGCACCTCTTTTTTTCAAAAATATTTGAGGTCTTCATATAAATATGCTAGGACATCCATATATTCTTGTAGTAGCCTGGTGAACTGTCTTCTTTCTTCAATGGTGCAACATTTTCCATTTTTTACCATCTTTGGATCCCTTTCAGTCCCCAAGTTGTACACTTGACCTCATTTGATGAATCAGAGTTGGCAAGCTGCTTCTTGACGTAACGATCATGTTTGTCAAAGAGCCTCTCCAAAGAAACCAATCCCTTAGGGATTTTGTTCCTTTAAGTTATAGGAATTCTTTGCCAGTGACTAGATCTACATCAGACACAGATTCTCACAGATGAGAATCACTCCCTTTGAAATATAATTCATTGAAGTTTTTTTCCTTTTCTAAGAAGGCAACTATCTGATGATCATCATTGAAAATCTACGAGTTCTCCAAATTATCGGGGACACTTGGATGAAAAACCAACTCAATAGTGTAGGTGGAACCTTGAAAATCCTTGTGCAGGATAAGGAGTGTGGGTGATACTGCTAAAGAATCTGCCCTGCCATTATATTCCCTTGGTACCATAGAGATATCAAAAGCTTCAAACTCTTCAATGCAATCCCAAATGAGATTGTGATAATGCCTAATTCTTTCATTTTTTGTTTGATATAGGTTTTTCACCTGACATACTATCAGTTCAGCATCACCTTGCGCATGAAGGTTTTTAATACCTTTCTTACGTGCCACTTGCATTCCCAACAACAAAGCTTCATACTCAATGATGTTGTTAGCGTTATCAAATTGTAGCTTGAAAGAAAAATGGAAGAACTTTATGATAGGAGAAATGAAAACCATCCCAGCTCCAGAACCGGCTGAATAATAGCCACTGCCGAACTCTAGCAACCAAACGCCATTTGGATCATCGAGGCTAACGGTGTCAAAATCTAGAAACTCGTCACCTGACAAAGTTTCAAGATCTGACATTGACGAATCATCTGGTGATGAATCATTTGTTATGGAAAGAGATTCAACACTCTCCAACTCATGCATTGTTGAAGACTCACTGATCTCTTGCATTTGAAGATAATAAGTTCCCATTCTTGAATATTCAAATAGGATCTGGGCTCTTGGATCATCTGATTGAGTCACTGAGAAATTTTCTTCCTTCTCAAGAATAAGCTTTTGCATTACACCTTTCATTGGTATTCTAGCTATAGACATATCCATGCTTAATTCTCCCCCAACATCTTTTCAAAAATTGAGCTCAAGGAGGATTCCATAAGACATCGGTACATCAACCACTAGGGCTGTCGTTTTGATCTTTTTATCCAGATATGCAACAAATGCATATTGTGCGTCTTTGATCTGAATGATCAAGGGAACCTATTTATTTTCCATAGAGAAACAATGGTTAAAAGTCTTGGTCATTTCCACGCACAAGGTGGTGGCTACCTTGGTGGGCATCACGTTATCAAAGGTACGAGAGTCTATGACATAATTACTTAGTTTGAAACCATTTACCAGCAAGGAGATAAAAAATGGGTCGATGTGCCTAGATGCACTTGGGGGATTGGATACCAAATTATTATGTGGTGCCTTAGGTTTAGGAGCGACTGGGACTTCAGGGGGTGAATCCTAAGTTGGAGTAATTCCTTGATCTTTAAAAAATTTGACGAGTCTGTCAAATTGGTCAGGATTAGTTTTGAGGTATTCTGCCTCAGACATTTGGACCTTGGTATTTTTTTCATGATCAATGATGTCAAAGGCTTGGAAAGAGTTTTGTAGATTGGATGTAGTAACTTCACTATTCAATTTGATGAAAGGCATGTTGGTCTTTGAAACCAGATGATCAACATTGGGGAGATTAGGAGTTGATGTTGAGGGACGTGATGCACTTGCCTATGGATTTACTACTTTTTTAGGTTGCCAAGGGAGAGGAGATCCCCTTTTGGCAATCGTGACAGGCGGATTTTCCATTTTAGGTGGAGTAGCAGCTTGAGCTTTGTCAAGTTGGCTTTGTTGATGCCATGTAAAAATTGCGTAAGTGTTTGTCACTAAATCTTCTTCCTCTTCTTCATCTGCTTTGCAAATAGCCGATCTTGGAGTCGCCAGCCAATTCTGTCTCTTCCTCTTGGAAAAGATCAATGTTCTATTCTTCAGGTTAATCTAGCTGCACATAATCCTCTTATTGAGCTTCATAATATCCCACAACCGCATTGGTAGGTGGAGCTTAAAGAGTGAGCCTACCTTGTGGCGTCGGAAGATAGTTTTGATTTTTATTTCCAGCATAGTTAGAGAAAGTCCTTCTTGGGATGTCCTTGTAATTGGTATTGTTGTTGGCAACTTGCTTCTTCAAAGCGAGGAGCTCATTTTCCAACCATTGCACCATAGGATCTATAAATTTGGAATTGGTGGTAGGGGTGATGGCATTAGATGTTAAAAATCCTGATGTGCGCATCCTTTTATTGGTGCTGGAGTTGTCATTAGTTCTGATCTCTCTGGCTAGGATCATGTCATCTTCAAGGCTTGTAGCTAATTGTTGTGTCACTTCAACATTGGCAAGAGTTTCCCTACATAAGAAGAAACTTACCTTGGGTAACTGAGTATTGATGAAAACGAACTTTAAGTTGTGATCCTTTGGTTTAGCATCTTGCGGGATCCGTGTCACCAACTTGTTGAATTTCGCCACAAACTCTCTCATAGGTTTGTGAGCCTCTTTCCCCATGGTCATCAATTGTGATAACAAAGCATGCACATCTTTGGTGGGCGTGAATCTCTCCTCGAACTTGGTTCGAAGAGTATCCCAGCTAGTAATTGAAGCGTTGGGAAGAGTGTAGAACCATTATGCAGCAACCCCTTGAAGGGATTCAATGAACAACCTCATGAAAACATCTTCATGTTCAATGGCGAGAATGCCACAAACAATGTAGAAAGAAACAATGTGTTCATTAGGGTGTTGTTTGCTGTCGTCGGTAAATTTTGGAAGGTGTTTCCTTGAAACATGTGAGAGATAGTGCAGCCAAATGAAGGGGGCCAAAATCATTTCCCCATGGTCTGAGAGGTGGTGCAGCCATCACTGGTGGCACAATAGGTACTTGAGCTAGACGTCTGTTATAGACAGACCAAACAGGTGGGAGAGCAAATCTTGCTTTTCGCTGAGGGAAACTCATAGTACATTGCAATGGTGACTTTGTTCGCAAAGGAGTGAAAGGAAAATTACATTGCAGCAACACCTCAAACAATGGATTTGTAACTCCTTGAGTCCTCAAACCTCATGTATAACTTTGGTCCACCAAAATGTAGATCTGAAAAGGATGAATATTTACAGAGAAAAATATACAAGATACAATAAGAAACTGGAAAGCATATTCACTTCAATCGAAAGTGTGAGGCTTAGATTGAGTGATTCGTTCCCTAGTGGAGTCGCCAAAAAACTACTGGGTGAAAATAATGTAATCAACTTTTCAATAGATTACACTATCTAGATTTCAGCCACAACTATGTGAGATATAATCTCTCCTCTCAGAAAGGGGAGGCGCCCTTCTTACTGCTAAAAAAATCTATAGTAAAACTAATAAAGTACTTACAAAATGTACACTACACTTACGAAATGGGGGGGGTGTGTTACATGCATGCTTCTCTCTTTTTTTAGAGAATATGTTTACAATGCTTCATGATTTGAAAGTTCTAGATCTAATAACTGAAACGTGAAAAAAAAGTAATGCCAATATCTCTATCTTGTCAAAGCAAAGCATAGGGATACTAGATGTGATTTATAATAACAAAGTAAAAGAAAAGGGAAATCTCACGAAGGCACAAATTCGTTCCATAGCCTTTTCAATGTTGGATATGTAAAAGTATCGTTTCTTGCATTAGAAACACAAAGTCTTCTTAGATGTAGAAATTCCTTGAACAACAAGAACGATTACAAGCACAAAGTCTTGTAGATATTTCAACCAAAACATCCACACATAAAAGTAAATTCAAACAATAGATGCAACACAAAGTTGACATGAACTATTTGAAGGCCTCCAAATATCTTTCGCTAATCATCATCAATCTTACTCAAATTCAAAGAGAATTGATCCCAACACAAAGTATGGTATGCGACTTCCTTCTTTATGGATTAAATTCAGCTTCATAATATTGAACACAAAGTTTCAATGCTTTTTTCAAAGGGGCAGCACTTCATTGCAAAATATCAAAAGGTAAATGTTACAATAGAAATCCCTCATATATATAGAAAAGGGAGATGAGTTAATCTAGGAAATTAGGTGAGAAAAAAGAGGAAACCCTAATTTAACTAAGTGTAATTTTTCTCTGAGAAATTACATCTCATATTTTTGGTGTAATTACACTTTAGAAAAAGACATTTAAGATGTCAAAAAATATTTACAAAATGCATATGGGAATGCATCAAAACATTCAATGCTGGGAGATCAGGGGTCTTCATGGTACCTTGCTTGGGCGCGAAAGTCTTCATATTTCTTCCTGGTCTCCTGGATGAATTTATCATCTAGACCAATAGTATAATCCATAATGGTGTGAATCCTCGTGACTGATCACTTAGCGAATGAAATAAAATTTTTGCACCTATCAAGATAGGTATTAAGGTTATCAAGGGTGAGCCTGATATCACATAGATCATCTATGGAGGCATCTAAAAATTCTACACTCTCTACTTGATCCATGATGGATTCTTTGAAGGTCTGTGATAGTTCTGCAACTGAAAGGAAGTTATGGTCTTCTTCGAGAAGCTTGACTGGCAACTCTTTAAGTCCTTTTTCAAGAATAATCCGATGTTCTTCCACATCTTCCTGAACTTGGTGGAGATCTTTTGTAAGAGATTTGATCATCTGAATACGATGCCTCAATGATTCCCTTACCTTAACATATTTTTCCTTGTCGGGAATAACCCTGACTTCCACCAGTTTACTGAGCTTTACCTGTTTCATTTGTCACCAAAATGACATGCATTTTTCCATTTCTTTGAGCTCTTGGGAGAGGAAAATTTTTTCTCTATCCAACTCCAATTTGAGTTGAGCTACCTGGGTAGCCTTCTCATCAGTGGAAGTTATAATTTGAGAACCATGTTCTACAACTTTGTTGATGAAGTCATACAACACTTTACCTTTAGAGAGAAATTTCTCAGCCTTCCTGATGGTTGGGTCCTCAGGACTTACCATTGCCAATGGTTGTGCATTACTTGTAGATCCTACAAGCTTTTTAACAATAACGACATAATTCTCTACCCTTTGTTTGTATAAGTCATGAGGTTGCTCCATTTTGTCTAGTCTTTCTACCAATATATTCAAAGTTACTTTGGCATCTTCCTTGGCGCTTTCATTAGTAACCTTTCCAAACTGGACTCTAGTTATTGTATAATCCTCCATATTAAAATCTCCTTCCTCTTGAGATGGAATGCCAATCTTTGCATATTTCTGACCTGCCTTGTTAACTTGAAGTCGTGAATACACTTTCATCTTCTTCTTCCCCTTGGCCTTTGGAGGGGCTATCTCTTCAAGATCGAGCTCTTCTAGAGAAATCATTTGCCTCTTTCGCCTTGATACTTGGGATACCAACCACGGGGGAAGAGAGGAGGCAAATGATTCCTGGTTGACTATCAATTCTTTTCTTACCACCAATTCTAAAGGAAGGACAAGTATGGAAACAATTGGTGAAGTATCTGTCATTATTGTTCCAAGAACCTGCACATTGACCTAATTCTGCAGAGAATCACTCATAAATGTATTAAACTCAGCTTCTAAATTGAGATCATATGATGGCGATGATAAGCTGGGAATAGATGATGGAGAACCTGATGGAACATCAACCGTTTGGACACTCGTTATTGAAGGAGTATCTAGTGTGGTTGATGCTATAGGGAGTGGTGTTGTGTCCACTATGGGTATGACAGATGTAGGAATAGGAAATGTGGAAGGTAGTGGTAGAGGAGTTTTTGGAATAGGGAATGTGCGAGGAACGCTTGAAATTACAAGTGATGATAATTGGGGAAAATCTTCAACTACGTGCTCGAGTGGAGACATAACTTGTTCTTCATTGGGCCCGAGTTCCTGTTGATCATTCTCTTGATCCTCTTTCTCTTTCTCACCTTCTTGATCACTTCTAGAATCATGTTCATCTTCAGAATGTTGTTCCTCATCGGAATCTGTTTCTTCCGAATCTTCATCTTCAACAAATTGATCACTTGTACTTTCTTCTTCATCATAAACTATCTCTTCAGAAATATACTTCTTTCCTTTTGAGTGGGATGGTTCAGATTGGTTCCTTCCTCATAGATGGCTCGAGAATCCTTCTTGCCAATAGTGAATTTGATCCTAGGACCATTTTTGGAGGAAGTGGGAATAACTGCAGATTTATCTTTGATGTGGGGTTCTTGTTGTAGATTGACCTGTGCTCTGGAATCTTCTCCTTCAGACTCTATTTTGAAAGTTTTCATCTGAAAACCGTGATTATGTAACCATTCAAAAATGTTAGCCAAAATTGGGGCCAACCTTTCTCTAATGGAAATGCTCTCCTTTTTCAACCATTGAATTACAGGAAAGGGTTTCTTGAGGATCTATTGTTCATCATAAGCAACATTCAAGATGTTGCCAAGATCTGTGAAATATTCTTGTAAATCAGCAACACCAAGATCCACGAGCTGTTGAATAGTCAACCTGCACCAATCCATCTTATGAACAACCTCTTCATCTCTGCAATCGGCCCAAATGTCTTCAAAGTGATATCCATGTTTGTGCCCCTTTTTCAGCTTCTTTTTGATATCTCGGTAATCAGAATAAAGTCTATGTCATGATTTGCATCTCAACATAGACTTATTTTTCCTTTTAAACACTCTTGATGGTATATCTACCGATTGTCATTGGGAATTTAAAACTGGGTTTATGAATCCTTCGACGTTCTTTGTGAATTGAAATCAGTTGTCTACATAACTCCATCAAAATCCACTTATCTGAAGGATATTTGGGCAACATGTAAGGGAAGCTAGTATAGCATCCTACCCTTATGTAAGTAAAAGTCAGGAATTGAAGATATATGCATCTGACCTTACTCACCACTTTGTAAGCCTCATCAGATACTCTCTTTTTCTTAGGAGTTGGGTCAAAACTGAAAAGCAAAGGCACGAAGAATGCATCAGTGACTCTCCTAAAATTATGATGGATTTCCTTCAATTCCAACTGGTAGAAATAATCGTATATTGGTGTAGAAATTTGTTCCCTTTTGTAGATAAGCCTAGGAACTATCTCATCATGACTATAATGTACACCAAGTATGAAGTCATCTAGAACTTCAAGGTGGTTGGTGCATTAATCAAATGCTCATGAATTGCATCACTGATCTAGTTTCCCCAGCCAATGTGAGATTTCTACCTTCTTATGATTCGAATGTATTCATACATCCTATCATGAAAATGGGAAGTTTTTGGCAGCCCTTTCACTCTACTCAAAAGTATGATTATATCTCTAATATCTTCCTTGAAGTCAACTCAAGGAAGTCCTTTCGGCCATCTGGAAATAGTATGCTGAGGCTTCTTCAACTATTGACTATTTATTAGGTACTTGGCCTTGTTCAGGTCTAAGTCATAGACCTTTTGTGCCGATTGTACTAAAATGTCAACATACTTCTCCATTTGCGGGACTTTGAAAACTATATCAAAGAAGTCTAGATCTAGTCTCAACACCTCATATCCAGAAGAATTAATAACACTTCTGCTCTCCTGGATATAGAGAGATTCAACTTGGAGAATGAACTTTGTGTGATGTACAATAGTTGGGAATGTAGAGACAAGATGAAGATTATTGTGCACAATAGCTCTCAAAGAGTCTTCAAGAGGCTTTTGTTCAATTCTTTTCATGAAGTCAAGAAGGTCTTGATGGCCAAACTCCATGTCTTTGATCTCATAAAATTTTGTAGCCACTATCATTGGCGGGTAAACACCTTGGTACTTGAATTTCATCTTGCTTTCAGCTTTTGAAGATGAAGGATGCTTCTTAGTTGTCATCTGAGATTGCTTCAGCTCAATTTAGGAAAGGATCCTTTGACGAGATCAATCACTGCTTTGCAAATAAGAGTCAACAACTTGTTAGCTAAGAAGAAGCATTGGGATGTGTGAAGTGAGGAGAGACATCAAGAAAGCATGATGTAAGTGACGAGGCACACAAAACAATGCTAGGAACGGTCGAGAAGTGGTTTAAAGCAAAATTGGATAGCTTTGAAGTGATTTTGGGTAAGTGCAGTAAAAAGTGCAAGGGCGCTGAAATAGTGCGCCCTTGAACTTTTACTTAGTCACTTTTTGTGTACAAGGAAAAGTGCCAGGGTGCTGAAAATCAGCGCCCTTGCACTTGGAGGAATTTTTTTGGTGCAATGACGCTGAAAAAGTGTGCCATTGCACTTGGACTTAGCAAATTTTTGTATGGAAGTGCATGGGCTCATTTTTTCTGTGTTTCAACATTTGAGCAAAAATGAAAATGATGAAATGGCATTGATCTTTGGAAATCTTGGTATTATGAGGGCATCGATTTTTCATATCTCAACATTTTTCTTCAAAATCCATATACAAATTTGAGAGATGTGAATGGGAAAGGAAGAGAATACAAATGAGAAAAAATGAATGTGAAAAGAATGAAGAAAAACGCGTTTCTGAAAAGGACAAACAAGCGTGAAGAGGAAACATGTATAAAAAACACAAAAATTTTGGAGAGAAGAGGAAAAACGTTTTGAGAGAAAGCACGCATTCTTGGACAAGAAAGCGCGTTTTGTGCTAATCTTTAAATCTGAGAAAAACGCCGTTGAAGAAGAAATGTGATTTAGAGAAAAAAGTGATTCAAACAATAAAAACCCCAAAATCATGACATAAACAAGAAAGGAAGACATGATCTTAAAGAGAGATTATGAAACAAAGAACAAAATGTACCTGGGAGATTGCTGAGAAACAAATCAAAATTGAAAGAAGGCCCTCTCTCAAAAATGTGTTTTGCAGCTAAGAGCTTGGTCGACCAACAACAGGAGAGGTGGAGAACAAAATAAAAGTGAACTGAAATAAACCAAAATCACTTTTAAGTGATAGGTGAGTAAAATAATGGAGAGATCAAGTTGTGCATTCAATCAAGGCACAAAAGGTGGAGTGAAAAAATAAAAAGAAATGTAAATGCTTGACAAAAAGACGTGAAGCTATCAAAAATTAAGTTGAAGTCATTTTAGGTTTAAGGGCACACTTTTTCAGCACCCTTGCACCTAAGTCAAAAATCACTTAAGTGCAAGGGTGCTGAAATAGTGCGCCCTTGCACTTCCAATACTTAGTCACTTTTTGTGAAAGAAAGAGCACACATTTTGGACTCAACAGTACTTTTCACTAGTTTACTAAGTTTTGACAGTGAAGGATCGCGAAGGTGCCCGTTTTGAAGGTCTTCATGAGGAAAACATGGGGAGACACTCAAATTGACTACCTAAGGCTTTGGAACGCATTTTGAGGTGGATGAAAAATTGCCTCATTTTGTATGCTTGAACATCATGAACCTAGGAAATAAACAAGTTTCATAGGGGGGTTATTCGTGGAACGAGCATTGCTAGTTTTTGTGATAACACTAGTTTCAAACATAAATGGATTCTCATGGCCACAAATTATTTTACCAGATGGATCGATGCCATGCATTTGGAAGAATGCAATTGAAGCGTAGATTGTAAATTTAAAAGAAAATCTAGTAACAAGGTTTGGCCTACCCAAGACAATCATCTCTGACAACGTAAAAGACTTACTAGGTTTGAAGGTATGTGAATTCGCACTTAAGCATGAAATATTCTTAAAACAATCTTTGATTATTACCCACAGGGGAATGGTCTGTCTGAGTCAACTAATAAAAAGTTAGTCTGACTCATCAAAAGGATAGGGTCAGAGCATCAAAGAGAATGGTATTTGAATCTCAAAGTAGTACTATGGTCATACCACATAACCCCCAAGCAAGTCTTAAAGACTTCATCATATGAGCTAGTACATTTGGGAAGGATGCACTGTTTCTTGTCTCTATGGAGATTCTCATACTACATTTGCTAAAGTCTCTAGAGGTAGAACAAAATGGAGCCATGGAGGTTTGGTTAGCTAAGCTATTGGAAGTACAAGAAAAAAGGTAAAATTCCCTAATGGTCATGTGTAACCATCAACATGTGGTTAAGAAGTGGTTCGACAAGAAGACCTTTGACCAAGGTCTTAAGTGCAGATATTTGGTACTCAAATTCAAAGAGGGAGCTATAAAAATTTGTCCACATGGTAGGTTCGATAGTCTATGGGAAGGTCCTTTCCACATCATTAAATGTAAGCAACATAATGCATTCGAATTAGAGAATATGGAAAAAGAAGCATTCGGAATTCATGTCAATGGAATTCACTTGAAATTGTTCAATTAGCTTCGTTAACCCTTTGACATGTGTAAATATATAACTATGTAATTATTCCTTTTTGTGTGTTTTGTTTGGTTGAGTTTTTAAGTGGAACCCATGAAAGAAAGCAAGAAAGGAGCAAAGAAATGGAAGAAAAAACTTAACAAAGAGCTATATATTCATTATGTATGGTATTATGTACTCCAAAATTTACAATTTAAAATGGCTTTTAAGCCAGGCTTCTTGAGTATATATGTTAGAAAATTTTGAGATATATATACAAAAGGAGAGGAGGAAAAGGTTCATTTATTCCGTTGGAACTTCATCATCAGTTGGAGTAGCATCACCAATAGGAACAATGAAATCCACAACATTGACAAGAGCATCAACAACAACAAGAAGTGGTGGAGGGTACACCAGGCTCTTGAAGTCGATATACCACTCCACACCATAGAAAAGTTCTACATTTTAGCACCTTGTAAAGAAGTGGCATGCACGAGACACCTTCTAGCGGTGTTATTCAATAGTCATCTTGTGAAATCCACTCAGAAATGGAACCCAAGGCACCATTGCATCCTCTTCAATGTGACAATGGAGGTCACTCACTATTGGAAGCCCGAGACCATACACAACATTTGTTACAATTTCCCAAGGCCCCCAAGATAATGCTTGGGAAAGATCTCCTTGGTGAGCCTCAATATCATTCCCTTTGGTACTTGGATATTGAACAAAGATGCAACAAAATGAGAGAAAATATCAGTATTAACTCTATACTTATCCTCATACTCTATGCAATCCCTACCCAGTACCCACTTCACTACAATTATGGCCAAAGAATGTTTATTATTCGTCATGCATTTCAAATGCCTACTAGAAATCTCTCCTAGTAAAGAAGCCTGAGACCTATTGCTAGTTAGTCTAATTGGAGTATCCATTGCCTCTATCAAAAAACCCAGTTACCAAGTATGAATTATGTGGTTATCCTTAGGTCTATTTATAGAGGTGGCTGGGGTAGAATGCATGTGATAAGCATGAGATTGATCAAGGTTACTCAAAATTCCCACCCAAAGGTTTGTTGCGTGCGAATTAAGATGAGGTAATTAATCATCTAAAACTTGCGGCATGTGCAAGTGGCCGTCTGCACGGTCAAGTACCAAGAGTCTAGATCTAAATGTTTCTCAGCCTCCAAGGATCAGTTCAAATATTTTTTTGTAATTATTATGCCTTTTAGACGAATCATTTGGCTAAGGTTATTAAGTGCAAAAGCATGCAAAAATTTTTGCATCTCTTTTTATTTCTGGCTCAATTTCCCAAGGGATGGCATCGTAGGACATAATGACTAATCGCCATTATGAATTAATGTATTTTCAAGAGAGTGGGAATTTATTTCGTATGAATGGATGAGTTAGCAGTACATGCTGAATTAATTGTTAAAACAACCATTGCTTCCATATTAAGTTTTAGAAAGGCTAATATTACATGCAAAAGAAGAAAGCTGGGAAGAGAATTGAAGATACAGTTTACTACAAAAAATTCAAGTGTAAATTTCAAAGAGGCTAAGTGTTAGCAAAAGCTTCCAAAAAATCTTCCAACTAGCATAGAACCTTGAGATAGAGAAGAATCTTAGGATGGTAGCACAAGAAGGTCTAGTTATAAGATTATCTGACGCCATGAGGACAACGTCAGTGGTAAATTTTTTCAGTGATGTCTCTTACACCACACCAAGGATTCTAACGAATCCAAAATGGCCCCATACATGGGCTATGGAAAATAAAATCCATAGAAACAAAATCTAGATAGAAGAGGAATGTGATAATATTTATGACCCTAAGCTCAAAACTAACCCTAAGAGTCTTAGGGAAGCAGCTTGTGAAAGAATGAAAAAGACTGAGGTCAAGAACAAGGACTCTTTGGCATACAAGTTATGGTTTTGTGGTCTCCCACAACATATGGTCCCCTTGGTGCATCATTTTCCGAAGTTGATTCATGAATATGCACAAAATTTCAATCCAGATACCTACATTATAAGGGGTCAAAACCTGAGGGTAGTGATTAGCGTTGACACTATTAGGGATATGTTGTGTATCCCTATGAAGTAAGGGGTAGAGGCATATGATAAATTCACTATGCAAATCATGGAGAAATTATGGAGAATTAGGACCCAAGCCCTATCTTTTTTCAATATAGAAACAAAAATGCCCAAGGAAGGTAAGCGCCTGCCACAGTTTCCGATTGGGCATAATGCCTTCAACCCAAACTTGCAGGATGTCTTCTCTATGTTGGCTCTTATTTGCGGCATGGATAATGATAAGGAGGTACAAGAGTTTCAAGCGGGTTTGGATTTCAAGTTAAGAAGACAACGTTCCCTATTCTGGCATGACTTTGTGGAGGTCATTTGTCTAGAGATGCTGAACCAGTTCAGGGAATATCAAATACAATATAGGTTGAGGTTTTCTTCTTTTCTTGCTCACATGTTTTTACACTAAAACCCTGATTTCTTCCAAAAATATATGGGTTTGTCTATTTTTGATGAAAATGGACTGAGGATGCCAGTTTCTATGTGGACCCATCTCCTTTCTGTAACCCATGATTATTATGCATTTTCTGAGTCCTTCCTGACTCTAGTATTGCAAGATTTAGATAAGGAAGGTGATGTTGGTTGATATCATTTTTCCACCGAGCAAGTAGGATGGATGAGGTTTCCTCCCTCCCTATGATAGGTTCCTCGAAGAGGAGTTTTCATTCATCAACTTGCATGGTTTTATTGAAGAGCCTTTCCGACTACCATTTTGTGTCACAGACAGGGTGTTGGCCCTTGAGGTGTTCAGGCAGCTGGCGATTATAGATGACATGTTTTGTGGGGGAAATAATAAGAAAGGCTTCTTCAAATTCCCCTTATGCTTTATCATGATTATAGTGCAAAGGAAGTAGACACATGGTCTGCTATTAGAAAAGCTTGCTCATCTAGGGATAGTATTGATTTATGACAAATGGGATTATAATCCTGAAAATGACTTGGTGGACCTAAATTTTAGAGTGACTCACAACCCTTGACCCTAATAGGAAGCTTGTTGAAGTCCATAGTTAGAAAACCAGAATGTCCTTGTTGACCTGGCCTATGTTCCCACTAATGACCGGAGGCCGCCATGGATTTCTTTTTACTTACCTTTGGCTAAAGCTAGCTACAAGTGCAGAATTGGGGCCACCCTTTTTAATGAATTGGCCAAAAAATACTAATGGAGTCAAAAGAAGATTGCCACCTTTTGGATTTATTGTTAGGAGACCAGATGTATTGATGCCCTATTCCAGGGGTCTGACATGGACAAAAAATTTGATGATATTTGGAATAGAGGGAACAATGATAGTGATGATGAAGTGGGGGAGAAAGAAGAAACTAAAGAAGGAGAAGCAAAGAAAGCCCAAATGCAGGAAGGTGGCGAAGTCAGAGAATAACACACCAAAATTCCTTTGAGTACACAAGAAACTACATCCCATGTGGCGGTCACACTACCATGCAAATGGGTTGTTAAGAGACCTAGAGTATCTCAACAGTCTAAGGAGTTCATAGACTTAGACAATTATCCACCGCAAAAGAGGTTGCACACCGATGCTCATCCAAGAGAGAGCTCGCAAGTGACTGCAACAATGAGCCATGACTCAAAGTCTTCAACAACTCAGGTACTTTTCTCTCCTTCTCTTCTCTCATCTCAGTCTTTGGTCAACCCTATTGCGTCCACATCTCTGATCACCTCAAGTTTTAGCCTTCAATTTTTTGCTTTTGCATCCATGAGGGGTCCCCACCAATCTTCCTTCTATGAAATGGGAGAAGTGGCTTTTACTCCACCATAGTCTTTACCATCTTTTGTCTAGGCCCAATCTATACCCGCTATTGCAAATCCTTTTACTTCCATCGTGTTGGCCCTTACTCAACCTCCTCAACAAATGGTAACCTCTATGTATTTTCTACTACCACCATCCCCTATGAGCCCTTCCATTGCTCCCCTAATCGGAACCTAGCATAGAATTCCCCCTTTCTCCCCATTGATGGTGACTGCCAAATAAAACATCATCTGAGTCCGCAATGGTTTCATTCATTTTTCTCTTCCTCCTAGTGAACTGACTAGATTGCCAACAATTATTTTTGCACAAAATACCATGACTAAGGAAACACAGGCTAGAAGAGCCCATAAAAGGAAAGAAAAGGATGTTGCAAGACCTACTGAGCCATGCATATAAACCTTCTTCAAGGAGGTCCAAAGATCAATAACATTTGCATCTATGAGGCCCAACACCATCAAACCTCAAGGGGAGATGCAACCTGAAGATTATACAATCCATGATGTAGGGCTTGATCTGAACTCAACTCAGTCATAAGACACAATTGAGCTGATGGAGGAGACTCAGAGGGTGGTGATGACTGAATTTTTGAAGCATAGTCATCAACTAAAGAAGAGAGAAGAGGAGCTTAAATTTTTTAAGGAAATAATGGAGATCCTGCAAAAGAAGGAAAAGGTCAGGAACACTGAAATTTCACGCTTGTCTCAACAAGTGCAGGAAGAAAAGGCCAAACTCTAGGAGGAGCTTGTGAAGTTCCATTCCCAGGATCCAAACTTGGCTACCAAGCTACAATAGAAGAACTGAGAGCTTCAAGAGTGATTGGATAAAGTGGAGAAGGAAGCGCAAGAAAAAAATTAGGAGCTTCAGAACTAGCGGGGACAATTTGAAAAGGAGACCAAAGAGTTGAAGATCTCTCTGGAAAAGGAATCCAGATCTTGAGGTCAAAAATAAGAGCTGCTAAGAAGAAGGGACATAGATTTAACAACTCTATAGAATTGCTCAATGGATTAGACAAGAAATTTGATGAGCTGATGGAAGAAATCAGGTCAAAGGAGGTCGAGATAAATCTTTTGAAAGTTTCCTCCCAACCCTCTGTTCTTCAATCGGATTCCCTTTTGGTGGCTCAATAGTTATATGTATCCTACTAGGAGAAGGTCAAATCCTCATGTTTGTCCCTATAGTTGGTGCTAAAATTCATGGCAGATGTGGCAAGTTTAAGCAAGGAGGTGCATGGGACAATTGAACAAATTTCGTAGTCCATTGCTGAGAGGGTTCCCAAGGCCGACAAATTGTTGGGAAAATTGTATAAAGTAACATACACAGAATTCAAAAGGGCAGGGATAGAGGGCATGAGTTTAGTTTCCAAGCATGCAAAGGAATTCATTTATTACCATGCAGTGATCCTCCAGGCCAATAATACTTTGGTGTCCCTAAGTCTAACTATAATTAATATGCACGTGTAATTTTCGCCTTTGACGCAGTTGGGTTTTCCTTCTCTATTTCTCTTTGATAAGTAGATGGCCACAGTGGAGAATATTATCTAACAAAGATCAAGGGGAATAAGCATGATCTATCTGATTTTTAATCATTCAGCCAGCCTCCCATGGTAGAAAATATTGAAGGCACTATTCATCCAGTGGCATGGATTTTGTTCCAGCTTTGAGTTCAGGAACAGGATCTCCATGGAGCTTCCTTTCAAATAAATTATCAATTTTCATGAGGCATAGAGAATCTATGTGCCTTATCGACACCATTTGAGGCTAACTGGTTGCCTCTATAGACCTCCCTTGCAAAGCTCTAATGTATGCCCAATGGATAAGGCTCTAGTCTTTGAACTAGGATTCTGGGTTCTCATTTCGCAGGCAAAATGCCCCTGATAGTCACCAAAAGTTGTGGATTAAATAATTCATGAAGCTCCCTTCAGGTTGGGTTTTTTTTGGCTTTGCATAAGCCTTGGATGCGTGTGATATATTTCTAAACTCTTTGGGCTCCTTCTTTGGCCATGCCTTCATCCACTTTTCCACATGTCAGCAACACATGCCTTTGGAAATCTTCTCCCCATTGTTTCGTCTCCAAGCCCTGTCTATGTGCCACATTGCATAGACCCTCAGACACCTTTTGGGTGGGCCCCATTGACAAAAGCTCAAGAAAATTTTGTACCAAATGTCATCCTCATGGGGATTGCATCCCAAAGAAATGAAATATGGATAAAAGCCCCTACTGCTACTCCACATGTCAGCTTTGCAAATGATTTGGTCGCAAAGGAAGGAAGAATGAAAAGGAGGCTCCACTTCTAAGCCATGTGTCCTAACCAACTCTTGAAATAGTTAGGCACACATCTCCATGAGGTTGTCGCTGCTTCCCCTTTGGGACCACATTCATCATTTTCTACAGAGCGCACTTTGTTCAAGGTAACCAAGGATCTTTCTGTTACAATTGTCTTTGAACCATCCAAGGGGAGGATGGTGTGTGCCTAGGGAATCTTTTGGGCTATTGGCTTTCAGGCGATGGAGAAGTCTATATATATTGCTTTAAATCTCTGAGAAAGGGTTTAGAAATCATAGAAAAAGAGGCTAAAAAGTTATAAGCCTTTGTATTGTTTTCTGATTATTGTATTAAGACTTAAAGATTGTGCCAATTGTTCAGCCTCTTTATTTCTTAGTTAATATAAGACATTATACTATGCTACTTGTTGTACTAAGTAGTTTATCTACATGAATTTTATAATTTCAATAGAAATTTATTTTTCGGATCATGTCTCAAACTCTTCTTGTTCAGTGATTGTATTCAGAAGTTATAATGTGTTATTTGATTAACTGCTTAGGATTTTCATCTATGTTTTATGTTATTCTTGGACATGAAAATTACCGAATGAGCTCTCAAACCTCATCCAAAAGGAAGGTTTCTCGTTCCTATATAATAAAATATTGGTGCATCACCTTAGAGATTAGACTTTATTTTTTATATTTGCTTCCTTTTCCCATTCTCAACCCCAATTATACAAAGAGCTGACTTCTTTAAAATTCGGAGGTTACTCAGTTTAGCGCAATTGGTCCACCATTAACTAAGTTTGCCATAAGGCTATTTTCCTAGTAATTTTAGGCATCAACAATATTATACCCATGCCTTTATTATTCAAAAATGGGTTTTTATTTGTAATTATTATTATATTTTTTTACATTGCTAAAGTGCATGTGAAATGTGTGAATCTGGTGCAATCACAGTAGGAGGGTTCTAGAAGGAACAATTTGGACCGTGCAGCTATGAGTCAAAACAACATAAATAACAAAGAAAATAGATATACAAACATGAATATTCATAAATACAGAATGCTTACATGCAACATTTGCCACAAGGGTGAATATCTAGGGTTCACATGCCTTTCCTTAAAGGCTTACAACATATTACTAGCTAACATGCCTTATTACATGCCCTCGAAGGGTTATTGCAAAAATGTAAGGAGTTTATCTAATCATGAACTTAAAAATGATGATTCCTAATGAATTGCAATGCTTATTAATATTCTCCTTAAGCTCCAAAATAGGTTTGTGTCATCAACAAGGGTTAATTACTTGATGAATGTGAATATGAATGTCTACTCCAAATGCTTTGACTGGTAACATAGTAAAATTCTGAGAGCAGTAACTTCCAGTAGGTAAATGCAAATGATCTAAAATTTGGATATGTAGTAGATGTTAATGTGTATGTGCTATATCTTGCTCCATGAGCTAAGAAAAAATGATGTGGTAAAATTTGGAATGAACTATTGAAACTGCTATTGAATGTAATGCAAGAAAAGAACTATTTTTGGTTGATACAAGATTGCTTTACAATCAAGGATGCTCTTGCATCAGAAACTCAGGGTTGGAAGAAAAGTGAGTCCCTCACTTTCCAGGGCTAAGAGAAAAACTAAGATGGTCCACATCAACCTAAGAAATCCATGATGAATTCTTCATTGGTCTGCCTTTCCACTTCACAAGATATTCGTTGTATTACTTGTTCCTAGTGCTTCTTATGATTCTGGTATCCAAAATTTGCTCGATCTCCTCTGGTACTTGTTGTGGTAACTGCTCCTTAAAATCTACTCCATCACTATTACCACTTGATTCTCCTTTATAAAACTCATGTATGTCTGTAATATTGAAAATAGGTGATATACCCGACATCTCCAGTAACTCTAGTTTGTATGCATTTCTAGAATTCAACTTCCTTAGAATCCTACATGGTCCAAAATTTCTCATCTTTAGCTTGTTGTATGTACCAACTATAAATTTCTCCTTCCTCAAATATGCCATTACTTCCTCTCCAACAGTAAATTCCTTATGTCTCCAATGTTCATATTGTTGCACATGAGGCTGTCATTGCACCAAAAGATTGACTTGTTAATGCCTGATACAATTGTTGGATTTATACAGAATCCAAGATCCACAAGAGGTAGTTAAACCATGCCATGAAGCCTAAGCATCACAATATCCCATGTTGAGGAGACCAAGGGTGACACCTTGCAACAATCCCCCCAGTGTAAATGAGGGGTTCAAACTTGTGACCTCAACTATGATACCAATTGTTGCATAGGTAGCTGTTGTTGTACCAAAATATCGATCTGTTAATGGCCGATACAACCACTAGATTTATACAAGATCCAAGATATATAGGAGATGGTTAAAAAATGTCACAAATTCTAAGCGTCATATTGGCCCACACTGAAGACATCAAGGGTGACATCGTGCAACACATTTTCCTTCTCTTTATACTTATTGTTCATGTCTTCCAAATGCTTTTAGACCTGATTATGCAATGTCTCCATGAAATCTACAAAATCCTCTACTTCCACACTCCTCTTTTCATCCATGTCGATGTCTCTTAATTTTTAATTTCCTCTAGGATTTACTCCAGTAACAATCTGAAATGGTGTCTTATTTCCAACCAAAAATCCCAACTTCTTGCCTTATTTCCAACCTAACATCTCAACAAGTTACCCAAAATTTTGTTCACTATCTCTGTCTATCCATCCATCTATGGGTGATATGTTGAATTGAACTTCAAATATGTATTCATATTCTTCCATAATGTCCTCCAAAAGTATCCAATGAACTTGGTGTCTCTTTTTGAAACAATACTCTTAGGTAATCCATGCAATCTCACAATCTCCTTGATAAATAAATCAACATGCACAACATCGTTAGTCTTCTTATAAGGAATGAAATGTACCAATTTAGAAAATCTATCCACTACAACCATGATAGAATCATAACCTCCCTGTGTTCTAGGCAATCCAAAAATGAAATCCATGCTCAAATCTTCCCAAGGTCTTTCTGGTACTGTCAAAGGCTTGTACAATCTAGTATTCTGACTACTCCCTTTTGCAACTTGACAAATTCTACAACTCTGAACATGCTTCCTCACATCCTTATATATTTTCAACCAAAAATAATGTTCATTCACCAAAGCTACTATCTTATCTACTCCAAAATCTCCCACTAGTCCTCCATTATGCTTCTCCTTAGTCAAATTCTCCCTCATTGAACTCCTTGGTACAGACAATTGATTTCCTCTAAATAACATACCTTCTTGAATGAAATAATCCAACCAGTGGCTCCTGTTTTTCACTACTAGTTCCTTACTTGCTTTCTAGGCTTCACCAAAATCTACATCACCTTCATACATATGCTTCAATTTATCAAATCCTAGTAATTCTATTATCATCTTTGTCAGCAAATTCCTTCTTCTACTTAATGCATCTCCAACTTTGTTTGACTTAATACTCCTATGCTTCAACAAAAATGTATAACTTTGCAAGAATTCAACACATCTCATATGTCTTTGATTCAACTTTCCTTGATTGTTCAATTATTGCAACGCTTGATGATCAATATACAACGAAAAATACTTAGGAAACGAGTAATGTCTCCACTTCTTCAAGGCTTGAATTATGACATAAAATTCCTGATCATAAACTAAGTATCTTCTTCTAGCATCATTCAAATTATCATTGAAATAATCTATAGGTCTTCCTTCCTGACTCAATATTGCTCCAATTGCATTTCCACTTGCATCAAATCCACTTGAAATACTTTGTCAAAAATTGGTAAGCCTAACACTCATTGCTCTTTCACCTTTTTCTTCAACAATTTGAAACTCTTTTATGCTACGGAAATCCACTTGAAGTCTTTCCTATCTCCTCTCATTGTCTCTGTCACGGGGTTACAACCACTATTGAAACTCCTGATAAACTTCCAGTAGAAATTCCCTAGTCCATGGAATGATCTTACTTCTCCAATATTTACTAGTGTAGACCAATCTAAAATTTCTTTCACTTTCTCTGAATCCATCTTCAATCCTTCAACAAAAATAAAAAATCCAAGGTACACCAACTCTGTCTTCATGAAACTACACTTATTGAAATTACTCAGTAGCTTCTCTTCTCTTAACCTTTGTAATACTTGCCTAATGTGCAACAAATTCTCTTCTGTAGTCTTACTGAAAATCAAAATATCATCCAATTAAACAATGATAAAATTACCCAATAATTTATTCAATACCTCGTTCATCAACCTCATGAAAGTGCTTGACACATTAGTCAATATAAAAAGCATCACTAACCACTCATATAATCTTTAATTTGTCTTAAATCCAGTCTTCCATTCATCTCCTTATCTGATCCTGATATGATGATATCCACTTTTGAGATCAATCTTTGTAAAATACTTTGCTCCACTCAAACAATCCATAATGTCATCCATCCTCAACAATGAGAATCTATACTTATCAATGATCCTATTAAGTCCTCTTGAATTTTTACACATTCTCCAGTTTCTATCTTTCTTAGGTGCAAGTGCATCAGGTACCGCACATAGGCTCAAACTTTCTTTGATCAATATTTTCCTCAACAACTCTTGAATCTACTGGTTCAACTCTATATTCTCTATTGGTGTCATCCTATGTGCTACTTTATTTTGAAAAATCACTCCTAGTACTAGATCTATCTGATGAATAATACTCCAAACCTCTGGTAAATTGTCTGGTACATTGTCTGAAATAATTTCCTCATACTTAGTCAGTAACTTTGCAACTTATTCACTTTCTCCGATGGGATACTCTATCTCCAAACCATTTATTTTCTTTGGAATCAATACAAAAAAAATGTTCTCATGTCTCAACCCATCAATAAATTTCCTTCCATCTACCAAACATATTCTAGAAGTGCCACAAAATTCAATCTTCTTCTCTTCCTCCAATGGTATCAACTTTATTCTTCTTCCATTTGATGTTATGGTGTAAGTATTTCTTCTTTCATCATGAATTTATTTCTTATCATATTGCCATGGTATTCCTAATTGTAAATGACATGTATCTATATGCATAATATCACACAATACATCATCCCTATATGATCCAATATGAAATTTTACCAAACATTGTTCATTCACCAATATCTTATGATCATCCTAAATCCATGCTATCCTATAAGGGTTTGGGTGTTTCAATCTCTTCAAATTCAATTTGGTTACCATCTTCTCTAAAACTAGATTATCAGTACAACCACTATCATTGATAACTCTAGATACATTTCCTCTACACTTACATTTGGTTCTGAATAGACTTTTCCTCTATGGTGGTTTCTCAATCACTTCTTCATGCATTCAAGCTCTTCTCACTAACAATGATCACCTTTATTGGGTTTTCCACATGAATTAGGGGGTCCAACATGTTCTTCCTCCACATATGTTGTTCTTCTAGTATGCTGAGGTTTCTTTCTAGATGACACTCAAATGTTCTATCTCCTTCACCTCCACACTTGAAATAGGTTCCTCTGAATGGTCTTCTCTCAAATCTTCCTTCGTTCCTCTGGTATCCTTCGTTACAATAATAATTATGACCTCCTTTGTTACTGGGGTAGAAAATTCTATCTTCCTTTCATCGATGGTATGAATTAGCATCCTTTTATTCACTTCTTTAGGGTTTCGTACCTATGTTTTGTTCCATATACAGTCTTATTTCTTTGGACTGGTTTCCATTCTTCAAAAATATTCCTCTTGCACTTATTTTTCTTTTTTCAAACTTCTTGTTTAGTTTCTCTTCAACCTTTAATGCAAACTGGTATGCTTCTTCAACAGATGGCATCTTCACCAGACTCAGTTCTTCTTGAATATTTTTTCTCAGTCCATTAATATATCTAGCAACCTTTTCTTTGATTGCTTCACTATGATGGGTTTTGATTATCATCTTGCATAATTCTTCAGTATACTCCTTCACAAATTTTTCCTTTTGTCTCAAGTTCTGCAATCTCTTCAACAATTCCAGTTTAGAATCTACTAGTATGAATTGATTCTTCAACTTTGTAACCATTCTATCCCATTTTATGATTCTTTCTTTGTCTCTTCTATTTTAGTCGAATTGAACTTCCTTCCACCATAGTGCAACATTACCTTTCAATTTTGTTTTCACAAATATGACTTTGTTTGGATCTTCAATTTCTTCACATTTGAAGTATTACTCCATTTCATTGATCCAATCAATCAATTCCTTAGGATTCAAGTTTCTTGGATAGTTAGGATTTCAACTCTAGGTTGCTTTCCAATTTTTGAAATCACCTTCAACATCTTTACTTGCTCTAATTCTTATTCTTCTTCATCTAGGGTTTCTGCAATTTGATTTGCATGTTTGGCTTTATCATCACTTTCATCATTCTGTCTAGGGTTTTAGTCTTGCCTTTAATATTCTTCAACTACATCTAACCGAAATCACATTTCACACATCATCTCCAACATCTCATCCATCATTCCAACAACATTCACCATAGTATGCATTCTTCTTGGTAGCATATCTCTCCTCGAACTATTGCAACTACCTCAATTCAATGATCTGGTTGCAAGGGTTTTAACTGCCTCACAATCGGTGATTAATTGAAAATAATATAGTATTCCCCTGGCCAGTGATGTATTAACCTCAAGGAATCAAATTTCACTCTGATACCACTTGGTGTAGTCATGGTAGGAGGGTTCCAAAAGGAATAGTTTGGACCATGCAACTATGAGTCAACACAACAAAAATAACACATAAAATAGATATACGAACATGAATCTTCATAAATATAGAATGCTTACATGCAAAATTGGCCACAAGGGAAAATATCTAGGTCTCACAGGCCGTGCCTTAAAGGCTTACAATATATTACTGGCCAAAATTCCTTATTACATGCCCTTGAAAGGTTATTGCGAAAATGTAAGGAATCTATCTAATCATGAACTTAAAAATGATGAATGCCAATGAATTACAATGCTTATAAATATTCTCCTCAAGCTCCAAAATAGGTCCACATAGGCAACACTGGTTAATAACCTGATGAATTTGAATATGAATTTTAGCCTCCAAATGCTCTGACTGGTAACATAGTGAAATTATGTGAGTGATAACTTTTAGTAGGTAAATGCAAATGATCTAAAATTTAAATATGTACTAGATGTTAATGTATATGTGCTATATCCTACTTCGTGAGTTGACAAACAAAGATGTGGTAAAATGTGGATGGAACTCTTGAAACTACTACTGAATGTAATGCAAGAAAATAACTTTATTCGGTTGATACGAGATTGCTTTACAACCAGGGATGCTCCTGCATCAAAATAAAGAGTTCATGACTTGTTATCTCAAATTTCATTGAATTTATCAGTAAGTTTATAATCCATGATGGATTATTCACACATGAATGGATGTTCCATAATGCATTCTTTCAATTACTATCATATTCTTTGATTTGATGTAAATTAAAATAAAATCTTATGATGTGTTCACCTTTAGTATGATGGATAGATGTAGTTCACATTCATTTAAAATGAGTTAATAATTTTATCTTATGTGCATTGATATTATTATAGCTTAGAATCATGAATTTATGTTTATATTTGACTCTTGGAAAGTGTTAATACCCATCATGAATGCTAGTTTTTAGATGTGATAATATGTGGATATGCTTGTCCCTAGTACCATTTTTTTATTTATTCGTAAGCGCTTTTGATTAGAGCTATGAACTATTGAGGCCACATTCGAAGGACCTCATCCCTATTATCTCTCCTCCATACTTCTTCTTCTATTTCTTGCATCTTCCTCCATCACAATAGGGGGCCTCATACTGATTACATGTCGAGGTATCAACACCTCCTTGATTTACCCCCTGTTGTTGTATCCTTCTTCCTTCCTCTCATCTCTCTACTTCATTCCTTGCTCTCCTTATCACTCCAAATTCAATCACCCCCACCTTTTCACTCCAAATCAATATCCTTATCCCTCCAACTCCTTATCTCTCTAGAGTGTTTAGGCTCCACCTTATCACTCTGAAATGATCTCCTTATCCCTCCAACTCCTTATCTCTCCAAAGCGCTGAGTGAGCTCACCTTACCTTTCCTTATCTCTCTAGCCCCTTATCTCTCCTAACACCCCTTATTGCTCCACTACCTTATCACTCCATGCAAATCTCCTTATCTCTCCATTCCACCCATCCTCCAACTGGTTCCACCCCATAATACTCCTTTTTCTCTATATCCTCCACTATTCTCCTGGCGATCGCCCAAGCTCCTGCCACAAGGCCAACATCATGAAAACCACCACCAACTAGATCAACGCACTATGTATGCCATTCATCCTAGAAATCTACCAATAGAGATTCAACATCATCCATATAGCGATAGGAGTCTGTGAGATTCAAACCTATGATGCCCTATCAACAGCGCATGTGACTTTTACCATCACACTGTGGGGTGAACCCATCCCTAGTACCATTTTTATTTATATTAAATTACTTGAATTATTGAATGTTAAGTGTGGATATTTCAACCTTATAGACTTTTGGAGTTCCCTTACATTTTCTTGTGTGTGGAAATTTCATAGTTACTTTGCAATTTTTGATGCATGGGACTTATGGATTTCCCTATACAATTTTTATATATTTCCTTTTTGGAGTTCTCTTGTACATTTTATTGCATGGTACATTTGGAGTTCCCTTGTAGTTTTTTAAGTGTGGGACAGTCATAGTTCGCTTGTAGTTTTTCATGTATGGTAATTTTGAATTTCCCCTCTAGTTTGTCATCCATGAGATTTTTTGGTGTTTGCTTACATACATTTTCATAAGTGGTACTTTCAAATTTCCTTTCGAGTTTTTTATAAGTGGGACTTTTGGTGTTCCCTTGTGATTTTTTTTTTGTGTTGGAATTTTGGAGATCCCTCATATATTTTTAGCCATAGAAAGTTGATATTTTCTATTCAGTCCCTTTTACGCACTCCATTATATTGGAATATGTTCCCTTGTGTCAAATTTACTAGTTTAAATTTTTATTAGTTGAGATATTATATCTCTAGATTGAACTACCATAGTCCTAGTGTGTGGAATTAATTTCCACATCCTCTTGGATGTTGTTTGTGTCATCTTTATTTATGTAAAAAATAGTGTTTCTTTCATTATAATCATTATGTTCATCAAATAATGAGCTCATGGAAATTGCAATTTATCTTCAAAAGAAAGAGGCTTCTTTTGCATAGATTGGTCCTCTTAAGTATTGGGTGAAGTATAACAACCATCTTTCTTGTTTTTCTTCTTTGAGAGAAAAACATCCTAAAAATCCTCCCTAGAACTTTTCCCATGGCTATTGTGGAGCTCTTGTTAGAACACCTAAATGGTGATTACAACATTTTTCACTGTTTCCTTGTTGTAGTCAGCAATTTCTCGCAAACATTTGAGGGTTTTTCTTGATTTCTACACATGGTATCCACCTCCTCCTAAAAATTCTCCCTCTCTTCCATAGTTTTGACCATAATGTTGAGCTCATCAACTTCATTTTCTAAATTATCCCACTTGTCAAAAGACTTGGCAAGGGAAGATAGAAGGGCTCAACGACCCACCCAATTAGGTCTCTTTTTGATTAAGCACCTTCTCTTCCAAATGTTGAATTTTTTCTTTGGCCATGATAAGTTGGGTGAGTTCAACCATTTTAGAATGTAATTTTGAAAATTCACAACCTCGCTCAGGTCACTAATTTTAATTTTTACGAGGGAATAATTGGCACAAACAACAACATCCAACTGGGGGTCTTCAGGGGCATTGTGTAAATTAACACAAAGGGTAGGGGAATCTAGAGGGCTAGAACGATTGGTGGATAGGGAGGACTTTGAGGCTTTAGAAAAATCCTCATGAATAGGGGAGCCATCAAGAAAAGCTTCCAGGGTTGGGGTTCCAAGATTCATCATCAAAATTATTAGAAATGGATATTTGAGTGGGGTTGGAAAACACAATAATTTATTAGAACCTGAGGTGGGGACCTCAAAGGCAATTGATTTAACTTTATCCCTAATAACCCTTTGATAATTTGAGGATGACATCAAATCTAGGTTAGGGGTAGAGGGGGGCCCTCCAAGGGTTTAACAAAATATCTAACCACAAGAGAATTTTTCTTAGTAGAGGACAATGAGGGGAAATGGAAAACTAGAAACAAAAAAATTTGTAAATCAACCCCTAGTGGAGGGTTAAATTCTTTCCTTTATCTTGAACATCCTTAATAAATTGTTTAAGGGAGGACACAATCCAAAACACAAAGTTCATTTTAACATTTTAATTGAATTGATTAAGCATGTGAAAGAGCTAGGCATGTAAGTTCTTAAACCTACCTTCCAAAGTAACATTAGACATTAGACATTATACATTTTTGCATCCTACTCCAGACACTTGAGAGGTCATCTCTGTTGAACCCACTCTACAACTAATTGATATTTTCTCTTTTCTTCAAAAATCTTTCCACCTCCTTTTGATAATGGCATTTAGGCTTCCTAGAGATATAGGTCCCTTCCAAGGACAAGCCAACTACCTTTGCAATAAGCTGGATACTAACAGATAAGGAGTAGTCCCCAACAATTACATTATCATCTTTTCAAGAATTTGAAAATTCCATGGAGATGTTAGGATCATTCCCCACTATACCTTTGACATAATTAGTTAGGTTACCCTATTGAAGGATAGTCCATAAATCCTTATCCTTCTTCCAAACCTCATAGGAATTAGGTTCCTCTTGGATTAGATCACCCACCATCATGGAATATACTTCAGATAGAGGAAAATTAGGAATTCTATAGAAGCGCCAGGTAAAATACATGCACAAATACAAAGCTAACTTATGAAAAGACAAGATGGGAAGAAAATATTTCCTTAAACACAATTTGTGCTAGTTGTCAATATGAACTGATGAGGAGTTCAACTCAAACACAATATTAGAGAACTTTTTCATCATTTATCAATAGCTCACACACATAATATGAGATTATTGAAAGATCATCCCAAATAGTAATTTTTTCGTAAAAGCTCTCAGATTTGCTAAAGCATCTACCACTTTATTACTAGTTTTGAACACATGAGAAAATATGTAAATTATAAAAATCATTATGATGTTATGATCCAAAAGGATGGGGTCCTGTAAGGTCTACCAAGGGTTTGCATTCCCATTTAGCAACATGATTTTATTTCTCGAATCCCCTTCAATTGTCAGGCTGGACACTCCAACATTCCTAGCAATACGAATCCCATGATAAGTAGTTGTCACTTTTGCAAAGTTAGAATTTTGTACACCCAAGTTAACTATATAGCCAAAACCAACTTCCCTCGATGGTAACAAATTATGCCACCCCCACTCACTCGACTCGGGTTCCCTTTCCAATCGAGCCATCAAAGTTAAGCTTGAGCCAACTAGGATCTAGGGGGAGGGACCTCCAATTTCCATTATTAGAGGTAACTATACCCTCTTATATTTTTCTCATGGTGGTGTAGTCACATGATGAATCTTACTTTTCCACTCATGTTGTCATTTTTGGTGTATTTGTGTTGAGTTATTTAAGTTTCATTATTTCAAGTGTTTAGGTGTATAATGTGATATGTTAATGTCACATTTGCATCATGAAAAACTTGTTCATCCATATTTTAATTGTCAGATATCAAGTGGGAAAAATATTGGAGCATTATATTTCATATTAAAGACCACATTGAATCATAGGGAGTTATTTGTTGTGCATGTGTGTTGGGTCTTGTCTTGGCCACCTTTATTTTTTTGAATCTTATAGTTTTCCCTTAGTATCTTCTCCATGTGGTTGTGTGATGGAATATACCATTTGTGGGAGATGGTAAGAACCTTGTTTATTTTTATATTATCTTTCACCCATTAGTGTGGTGGAACTTAATGATTTAATTAATACCATTAAATATATCTTTTTTTTTTTTGTATAAAGTATAAATGAAACATCAGAAATAGTTTACATTCTGAAAGTTACTCCAAAGACATAGAACCTAGGCAACCCCTTGTAATAGTATATGCATAGTTTGATACCTTTTACATCCTATTATCAGTGGTAGCCCATTTACAATAGTAGATCAGGTAAAACCTATAAAAAATACCTAACCAAGTATACAATAGTACTTATTACACATATAGAAATTAATGCACATATACATAATGCAACATGTGATACATGGTATACAAAACCCCCCCCTTACTTCCTAACTATATAAGTTACTCTACCCTTCTAGTAGATCTGAGGCTACTATTAGTTGGAAACACAGTTGTCGTTGCACCAAAAGATCGACCTATTAATGCCTGATACAACTGTGAGAGCTAATGGATCCACAAGAGGCAATTAAGCCATGTCACAAATCCTGAGGAGAGCACTAACCATCTACCAAAAATCTCCCCTCAGCGTTACTTGAGGGGATTCAAACCCGACACCTTTGGCTCTGATACTAATTGTTGGAAACACAATTGCCATTGCACCAAAAGATTGACCTATCAACGCCTGATACAAATGTGAGAGTTAACGGATCCTTAGGAGGCGGTTAAGCCATGTCACGAATCCTGAGGGGAGCATCAACCATCTACCAACACTATCCTTTGCATTTTTAAGAAAAACCAAAGCCTTTTTTGTTGCTTGTTCTTCTTCAGAGGGTCTTTGAGTGTTATCCAACCTTTTTCCCTATTCTTTCTTAAGGTCTTCTTGGAAAGCCTGCATTTCCTTTAGAAATACCTCCACCTTTGGGTGCCCTTCATTCCACATGTGCCCATATCTGGCCTCAAGAATGTTAATGTTGCTTTCTCTATTTTTTAGGTACTTCCAAAAAATTTCCTTTGAGAGCTCTACAGTGATACAAACATGCATGGAAACATTGTAAAGCACAAGTCTCTTATTAGACTCGATAAGAAACCTATTCTTTCCTTGAAACCTTTCCTCATTCTGAGCTTTCCACAAGGCCCACAAGATGTCAGTGAAATAAAAAGCCAAAATAAATAAGGTATTTTCCCCATTTTTACATCATGATTAAATAGGATCTTTTCAGGCAATGGTTCACCATTATTGCCCCATATATTTTGATTGTAGCAAAACATATTCCAAATTTATTTGACAAATATGCAGTAAAATAAAATGTGTTTAATTGTTTCATGGACTCTAAATAAACTACACACATCAATGCCATCAAACTTTATTTTGAATGATAATTTTTGAATTATTAGAAACCATCTAAAGTAGTTTTTCTTGGCCTCCATTTCTTTATGCTAGTTATTCTTATAGATTTTTTATCATTGAATTTTAGTCAAATTCATTTCCCAACTTTTATTCATGTGTTATATCAAGTCTGTTTGTTCTGTTAACATAGAGTATAATTCTTTTGCCTTTGTTTTCATTATATTATTTCCATTTTACCATTGAAATTCCATGAATTGGGAGTTTTCATTTTTAGTTTCCATTGAGAATTTAATGTGATTACATGCATCACTCAGGACTATGTAGGTCCTCCAATTGTTGTGTGGTACATAAAATTTTGTACTTAGATCATTCTAGTCTTTTAGCTTACCATTTTTTAGAATCTCTTTGAAGCTTTTAATTCCTTTGTGGGCCCAATTTTTTGTTGAGAAGCCTTGAATTAGAGAAAGATTTTTATCTTTGTGTTTTAGGTTCCACCATATTGATCTACTAGTCCAAATGATCCTATTATCTCCTTTGGTGAAGTGTCAGTTCGTTAAGAACTTTTTCATTATTTCCCAAGCCTTTCAAATGATTTTGAAAATAGTGGACCCTGTAGGTGACATAACCTATTCACTACTGGGATTATCATTGAAGGGAAGAGCTTTCCAATATTTTTCATTCTTAGTAACAACTATTAAATATATCTTAAAAAGGTAACCTATTACTATAAGTTATGCATTGACTGAAGCATTGCATTACCTTCTTGGTGAATGATACATATGGAAAGTCAATAAAGGAGTGACAAAACCATATGCATAGAATTAATAAAGAATGATGTCTATTTTTAAATGATAGTGATAGTGAATCACATGTCTTTAAAACTTACCTATGTAATTATGATTTTGTATAGTGTACATGTTTGAATGTGAAATAAATTTTTGCATTGAAGGAGTTATTGTATTGCCCCAATCTTATGCCCAAGATATTAATGAATAAAAGGTAAAATATTTTTTTGTGATAGAAAATTGATACTAAAAATATCCCATTACACTCCTTGTATATGAGGTGCAAAGTAATAACACAATGACACACATAATATTCTTTTGAAGGAACTATTGAAGATGACATAAGTAGAAGAATAGCTAGGTCATAGTCCTAAAATACCATGATTGACTCAAGGATTGATAACTAGGAGGTAATAAATGGTTCTATACCCATTTTCAATCTCTTGCACCTTATTTTATTTTTCATCCTTTTTGTATATTTAAATATAAATAATTAGAAGATATACCACACTATTTTAGACATTAGAGGAAAAAATGGGAGAAATTTGGGCTTACAAAATGAAATTGCATCTTAGGAACACTAATTAGGTTTTTGGGAAGAAAATGCACAAGATCAAACTTTATAGGCTAAGTTCTCAACCTCAAGGTAGCTTTACCTTTGTCCTTGAGAAAATAATAATCTTACACTAGATACTAAAACTCTTGAGAGAATTATTTTTTCTCAAATTTAAGAGTTTGAGATACGAAATTGTAGACTAATAATTTGATGTGAGCAAGCTAAAAAACCTCTTAAATGAAACCTTGTACTTCACAGACACCAAACTTGAACTTTAGAGTCTAAGTGATAGTCAATATCCTATATCTAGGACACTTAAATACAGTCTAAATCTTTAAATATCAAGATGCAAAACAAACTCAAACTTAATCCTAGGGATGAATCATAGTGAGAATCTTAAAAATTTGGTTCTAAGACACCATTTTTATTTTCAATGAAAAAATCCAAGGACAAAGTCTAAAATTTTGGAAGACCTAGCCTTGAGATTTAGAGTGTAAACTCTAGGGTTACTTGTAGTGTCGAAAAATGTTGTTGTTTACATTTTCACACTTGATTTGAGAATGGTTAACATTAAAATGAAATTTATATCACCTTGATCTAGTGTTGTAATGTGTTTAACACATTCACATTAGGTATTGGGACCTTTTTAAGCTAAATAAACCTAACTGTCTTAATTTAGTGTTGTAAATTGTATTCATCTACACCTTCACATTAAATTTAGGACCCTTGTAAACTAAATGAACTTAATTGTGCCTTATTTATGGTGTTGTAAAGTGTTGTAAAACACTTCCACTTTGGGGTTTCATTAATAAATTGGGATTCTTTATGCCTTAATTGGCCTTATTTTGCATCCACAAGCATTAATTAATACATCTTTTTGACAATAATATCGACATAAACCAACAACCAAGCATAATTCAAGTGTTTTAGGTTGTGTAGCCTAGATTTAGTGATATGGGACTCATACGCCACCTTGGGATTATGAGTCCCACCTAGGTTTTTGGGCCCCGATCTTGATTTTACATCATTCTAAGCATTTTTGAAAAATGTGTCCCATAGTTAAGCTTAATGGGACTCATACGCCACTTGTGGCGTATGAGTCCCATGTGGCCCAAAATCAAATTTAATTCAAATTATTGGTGGGATTTTGTCCTCCTAGATCTGATGTTAGCTTATACTATTGTAATTTTGGGAAATTTGACATAAACAAGTATAAATACAAGGTTATTTCACTCATTTTCATCTAACACTTTCAAGAGAGCATTCCTAATAGAAATTTTATGATTACAAGACTTCACAAGAGTGTCAAGAGAGTTTACAAGATAATTTCTAAGGCATTCAAGGGCATAATTCTTCATCAATTATCACAAAAATTCAAGATCCATCATCATGTCAAGGTTATCAAGCATCAAGTATGCTATTGAGCTAGTGTTTTGATGTTTCATTCAAGATCCAAGGTTAAGCATTGTTCTACACTAATTTCAAGATCTAGACCTACATCCTTCATGACCATTTCATGTTAGATTGTTGATTTACAAGACATCATTCAAGGTGTCATTTTTCATGTTTCATGTTCCAATTTTCATGTTTCATTTCCTTATTCCATTATCTCATCATTTGGTTTAATTACGTAAAAGGGGTTTGACCAAGGCAAGCCCCTGTTCTCTAAAAAATCAATAAGTTTTTCTCTCTCTAAATGTGTGATTTCAGATCTAGGTGTCTTGGATCTTGAAGATCCTTTGAAGATTAGGTTGCAAGGTTGAAGAAAGTCATCAAGTCATCACAAGGTTTTCATCTTCACTAAAAGTCACCTACAGGTTGCAAATTAGGGTTTCAGACCCGGAAATGAGGTGTGGAAGGAAGATCAAAGATAGGAGAGTAGAATCAGGCCTTAAACCTATAAAAAATATAAGTGGGACTAATATGCCACTTGTATTGTATGAGTCTTAGTACAATCCTTTTTCCATATTTTAGTTGTTTCAGATCATACACTATCAGATTCCAATTTTGGCACAAAAAACCCAATTTGGGACTAAATTGCCCAGACTAGCATATGAGTCCCAATGGGCATAAAACAATAATTTTTTAGGGTTTTGAAGCTTTTTTTCACCTCATCACTCTTCTAGGTGAATCTTTGTTCATTTCCAGTTTGATATTTTGTATTTCAGTTTCATTTCCTAGGTCATCTAGTTAGGTTTTGCATGGTATTTTGCATGATTCATTCATACCTTGTCTTTCCAAGCCCTAGCTTAGTGGTGAACCCCTCTTTAGTTTCCAATCAGACCCTCAACCATAACTATATCAATTGGAAGATAATTAACTTTGGTATTCCAATAGATTAACATCCATCCATGCATACATCCATCCACCAATCAATCTATAAATATATACATACACACATGCATCTATATGTGTGTGTGTGTAGCATGAGAAATAGTACTCCCTTACCTTTGAGGAATGGAGCACAAGGGTAGGGTTCCTATTTCACACTTGATACACTCAAGGACACCTTAAAGATCTTTATCCAATGAAGAAAAAGGGGAGAGATCTAACAATAGGGTATCCTAGGGTATGTTCAGAGATTAATGAGGGGTTGACCACCAAGTAATGACTTGGAGAGAAAAATAAAATGAAAGTTGTAATGTCTAAACCTAGTGATGCATGAAGCTTAAATAAATGACCTAGAAATGCATCTAAATTAGAACAAAAATCTACAAAATCAGAGGTGTGCACCTTGAAACTTGTAGAGGCTTGAATGAAGACCTAAAATGCTAAATAACCTAATATTTAGGCCTATTTGGACTCATTTTATAATCTGAGTGAATCAATCCCAGATCAACGTTTCTGTATAGGAATAGGTTTCTAGAAAAAAGTGTATCTGAAACTACAAAAATCTCAAAATTGACCTAATATAGGACTCATTCACCAATCTAGGTGAATGCATCCAGTTAGGGTTTTATAGAGCTTTAAAATCTAAATATGGTCTTCAATGTCTACTCTTTTTGTTCCTCTTTATTTCCATATTTGAAACTCTGATTTTGGGGTTGTTGGTGTAATTAAATGTGTTGTACCTTGTCCTAGGTCATGATTACACCTTAGTTAAGTTTAATTAGGGACCACATAGGAGGTAGTTGGATCTTTTCCACTTTTGGTGGACTTATCATGTTATTACTTTATCACCTCCATCTTTCGTGGACATATCATGTGATTACCTCTCCACCTTTTGTGGGTGATCCACAATTTGTGGTGATTATCACATTATCATTTTTCCACTTTAGGTGGAGTGATATCTTTTCATAGTTGTCTCATGTCATAAGATTACGAAACTTATCATAATCTTATGCCCTTCTATGTTCTCACCTTGGCTATATAACCAAGGGGTCTCTCTCATTGTAGGTAATCACAATCATATCATTGAATCAATTGATAATAATATCGTTTAATCTTGTCACATTTTATTCTCTCTCTTTTTGTGCTTTTCATTTGGTCTCAAGATCTTGGCAGCCATAGCCAACTCTAACAGGGGATGTAAGTGAATTTTTGGTGAATATTACAACCTTTCAAGTGGGGAGAAAAATTCCAAGAACTTTCTCCAAGCTTGCAACCTAATCTTCAATGATCTTCAAGTCTTCAAAGAATCTATATCTGTAATCACACAAAGAGAGAGAAGTGTTGATTGTTAGGGAATGGGGCTTTTCCTTGGTCAAACACCTTGTAGGTAATTAAACCAAATGATGAGATAATGAAATGAAGGCATGAAAAATGAAACACAAAACATGAATTATGAACAATGATACTTTGAATGATTCCTTGTAGATGATGTCTTGTAAATATGCAACTCAACATGAAATGACCATGAAGGATGTAGATCTTGATCTTGAAAATAGGTGTAGAACAATGCTTGATCTTGGATCTTCAATACTACATCAGAACACTAGCTCAATAACATTCTTGATGCTTGATATTATTTACATGATTATGGATCTTGAATTGTTCCAATAATTGATGAAGAATTCAGCCCTTGAATGCCTTTAAAAATGATCCTAAATTCTCTCTAGATGATCTTGTGAAGTCTTGGAATTATTAACTCTTGAATGCTTAACATGATAACATGTAGAACTTATGAAATAATGGTTTGAAAGCTCATTTATATAGGAAATCCATCTAAGATCCCATTTATTAGATCCTAAAGGCCGACATACATGAAATTTGAAATTAAAACCTAGTTTTCCCATTCAAAACCTTGAAAATAGGCCAAATGGGACTCATTTGCCAAGTTGGGTGAATGGATCCCACCTAGATGGGACTCATTTCCCAAAGTGGCGAATGGGTCCCACAGGGCCTATCTTGATTGCTAAAGTGTTGGGGAGTGTGTAAATTAAGTTTATTTGTTGATCTTGTTGGGTTTTTGATTGAAATATGCCTTGGGATGCATAATATATGGCCTTAGGGGACTATTAATGATGATATTAAGGTCACAAATTCAAGAGGGCACAAAATTCAATGTGAAAATGTAAATGAATATGTTTTACAACATTAAATTAAGGAAAAAATGGGTTTATTTAGCTAAAAGAGGCCCCAGATCCAATGTGAATGTGTATAACACATTACAAAACTAGATTAGGTCCACTTAATTTACAAGCCTCCTAAATTTAATGTGAAAGTGTAAATAAATACATTTTACAACACTAAATTAAGGAAAGGTTAAGTTTATTTACCTTTAAAAGGGCTCGAAACCTAATGTGGATGTATAAAACACATCACAACACTAGATCAAAGTGATATTAAGTCCAATTTGTCATTAATTATTCCCAAATTAATCAAGGAAAAGACATACTTTTTTTGTTGCCACAGTATGTGTATATATGTATCTATATACATATACAAAAAATAATATGTATATATATATTTATATATGCATGTATATATGTATATAATATATACATATGCATACATGTACTTATGTATATATACATACATACATACATATGTATATATATGCATATATGTATGTATACATGTATATATACATACACACATAAATATATGCATGTATATATATGTATATAATATATACATATACATACATACATACATAAATATCTCTATCTAGACAAAGATACTAAAAATAAAAATATTTTTATCTAATTAATGCATCTATGAAATTTCTAAGGCTGACACCTATTTCTTGTTGGAGAATGCCAAGATCAAGGAGCTCATAATAGGTGTCAACAAGTGAAAAAAATAATCACAATAATATTTCTATCAATATAAAATTATAATGATCAAGCCTTACATATATGGACAAGGACGAAGACGTGAGAAGGTACTTGAGTGAAACTCTCACTATCCATCCAAAGATGGAACATGTGTGAGGTCACTTGAAAATTGTGTGAACAAGTGTCAATAGGTGTCTCAAGTCATTAGGACATGTGCCTCAACCATATGAAGTGATGCAAAAGAAAAAGAAACCTAAGTAAACTTAAGCTAGGTGTGAATAGGTCAATCCTAGAAAGGTAATTAGCTAAATAGGTATGATAATGACTCTATTGACACTAACACCCACCCTTAAGTGAAAATTAGGGAGTAATGTATGGAATAATGATGAGTCCTGACTACTAGGTCATGTTATGTACTCATGTACAAATATGTCATATAGTGGAGTAAAGGAGAAAAACCCTTTTGAAATAAAAACCCCTCTCCAAAAGATAAATGATGAAAATTTAATTAAATGTACAAGTGAAAAAGATAGAAGGACTCATGATGAACCTCCAAGGACTAATTCTATCACATAAGTACATGAAATTTTTCCCCCATATGAGAGAAAAGTGAGAATGTCATGTGAAACCCCCCACCCCCCCTGAAAAAATGTGAAGTCACGTGAGGAAATGCTTCCTCCAAAAACTCATAAGAGAAGAGAAACCATGCAACCTAGCCTCAAAATGGTTTATGTAGTGTTCGTAGATGCTCAAAAATAGATGTTGAAGATTAACCATGAACATTAAGAAAAATTTCTCCCCTTAAGAAGAAACAACACCACAAATGTGTACAATATGACTTCTCATTCTAGATGGGAATATTTAGGAAGTAATATGAATGTCTCTTAATGATGCACATAATCCAAAGACTGAAATGATGCCAACGATGCCTTCAAATGATGCTCGAATATATCAAATCCAATGTTGATATGGTGATGCAACTTCATCAAAGATGACATTAAAAGAAGAATCTCCTCAATGGTGTCATCCAGTTTTGAAATTTGAGATTCTAAAAACAAAGATGTATTTTTTGGTAGATATGAATCCCAATGTGGTGGTTTTGGAATGAAAATAGAAATATCTTGATGTAAAGAATCACTAGAACTAATGAATGAGTCAAAAATAGATTTTGATGTAGCAACAGGTGATGTGGGTGATGAGATCTCAATGTAAGCCATCCGACTAGATTGTTCATCCCTAAATGATGGTGTCTCACAAGATGTCTAAGTGAGATTGGATAATGAATTTTCATGTGTTAGAACTAGAGGACCAGTTAAGTAAATACCATGACTACGAATAATTTTTTCCATTACCTCAATTTGACAAACTAACATTCTTCTAATATATGCCATTTCATTCTATAATATCCACATTTTATTTTCTATTTATTAGGAGGATTACGAAGAATACTCAAATGGAAGGAATTTAGTGTGAGAGACATGATCACATGAGCCAACAAACTCAAAAATAGAAACACCTATATTTCCCCCTTAATTTAAAGAGCCCCCCAATAATGATTAGTTTTGAGTGTAGCCCCGCCAAAACAATGTGCAAGAGAATTTCTATGAGTTGTGAAGATTAGATGCTAAACTGACCATTTATGATGCATGACAATTTTTGCAAAATGGTCTATCCAAATCTTAATTTTACATGTAAAATTGAATTCCTTGCAAAATTTGAGAAATATTTTTTTTGCAAAATTTTGGTAACTGAGGTGAAATTTATGTCTCATAAAATGTTTCTTACAATGTTGACTTCAAAGGTTAAAATTTTCTTGTTAAAAATAGAAAATCAAAAAATGTCTCTATGCTAAAATGTTGGTGCCAAAACCAACTTCCCATCAACTATTCACACTTGAATAAATACCCCCTCATTTGTAAGTTATGTAAAAATGAAAAAAAAATTCCCCCCTTATAAGCTTTGATGGTTAATCAATTAGTCAATTAATACGGTTTGTAAAAAAAATTGATTACAATAAATTATTCAAATTGTTAAAAAGGTAATACATCACATAATAAATAATTCTTGAGTCAAAGACAAAGTACAAAATTCTTTGTGGAATAACCTTAATATTTCCCAAGTGTAACCAAATGGGGTGGAATGTAAGTGAAGATATCTCTAAGAGGTGACAAATTTCTCACTTGTAGATGACTATTGAAAGGATGTTGGTGTAGGGTGACTATTCAAAAAACCACTCGAGTCAATGGGTCTATTGAATAGGCCATTTGAGGAGTAAAGAGGTCACTAGAAGGAAAAAGTTGATGACTGAGTAAAAGCATCTATGGAGGAGGTTGTGGCAGGTGAGTATAGATGTGGTGCCTTGGAAATGCATAAAAAAACTATTGGATGCCCAAAATGATGGAGGATACAGACTATATAGAAATCACTAAAGATGCTCTTTCATGCATCAAGTGTTTGATAATTTTCAAACAATGAAAGCCAATGCAACCAAATGGGAAAACAATGCCACCTTCATCGCTTACAACAATGTTTATTATTCGTGCAAACCTCATTAACCTCACTACAATAAAAAATTCACAAGGGAATCATGGCCTAGAAATAATGAAATCTAAGTTGTTAAGATGCCTTCCAAGATGTCAATGAAATTGTGTAGATGCAGGTTATAGTGTAAAAACCCTTTCACAATTATCAACTCATAATGTAAAAATTTTGATTAGAGGTTGGCCAAGCATAAAACACAAATGAAATCCTAGAAACCAATGTAACCTTCATTGAAATAAATTCAGATTATAAATTTGAAACTTAAGTCCATAAAATAGGCACAAAATAAACTTCAATCTACAAACCAAAAAATGGTGTTTTTGGTGTGGGTGTGAGTAGTCTAAGTCAAGACAACTCGGTGAAGCCTTCCAACCAATGAAGGAATTACAATCTACTTGTACTAGCCTAATTAAGTAGGCAATGACTAGGTGTGTTAGGCCTTGAATGTGATCCCACATTGACCCAAAAGGATGAGCTACATGTTGTGTGGGATATGCACTTGTTAAGGAATGCTTGATGCGACAAAAGTTTCAATATGTTTTTTCTTGAAGCAAGACACTTGTGAAATATCCTCCTTAGCGTTTTTTGATTTTTAACATGCAATATAGCACTTGTTAAGGTTATCTCAATAAACATAACCAGCTGAAAGGTAACCCTCCACTTTATGATCGCCAATATCTCGATATGGGCGAGTTGAGAGCAGACAATGTGAGGGGGTCATTAGAAGGAATCTGAAAATGAGGTACAATGTTGTAGGAAGCTAGCAAGCCATAAAGAAAGTGAATACTGGAAATGTAAAGTGAAGGTGGATAGCCGACCACAAGAGCTCGAAAACTTATTCAGTGGGAGTGAAGCTACAACTAGAAATGAAACACTCAACCACTTATTCAGTGGGAGTAACAAAATGAAATGAAAAAAAACTCAACCACTTACTCAATGGGAGTGTGATATGTAAAATGTAAAGTTCAGAAATAAAAAGGTTGATCAGTACTACTAAAATAAATATTACAACATATTCTCTCATATAATGATATTAGATGATTTAAGCCCTCTTATTAGTCCAATTGATTTACAATATTCCTTATAAAAATTATGAAGGAAGAGCATCAAAGGAATATAGTAAACAATCGAAATAATCAAGTCTGATATGAAAACACAAAAAACTAAAAATCAAGCCAGCAAGTTAAGAAATCATTGAAAGGCCCATATCTTCACCAATATAGCTTCAATCTTCATCAAACTGAAAGAAAATGAACAACAAGAGCTAGGTGTCCAAGAACCAAAGGAAATAATAGCTTTAAAAACTCCAAATTCCCATACATGGATCCCAATGGAAGAAAAGACAAGGGGCAACCTTTATAGGAGGCCGACCTCTATAAAATCAGCCTCTTCACAATCAAATCTGAAACTTGGAGAAATGAGGTGCCTAGGGAAAGGAAAAACATGGAGAAAATACCTAGAACTAAACAAAAATCACACCAAGAGTAATAACCAAAATTGTGCTTCAGCCAAGCACAACTAGAAACTCCAAAATCAGAAACATAAATCAAATAATTCACTATGAAGCTTAATCTGCAACATCTGAATGAAGAAGAAGTCTCAAATCAGCTAGGTGTTATCTCTCAAACATTAAACTGATATTGGCTAGGAGGTATGTGTTCCTCAAAGAAAGAAATAGATACCAAATAAGAGGACAAAGCCATGTATAAATAGAACTTCAAGCTGACCCTTAGAATTCCCTTTTTCCCTCCAAAAGGGGATAACCCAAAATAATAATATAAAATAATAATTTAAAACACCTTTTTGCTTCATCTCCCTAGGCGTCCAAAATAATAGGAAAATATTACAACATTAAATATTTAATCCTCTAAACAACATCTAAAATGAGTCACTCTTTTAAGAACAACTTGAAGTCACATGCCTAGGCACCTAGGTCTAAAAATAATAAAAAAATATATTTGTGACTTAAGTTATAACTTTCCTTTTTAAGCCTAAGAAGACTAGAGACACCTTTGCCAAACCAAATTTCCTTACTTAGAGAAATAGATAATGTGTTGAACTATTGAACTGCCGAATGTTGTGTAGATTTTTGCACACAAGCCTCACTGCAAGTAGGGACCCTTTTTGCTTGGTCTTTTGGCTATTATCTGTGGCCCTGCCTTTTGAGCTTATCTTTTAAAATCTTGAGATTTTGGTCTTTGGTGTTGTGGTCTTTTGGTCGTGGGATTTGGTTTCTTTGCACTATTCCTAAATACTTGTCCTATTTGTAAAGTGCCCCTATTCTAAGTTATTGGTTATGGAGTCTCGCGGATGTTCTCTCTGGAAGTGGGTTCCCTTTCCCTTTTTTTGTCCTTGGTGTTTTGTCTGGGTCTTAGGAGTCTTTCTTTTCCTCCTAAGACTTTGTTTCCTTTGCTTGGCAGGTTCGGGTGTGGGATGAGATTGAACTCTGAACTTTCACAAAGTTCATGGTTCGGTTTCCATTCCCATTCTGGTTTCGCCTCTGCATCTTTGTTGTTTTCTTCGATGTTTAGCCTTTGGGTTGGTTATTCCCCTTAGGTCTACTTTCATATCCCTTGTTCCTTCATTGTTTTCCTTTCATCGGAGGCAGAATCGGGATGGGAACTAAACTCAGAACCTTCGTGAGGTTCATGTTTCAGTTTCGGTTCCAGTTCTGGCTCTGCTTCCTATATCCTTGTTTTCTTTGTTGTTCATCCTTTGGGTTGGTTTCCTCCCTTGGGTCTTCTTTGATTTCCTTTTTTCCTTTGCTTCCTTTCCTTTTCTGGAACTGGAACCAGGGTGGGAACTAAACTTGGTACTTTGAAAAAGGTCTTGTCTAGTTTTGGTTCTACCTCTGCGTATTTTTTTTTGCCTCCACCTATTTTGTTTCTGCCTCCGCCTATTTTGTTTCCACTTCCATATTGTTTTGGTTCCGCCTCCACCTATTTTGGTTCCGCCTCCACCTGTTTTGTTTCCGCTGTATTTTTTTTTGGTTCCGCTTCCATCTTGTTTTGGTTCCGCTTTCACCTAGGCTTGCACATGGTTTCCTTTCCTTGGGGATTCTTAAGGATTGACTTAAATTTTGATGCTATAATGAATATTAATTTTGGCCCTTTTGAATGCAAGTAGGATTGGGCAAGTTGTTGTTGTCAGGGCCGAAGGAAGGATGGGCATACTTTGAAGATATTGTGAGATCCACGGGATACAACCAAGTACACTTTGCGGCCATGGGTAGGTAAAACCCATCCATACATAGAAGGTGCCCAAATTGACTGTTGATCAGTGGCCCATATTCAAACTCACATTCTACACATGTTATGATTCTTTTGTTTCGCTCGGGTGAGGCATTAATTGCGGATGTGACCAGCACAATTTATTCTATCTTAATTGGGATTTGAAAAGATCCTAGGTTGATCTGAGGAAGGCGCCTCATGCATTCAATGTAGGGTAGTGATTTATTGTGGACTATCTGGGCCGATATGGTTGGTGGCCGACCTTCTTTGTAACCCTAGATCAGGTTGGCACAAGACGAAATCTCTATAAGTATGGCATGTCACCTCATTTGTAAAGGGTTAGATAGTTAGTTAAATTGTTAGAATTAGATAGAATATAGACTAGAAGAATAAAGGAGAAGGTTAGAGTTAGAATTTAGTCATATTCTACGCAAGTGTTATAACATAATATCAGAATTGTTGCTATTACTAGTGATTCAATGCAAGTGAAGGCATTGTGTTATTATTGGTGCCTTCTTTCAATTGATTAATCTTGCATGGTTCTTATTCTATCATTAAAATTTATTGGAAATGTTTGAATGCATTTTAGATTTAGAGTTAAATGATTCGATAGTGCTTGTGATTTAGAGCTTGGAATGTAGTAGCAATCTCTGGTTCATACTTTGGGCAACTTCTTGATTGTGGGTTTGCGGCACAAGGTCAACCTGTACCTGATATTTGTGTGCTTAGTTTAATTGTGAGCATTTATACAGTTTGATTGAATGAATGTCCGTGATCTGAAAATCATTAATTCCTTAGAAGATTGCACTATTCCTATGAGATTACAGGTATAGCCTGGGTTGATTAGAAATTAGTTTTTGAGGGATTGGTCTATTCCAAGCATTTCATCATTAGTATTGTTGATCCTAGGAGTAGTATTAATCTTAGGATTTTTGAAACCCTTTATCTTTTGTTATTTCTTTGATCTTTGGTTAAACTAGGAATTCGAGTATCATTATATTACAAAAATAAATCTGATAAGTTTTGAGTCTCCAGTACTTATTTTGTAAGGTCCCTTTGTGATTACCAACATTTTCACATTTATTGCTAAGTTGTTTTGTTGCAATTCATGACCTGATACCCGAGAGACCTTGGGGTTATCTTTTTTTTCAATAAATATTGACCTTTCAAGAGAGATAGGATACTATGTATATTCTATCTAAGTTGTTGTTGTGTAGAAAACACCATCAACAAGATTAGTGTTAGAAGGAGGGCCGAATAGGCAAGCTGGAGAATTTTCTAAATGCCTTTTCTCTTGAGAGACCCAGAAGGAGAACTAGATCTACACCAAGAGAAGGAGAAGAGTTTCAAGAACTACCACCTCCAACTAGGTCAACAAGAACTAGAAGAAGGGAAGATTCACCATCCACCTCATCATTTCTACCATCTTAATCCTCATCCTCCTCATCTTCATCTTATTCTGAGGCTGGTTCCATTCAACAACCCCAACTAGTCATCAATCAGTCATTTCCACCTCCACCTCCACCAATGGATTTCTTGGCAAATAACCCATCACCTTTATCCTTCAACAACTACAATGTTTTTCCCAAGAACCCTGAGCATTTTTGCTCTAAGTTTCACACAAATGACCCTAATAGAACAACAAAGGAACATTTTAGGATTTTTCACACTTGTCCGAGGGATAGAGGGATTAATCATGAGGATGTTGCATGTAGGATTTTCCCTTATTCTTTGGGAGAGGAGGCCTTTTACTGGTACAATCATTTACCTACTACATCCATTCATAATTGGATTGAACTTGAGGCTGCATTTTTGCAGAAGTTTAAAATCCCTATCAGTGCCAATGAACTCTACATGCGGTTTACCAGGGTTAAGAGAGAAGTTAATGAGCCTATAGGGTCATTAAACAGTAGATTCCATCATGCATACATTAGAATTCAAGCACCTTATGTTGTAGACGATGTCACTACCTTAGAGGTATATTTTGAAGTCCTTGATAGTATTACATCCACCTTCCTTAAATGGAGAACTAAACCCCCAACTACCTTTATCACTACATATACAGAGGCTGTTAAGGTTAGTACATATCTTAGACAACACTTGTCAAGACCCCTGCCATCTCTAGGACTAGCTGCTCATCCTGGTCAAGTCCAAGCTCTTAACTAGGCACTGAATAATCACACTCCCATTATGAATCCTGTCCTAGAGTTTCCTTTGGTTCCACACCCAGGTAATCCAATAAGTTAGGCTCACCATATTCCTAGTTATCCCCAACAAAATACTAATCAACCCCTTCATCCGTAGCCACAGGATGGTTTCCCTACATATTTAAAGAACTCAAAATTTTTGAATGTCTGTGGGTCCTAGAGGAGTGTCAGGATACCCCCCAAACAATGTGAATTCAGTGCCTTACAGTAGTCTTGATAAGTAGAGGTTAGATGAGCTAACCGAGCAAGTGAAGAAACTAAATATGGAGGTAACCCACTTGAGGAACCAAAAAAACCAACTCCAAGTTGCTCAGAGATGCATATAATCAAATTACAATAGGGAGAACCGAGATGTTGCACGAGGGAAAAACTTTGACAGAGGGAAACATTTAGACATAAATCAAAATTTTGAAAGAGGACAAGGTTCTAGTCAAAACTTTGATAGAGGACAACAAGGTGGAAAAGGGTTTGAAAAGAGACAACCACCTAGGTAGAATAGGCCATGGAACACCATAACTAATAATGGAGCACTCCCCACTCCACTGGATCAACCTTCCAATAAAGAAAAACCTCTGAGTGGAGTATATCTAGTTGAAGAAGCTTTGTCAGGATGGTGCGGGCTTCATAAGACGAGTCAACACTCTGAGGTGGATTGTCTCGAATTTTAAACTGATGCTTCCATATTTCAGTATGAATTTGAAAACAACTCCACCAGTCGAGAATTGGTACCCTCAAATCCTTATGATTCCCCAGTTTTGGTGTTTAATCATGCTCCTTTCTCGAGGGATGAAGAGAATGAACCAAAAGAGAATTCAAGTGGCCAGAATGAGGAAACTGAACAAGTGCTGAATGAAGATGAAATTTCTCAGTTCTTTATTGAAGGAATTGAGAACAATAATGGTCCCTTGGATGAGGAGGAATTTGGGGTTGAAGAGGTATAAATGTTTCAACAACCTACAAGAAAGTATGATTTGAGGAATAGTCCTAACAGGAATCCACCAGTTGGGGGCCCATTTACTACATCTATTCCTCCAAACAATTTTACTACTCCACCGGACCCACATGCCAGTAATAATCCATCTTACCCTCATGTGCCAACACAATACTTTGCAAGAGGAGGATAAATTGAGGCATCAAGAGGGAGCAATGTTGATTCAACAAAAGATAAGCAAACTGGTAATTCTAAAGAGACCCATGTCGACATGAATGTGGAATAATTAGGCGAATATGTGACTAAGGAACTCAAGAAAATAAAGGTGAGTCTTTCTGCTTTTGAGTTGTTAAGGTTTCTTGAAATCAGAAATATAGTCCTAGGGTCTTTTAATTCAAGTCAAGCACCACAAGGAGTAGCATTCAATGAGGCAGTTGGCAAGTGTCCTAGTTCACAGGCACCTAAAGGCCTAAGTCAAGCATGACCTGGGGACAAAGGGAAATAAAAAGATAAGAATTAGGTTGTACAAGTTGACACTCAGTTGAGTTTTTTCCAGGGAAAAATGGAAACCCCTCCCTTCCTTATTTCTATTTGTATCACTGGGAAGAATCTGCACAATTGTCTTCTAGACTTAGGAGTATCCACAAATGTTATGCCTTTTGTTGTCTATAGAGCACTAGGTATTACTCCTGTAGCCTCTCAAAAGAAGGTCAGGTCTAATTGCACAAGACAGAGGTGAATATAGTGGGAGAAATGAACATGATTCCCATGCAAGTTTCTTATGATCCTAGAGTGCAACAAGTACTTAATATTCAGGTGGTAGATATTCCTGACACTTATGGTTTGATATTGGGTCGAGATTTCACCAAGGAACTAAATGGATGCACATCCATAAATCATTCTCACATGTGGCTCCCCTGGATAGGAGTCCCAAATCAAATCAAAATTGAAAGAGAACCTAGAATGAAGTATGTAATCACTGAATATCAAAATACTTCAAATGAAATATTGGTGTCGGAAGTCAGCATGGGGAACTATGTCTTGGCTGCCCCTATTTCAGATACAAAGGAACTATTTATGTTGCAAAACTTCTCTGATGAATCCACATCAAAGGACAACAGTTCTGAAGTACTGCTTGAACAAGCAAAGGAACTTGATGATCAGGGAGATAGACAACTCATCTTGCTGGATAATTTCTAGGATTTTATCCGAAAGTGCATGGAGGATCAGATCTAGTTGGGAAAAAATATTGATTTTAAGGAATTGTTGCTCCCTAATTGGTGTAGATTTCACAATGCCCCTCACTCTGAGCTGGAATGTTTCCTGTGTGAAACTGTGGTGGAGTAGATACAAAGATGCATTAATCCAACCCCAACTGTCGGGCTGGATATATAGAGCGTTCAAAATGATCAAAAGGGAAAGAGGCCAAGGCCTCCTGAAGAGCCTCCAGGTAGCAGCAAGGACAAGGGTAGTTTGAGGAAATCAAAAGCTAATGGTTGCTAGACATTGAGATTTGATGGATCCAAATCAAAGAAAGGTGTTGGAGCAAGATTTGAGTTGATAAGTCCTAAAGGTAAGACTTGTTTTTCTACTCATAGGCTCCAATTCCAATGCACTAATAATCTAGTTGAGTATGAGGCTTTGGTCCATGGTTTATTAATGGCATTAAGGAAGAAATTCAGAATCTTGCAAGTGTTTGGGGATTTTTAGCTGGTAGTTAAATAAGTAAGGAAACAATACTCATGCCATGATAGAAGAATGACCAACTATAGGCATAGAGTATGGGATCTCATTGAAGGATTTGATGCCTTCAACATTTAATTGATCCCCTGAAATAAGAATCAAACTATAGATTCTCTAGCTCAAGTAGCTAGTATATTGCAGCCTTTATCACTTTCAGGTTTGAAGAAGTTCATTGTAGAGCTTACTCTAGCACCCTCAGTTCCTGACAATGTAACCAATTTCTAGGTGTTTGAGGATGACAAAAATATTCTTGATCTCATCACTAGCTATGATATTTTTGCTTCTCAAGTGATTGATGAGGTAGAGCCTCAAGAGGCTGAAATAGACCTAGAAGGGGGTCATTAACTTGAAAACTAATACCATCCCAAGAGCTATGGTGAAATTGGAGAGAATCTTTGATTTGGATAAGATAAAAGATCAAGAACAATAGGTGAAAAGGGAGTCCCTCAGTAGTCAATGTGAAACGTACAATATGGGGACCCAAGATGGTGTGAAAAATGTTTTTATAGGAAAAGTGTGCACTCTAGAGGAAAGGAGGGGAATTATTGATGCATTACACACATATCAAGATGTGATAGCCTAGAGTTATGAGGAATTAAAGACATATGAAACTTCGATAATTACACACATCATTCCCTTGAAGTCGAATGTCAAACCATTTAGGCAAAGACAAAGGCCAATTAATGCTCTACTGGAACCTATCATTTAGAAAGAGGTGCAAAAGCTACTTTCAACACGAATCATATTCCCAGTAAGACATTCAACATGGGTTGCAAACTTGATTCTAGTAAGGAAGAAAAATGGAGAAATCAGACTGTGTGTTGATTTCAGAAATCTAAACAGGGCATTGGAAAAAGACAACTATCTAGTTCCTTCCTTGGATGAAGTGCTTCAAATAGTCAATGGGTCTCAGATGATGTATTTTCTAGATGGGTACTCTGGATACAACTAGGTTATGGAAAAAATATGAGGATAGGCACAAAACTGCCTTTACTACAAAATGGGGAACTTTTTCCTATAGAAGATTGCCCTTTGGGTTAATCAATGTTGGAGCTACATTCCAGAGAGCAATGGATATTGCTTTCAAGGACATTATTGGTAAGTGCATAATTATCTACATGGATGATTTTGATAGTTTTTTCTAAGAGGAGAGATGATCACGTAGCAGATTTATGCAAAGTATTCCAAAGGTACAGAGAGTTTGGCATCTCACTTAATCCAAAGAAATGCATCTTTGGAGTCACTAAGGGAAATTTTTCAGGACATATAATTTTAGAATAGGGTATTTCCATTGATTCGAAACAAGTGGATGCTATACTAAGGATTCAACCTCCTACAAGAAAAAAGGAAATGAATTCATTCTTTGGGAAAATTAACTTTTTCAGAAAGTTTATCATTGGATTTGCAGAGATAGTGAAGCCCTTGAATGCTATGCTGAAACAAGAAGAAAAATTTGAATGTAGCGCAAAGGCTAAGGAGGCATTTACAGAAATCAAGAGATCCATTGCTGAGGCTCCGATTTTGGTAAGTCTAGATTATTCCAAACATTTTTACATATACTCATTTGCTTCTGATCACTCCTATGTTGGAATGTTAACTCAAAAGTTTGATCAAGGCGATGAACATCCCATATATTTTATGAGTGCTCCTTTAAAGGATGCAAAAATGAGATACCCTAATGTGGAAAAGCAAGCCTATGCCCTGGTCTGAACTGTGAAGAAGTTCAAACACTATATACTGAGAAATAAGGTCTTTTCCATAGTACCTGACCCCGCAGTGAAGCTCTTATTGATGTAGAATGAATTGGGAGAGCGTGGGGCTAAATGGGTAACCATGCTACAAGAGTATGATATTGAGATCCAACCCATGAAATTGGTGAGAGGGTAGGGATTGACAAAGACAATGGCTAAGATGGGCCCTGACCTCACAGATCAACAATATCACCTCCAAGAAGTGCCTCCAAGAGAATGGTATGATGAAATTATCTACTATCTATTGAACCAACAATGTCTTAAACACCTTAATGTAGTACAAAGGAGATATTTGCGTCTAAAGAGTGACAATTTTATGATGAAGGGAGTTGTCTTGTATAAGAGAAATCATGAGGGGGTTTATTTGAGATGCCTAGGGAAGGAAGAAGCTGGAAAAGTGATGACTAAATTTCATGAAAAATATGGCACAGGCCATGGCTCAGCACCTTCTACTGCAAATAAGATCTTGAGGGCAGGCTACTATTGACCTACCTTGTTCAAGGAAACACATAACCATGTGAGGACTTGTCATGTATGTCAGACTGCAACAAGTAGGGAGAAACGTGCAACCCTCCCACTTCAACTTGTTATAGAGGTAAAACCATTTGCACAATGGGGAATGGACTTTATAGGTCCAATCAATCCACCTTCATCTGTAGGCCACATGTATATTCTTACTGTAATTGATTACTTTACCAGATGGACTGAGGCTCTTGTATACAAACAATGCACTTCTGAAGTGGTAATCAATTTCATTAAATCAGGTATCATTAATCGCTTTGGATGTCCATTGGATTTGGTTTGTGATAATGGTATTTCTTTTGCATCATTGAGGGTTTCTAATTGGGCTTATGATCATGGGATTGTCATAAAATTTGCATCTAATTACTATCCACAAGGTAATGGCTTGGCTGAGGCTTTCAATAAGAATATTTTAACAGTCATCCATAAGATACTAGAGAAGAATCCCAAGGATTGGCACACCCAACTTAGATTTTCTCTTTGGGAAGACCACACCAGACAGAAAACATCCCTAGGAACCTCTCTTTATCACTTAGTATATGGTTTGGAACCCTTTTTTCCCATCCAGCTAAAGATCCATACTTTGCAATTTATTAATGAATATTATGATGGAGAGGATAAACGTGAAGCCCGCCTGCCTAAACTGTTACACCTTGAAGAGAGAAGAGATGAAGCCCTAAATTTTTTTTCCAAACATCAAGGTGTAGTGAAGAGATGGTTTGATAGGAGAGCCAAGGTGAAAGCCTTTACAATCTCTGAATTGGTTCTCTACTGGGATAAATCCCACGATCGAAAAGTGGAGGATGGAAAATTTGACAGACTTTGGCTTGGCCCTTATTAGATTGCAGAGATTCTGGGAGATAATGTTTTTCATTTGAAAACTCTCATTGGAAAAAATATCCCACTACCTATCAATGGGCAGTATTTGAAGCACTATTTCTAGTCCTGTATTGTTTACAACTCTTTCCTTGTACATAGGTAGATTAGGTTTCCTTTCTATTTTTCTATTTTTTCTTTGGTTAGATTAGGGTTTCTTTTGTTGGAGTAGGTCCGCTTTGGTTGGTTCTTCTTTCTATTATGCTCTTTCTTTGGGTTTTCTTTCTTTCTTTTGGGCCTATTGCATCTGTATAATTTGTTGCTTTCTTGGGGTTGTTCTGAGGATTTATTTTACAAACTTTAATCATCTTTTCAGAGTTAGCTGGTGGAATTCGTTCATCTAATGTTGCATACGCTTGGAATTAGAGTCACTTGATTAAGTCAAATTTTGGAATGTATTTGGGTCTCATACTTTCACACAAATCTTAAAGATTCCAAGGTTCCATATGGGCCTTATGAAGTCTAACTGGGTGAAAAATCTTATATTCTACTCTAGCATCATTGTGGTTCTCATCCCTGAGTGTGGACTTCATTGCTTGCAAGGTGAAAGGGAAAGTTTAAAGATCTCAAAGAGAATATCAAAAAAAAAGAAAAAGGGAAAGAAAATTTTGAAAATCAAAGAAATGTTCACTTTATCAGGGGTATCCAAGTACCTCTATCGGGGATATGGACACTTGGCTAGAAGTAGAGCTATGATAGGGAGAATCACGGTGATAACCTTGTCGGATCTATGGATGCCTGACTGGAAGTGAGGCTCTATCCAGGTTGCTTTTTGAGTTGGAATCCTTATGTAGCCCTATCAGACTAAGTTTGGTCCCTATTATAGCTAAGGAAAGGGAAATGAATGCATACACACACACTTTGACCCTAGTACAGGAAAGGTTTGCTTGTTTGTGATTTTTAAAACCTTGTTCATAGGGTGCCCTTATGCTTGGATCAAAATCAGAGATTCTGGGTTCTTGATTCCAGTTTGTCATTGAAATGCTCTAAAGCATTTCCCCAGCAAAGTCACTATTTGTTATGCAATTTTTTGCACACATGCCCCAATGAAAGTAGGGACCATTTTTGCCTAGTCTTTTGGCTCTTGTCTATGGCCTTGCCTTTTGAGCTTGTCTTTGAAAATCTTGAGATTTTGGTCTTTGGTGTCATGGTCTTTTGGTCGGATTTGGTTACTTTGCACTGTTCCTAAATGCTTGTCCTATTTGTAAAGTGCCCCTATTCTGAGATAGTGGTTATGGAGTCTCACGGATGTTCTCTCTAGAAGTGGGTTCCCTTTCCCTTTGTTTATCCTTGGTGTTTTGTCTAGGTCTTAGGAGTTGTTCTTTTCCTCCTAAGACTTTGTTTCCTTTGCTTGGTGGGTTTGGGCGTGGGATGAGACTAAACTCTGGACTTTCACAAAGTTCATGGTTTGGTTTCCATTCCTGTTCCAGTTCCGCCTCCACGTCTTTGTTGTTTGGCCTTTGGGTTTTTATTCCCCTTAGGTCTTCTTTGGTCTTCCTTTTTCCTTCATTTTTTTCCTTTCGTTGGAGGTGGAATCAAGATGGGAACTAAACTTGGAACTTTCACAAGGTTCATGTTTCAATTTTGATTCCGGCTCCACTTCTTGTGTCCTTGTCTTCTTCATTGTTCGGCCTTTGGGTTGGTTTCCTCCCTTGGGTCTTCTTTGAATTCCTTTTTTCCTTCACTTCCTTTCCTTTGCTGAAACCAGAACCGAGGTGGGAACTAAACTCGGTACTTTGAAAAAGGTCTCATCTGGTTTTGGTTCTGCCTTTTCCTATTTTGTTTCTACCTCCACCTATTTTGTTTCTGCCTCCACCTATTTTTTTCCCCTTCCGTCTTGTTTTGGTTCCACCTCCACCTATTTTGGTTTTGCCTCTGCCTATTTTGTTTTGGTTCCACTTCCATCTTATTTTGGTTTCGCTTCCGCCTGGGCTTGTGCATGGTTTCCTTGCCTTGGAGATTCTGATGGATTGACTTGGATTTCAATGCTATAATGAATATTAATTCTGGTCCTTTTAAATGTAGGCTGGATTGGGCTAGCTATTACTGTTAGGGATGAAGGAAGGATGTGTGTCCTTTGAAGATATTGTGAGATCTATGGGATACAACTAGGTACACTTTGTGGCCACAGGTAGGTGAAACCCATCCATACACAAAAGGTTTTCTCATTGGCCATTCATCCAAGGTGGACGTGACATGGAGAATTTAAATTGGTTTGACTAGATCAGAGTTGTTCATGGTGCCTAGCTCGGCTATTGATCAGTGGCCTGTATTCAAACTCACATTCTGCATATGTTACTATTCTTCTATTTTGTGTGGATGAGGTATTAATGGCGGACATGACCTGCATGGTTTATTCTGTCTAAATTGGGATTTGTAGAGATCCCAAGTCAATCTAAGGAAGGAGCCTCATGCATTCAATGCAGGGTAGCGATTTATTGTAGGTTGTCTAGGCCGATATGGTTGGTGGTCGACCTTCTTTGTAACCCTAGCTCGGGCTGGCACAGGAAAAAATCTCTATAAGTATGGCATGCCACCTCATTTGTAAAGGGTTAGATAGTTAGTTAATTTGTTAGAATTAGATAGAAGACAAACTAGAAGATTAGAGAAAAAGGTTAGAGTTAGAAGTTAGTCATATTCTATGCAAGTGTTGTAACGAAATATCAGAATTGTTGCTATTACTGGTGATTCAATGCAAGTGAAGACATTGTGTTATTATTGGTGTCTTATTTGGATTGATTAATCTTGCATGGTTCTTATTCTATCTTTAAAATTTCTTGGAAATGTCTGAATGCATTTTAGATTTAGACTTAAATGATTCGATAGTAGTTGTGATTTAGAGCTTGGAATGTAGTAGCAATCTATGGTTCATACTTTGGGCAGCTTCTTGATGTTGGGTTTATTGAACAAGGTCAACCTGTACCTAATATTTGTGTGCTTAGTTCAGTTATGTGAATTTATCTAGTTTTATTGAATGAATGTTCGTGATTTGAAAAATCTTTAATTCCTTAGAAGATTGCACTATTCCTATGAGATTGCAGGTATAGCTTGGGTTGATCAGAAATTAGTTTTTGAGGGATTAGTCTATTCCAAGCATTTCATAATTAGTATTGTTGATCCTAGGAGTAGTATTAATCTTAGGATTTCTGAAACCCTTTATCTTTTTTTATTTCTCTGATCTTTGGTTAAAACAAGAATTTGAGTATCATTATATTGCAAAAAAAAATCTGATAAGTTTAGAGTCTCGAGTACCTGTTTTGTAAGGTCCCTTTGTGATTACCAAAATTCTCACATTTATCACTGAGTTTTTTTGTTGCAAGTCATGACCTGACACCCGAGAGACCTTGGGGTTATCTTTTTTTCAATAGAGATTGACCTTTCAAGAGAGATAGGATACTATGTATATTTTGTCTAAGTTGTTGCTGTGCAGAAAACACCATCAACACTAAACTTCTGCAAAAAATAGCAATACCATAATTAGCACTTAGTAAAAATAAAATACTTCTAAAAATAGTAAGTGAATCCAAACTCATTTTAAGAACAATCTAAGCAACCATCGTAACATACTAGAAATAGTAAGTCTGAAAAAGGTCATTAGATGCATATGTAATTTATACCATTCTAAAGATCTCTAAAAACCCAAAAAGACCCAGAAACCTTACTGCAAACCTCCTATAAAGTAGGAAACCCTAATTTTACTTTTGACTAGCCTACAAGCCTCTAGGAATAGGATAGTAGTTACTAGAAAGTGAAGGGATAAAATGGGGACATTACAACTTGTAATTGTTGGTGTTAAAAAAAATGGAGGTCGTTGACTTAGTGAGGGAATGTTGAGCTATCAAAAGTGTTGTTAGTGGTTGTCATTGATGTCAACACTTGATGAATTATTTGTATCAACACTTGAGATTGTTGTATTTTTGGTATTGGTTGTCATTGATGAGCTGGTTGTCATTTTTTGACAAAATTGAGTTTGGGTTGTCATTGAATATGATGGTGTGTTGCTAATGTTCATGGTTGGATTTCATGCCTTGTTTGATAGTTGTATAGTGCACTGATGTTGTCAGCATAGATTTTTTCATGAGGATGTATTGAGATAAGGATTAGAAGCATTAAGATGAGGATTATAATTATTGTTGATGGTGGAGAGTTGTTGTTGATGGCTTATAGCATGTTGTATGCTCTCTCCTATTGTTCCTAAAGAAGTATGTGTTGTTGCAAGATTGTTCTTGCCTCCACAAGTGGGTAAGAAGTTTCTAGTTCAGAATGATGCTATGAAGACTATTTGGGAGAATGATCCACATTCCTCTATTGTTGGAGATATGGTCTAGTGGTTTGGGATTCAGATTTTGTGTTTTGTGTATATTGCACTCCTATATTTTTAGGTCTAGAAAATACTCTGCATTTCTCCATATTAATCTTTCTCCTCCTATAACTTTTTGGATGTTCTCTTAGTGTTTGTGCATTGTCTCAGTTCTAGTTTCATATGATGAAGTGGTCCACAAGGGTATATGTAGAATCACGACGGGCCAAAAAGTGGCGATATGTAAGTGATAGGATGGCCCATGTGGCTGACGATTTTTTTTCACCCAAAATTGATGAAATGAAAAGGGTTTTTAAAGGAGATTCCCAGCTTTCCACCAATATAAATTATGCTTTACTTTTAATTTAATAAATAATTATTATTCATTTTCTATTTGAATTATGACTGAAGTCTTAATTGATAGGTTGATTAAAAAACATCTATAGCTTTCAAACAGTATCACATTTTTTGAATCCGAAACATGCATCACATTCTATGCTTCACATACTATAGGATTAAAAAAATTGAATTTCATGAAGTTTTTTGACCAAGTTAAGGTGGTCAAACATACGAGTTTTAATATTTTTTAAAATTTGTAATAAAAAGATCATAATTAATTATTTACTTGGAAAAAAATTACAAAAAAAAATGCATCACATCAGGACATGAGTCCTCTACTTATATCTAAAATCTTATAAAAAAATATTATCATTTTATTATGGTTAGGGTGGTCAAACAGACACCTACTTCTTATTTTTTCGCTGAAATTTAAGTACTACTGCATTGAAATTTCAAATTTTCACCAAATATATTTCTTTAAATATAAACCTAGTAGTTTAGAAACTACATTCAACTTTCTAAAGATTATATTCTAATGTATTTTTGAAATAATATAGATAAATTATTCAAATTTTTACGTCAAGTTTCCTAACTCCGATTTTCTAAATTTTCATCGCCACTTAAGGGCCTATTTTTTCCATGATGATCCTGCACATACCCACAAGTTCTATTAATGTTATATCTCATGTTTGTGCATTTTGTGCTTCTAGGATGAAGTATTTTGTTTCTATTTGATTTTTGGTGGCTATTGGTAGCATGATAGTATGAAAGAAGTATTTGGAACTATTGTTAAATTTTTAAGGAACATCTCTTTGTGATCCACACATTAGTGGTTGATATCTATTTGTGTTGCATTATGTTTGAGTTGGCCTTTTGGGTAATTTATGGATATCTAGTAAACATGGCTTGTTATCTTGCTTGTGCTATGTGTTTAAGGATTTGTTCTAGTATATGAAGTTGTGTTAAGATGTATTTGGGTCTCAAACTATCTTAGTTACACAACATTGATTGAATTCAATTAGAAGTATTCTTTTGGGTCGACTGGTATTGTGCTACATGGTCAATCTACATGTTTCCTTGTTGTCGACATGATTTTATATGCACAAAAATCTGTGTTGTTTGGGATCACATTTGGAGATGTAATAAGGTTGTATTTGGTCCTCCCTATCCCTGGGATAGGACTGCTTTGATGTTTTGTGGCTGACTTGTTGAGATTATTTTTTATCTTCTTTCTGACAAACCTAATTGATATTTTGTGAGCTTGTGGTGGATATAAATGAAAGATACAATCAATTTCAAAGAGAGATAGAGTGTGAATTGTATTTAATATCTCATAGAAGAAGTGTGAAGGAATTTGGAAGAAAGATCAAATGTGCTTTAATGTCTCAGTCAACAAAGTGTATTGTTGACATATTTTGTAAATTCTAAATTTTCATGTATCCTAGTCTAAGATAGTGAATCTCATTAGGTCTTTGTATCTTTCCCTAAGTTTTGTGCCTTATTATACAAGTCTTTTGGTACTAAGCATTATTTTTTAAGAAGTTAGCTTCATTTATTGTGAGTTAACTCTCACCATGGTTTTCCTTCATTGGGTTTTCCACATAAATCTGGTGTCATCTTGTGCATGTGTGTTCCTTGTTTTATCTTTTATTGCTATTGATCTAGTTAAAGGTTGTTGAACTTGTTAAGTTATTGTATTGCTGTATCTTTCATTTTTGTTGATCCAATTAAGGGTTGATGAACTTGTTAACAGATTAAGTTGCTATATCTTTCATTATTGCTAATCTATATAAGTGTTTTTGGGTTGGTTAATAAGTTTGAATTGTGTTGAAGGTCTTAAGTTCTAGAAGGGTTTAAGATTTTTAAGATATTGATTCAACCCCCTCTCAATATCCAATGTGTACAAAAAGAAAGCTTGTAAGAAAGAAATGCAATACCTGGCACAACCACAAACCACTTGGTAATCTAAAAAAATGCAATATACCACTCTATGAAGAGACATAATTGTACAGTCTTGAAAACACCAGAAATTCACAAGAATTCCACAAACCAAACAAGGGAATTTGTGATTTAAACCTACAAAAACCAGATCCACAAGAACTCCATGAACTCTACAAGTAGGCTGACGAGACCACAAAATGTGTGCAAATAGGCCAATGAAGGTCACAAACTGCAAAAACTAGGTTGGATAGGCCAAAATTTTTATACAATACAAAATATACCCTAAAAAGTAAATGAGTAGAGGGAAAATTGGATGTATACTAATTTTTCATTATTTTTTATAGCTTTTTGAAAATAGGCATAGAGGCCCAAAAAATTACAAAATTTAAAAATTACCAAAATTGATGAAACAAAAGGTATTTTTTTATTTCTTAAGCCTTTTGGATACAATGATAGTGTCCATTTGGATCTATAACAATCTATTGATAGGGCTAGGTGTGGGAGTCACCTCAATGTGGGAAGGAATGTGCTCTCATGGATCTAACACCATTTTGGAGAATGCTAGGCTCATAGAGCTCAAAACATACTTCCATAAGTGAACAAACTAAGCACAATAGTATGTCTATCAATATAAAATAAAGAGTGCATAAATATAATGATCAAGCCTTGCATATATAGGCATAGATGAAGAGGTGAGAAGGTAGGAGTGAAAATCTAACTACCCCTCCAAAGATTGGATGCTTGTGAGCTCATTTGACAAGTGTGCCAGAAAGTGTCAATAGGCATCTCAAGTCATGAGGAAAAATGTCTCAACCATATGAAGTGAGACAAAAACAAAAAATACCTAAGTAAACTTAAGCTAGGTGTGAATAGGTCAATCCTTGAAAGGATTAGCTAACTAGGTATGGTAATGACTCTATTTACACTAAAATTTTTACTCTAGATATAAAAGTCATTACAACTTCAAAGGAAAAGCCCATATGATCCTTAATTTAATTTTATGGTCAAAATGAATTTTATTCATGTGACCCCTCTCTTCTATATATTAAATACATTTTACCAATGTTACAAATTCATACAAAATATATATTTCTCCACCCAATGTGTGGTATCCCATTTCAAAATGGATTGTAGGTTGATAAATTATTAAATATTTTATGAAAGGTGTACAAAACCTTTCCTAATAGCTTTATTTTTTAAAATATATTTGAAATAAATGTCCTAGAATAGGATAGTAGTACCGAGAAGTTATAAATCTCACACGAATATCAAACAATTAGATGTTTTTTCTAAAATTTGTTTTATTTGTAAGTTAGCTAGTACAAAGTTTAGAAGCTATGTTGGAAGCTAGAGAGTGACTTCAATAAAGTTTTGGGGTTGTCTAATGTGAATGACAATGATATTTTATATATTTTTGACACCTTAGAAGGCCTAGATTGAAAGAAAAGAATAATGATTCAAAATTCCATATTAAAGGAAGGTATGATCCAAGTCCTTGAAATCTGAAAGGAGATGAAATGCTAAATCCCAACCTATCAAGGGAGGTACAATATCATTTTTTTGGGACCTTTAGTGGTCTAATTTTAGGATAAAATTGAATTCCTCATAGTTTTGTGATTATAGAGCATAGCTCAGTTAGTTTGTATATTTTTTTCTACTTTTCAAGTGCTTAACATTTTCTAACCCTATTTTATAAATCACACTTTTTATATTTTAATATAATATAGGTGGCCTCCATAGTTCATTTATAAAAAAAAAATAATATAGATTGTTTTTATACAAAATTGGTATTAAACTAAGAAATCACATAATCTAATATATCTTGATAAATTTGAATTCTTGTTGTGCTATCAAAATACTAATGGAGTCCTTACTATATCTTACGATTCTATATATATTCAATCTAGAGCTCATATGGGCTAACTGTAGATAAAATCCAATAGAGGGTGTCAACTAACTAGTGTCACGACTTATAGAAATATAGTGGAAGGTAAGTAGTTTAGGATAACCTTTAATGGAAAATAGATAAGTTTTAGAGGGATCTAAGGTTACTGAAAATGGTTCAATTCATCAAGGCAACTTGGAAAATGAAGGAAGAAATGATTTATAATGTGCATTGGATAGTACATGGGATGTTACTAGATTGGGAAGGTAGGCTTGGTCACTACAAACCAAATAGGAAGGTTAAAACCACACATGTTTATTTTTCATTGAAATGTAATGAAACCACTAGTCTAAAAAATTGGATGGTTTCATAATTGTTATAGAAAAATGAAAGTATCATGCCAAAAAATAATTTTTGGGATGAGAGAAAAAACATCACATTGAAAATAGAATTGCAAGGGAAGTTAAAAAGTGGTACTGGTGGTTGTGAAAATCACTAAGGTAGTTGCATAATTGTCACCTAGTGAGAGATAATAGTTTTTCTTGCATGGAAAAATATTTATAATTTGATTACAAAAATCTTGGGAAAAAATATAATAGGGACATGCTAAGGACTTGTAATGATAGTTTTGAAATATAGGAATCAACAAGATGAAGGAACAATAATTTAACTAATATGCACTATAAAGCGCTTCTCATAGGAGGGTATGTGAAGGATCATCATGGAAAAAATAGGCCCTTAAGTGGCGATGGAAATTTAGAAAATCAGAGTTAGGCAACTTGACATAAAAATTGGAATAATTTATCTATATTATTTCAAAAATATGTAAGAATAAAATCTGTAGAAAATTGAATTTAGTTTCTAAACTACTAGGTTTATTTTTTTTTTAAATCTATCTGGTGAAAATTTGAAATTTCAATGCAGTAGTACTTAAATTTCAGGGAAAAAATAAGAAGTAGGTGTTTGTCTGACCACCCTAATCACAATAAAATGATAATATTTTTTTATAATATTTTAGATATAAGTAGAGGATTCATGTCTCGATGTGATGCATATTTTTTTATAATTTTTTTCCAAGTAAATAATTAATTATGAATTTTTTATTACAACTTTTTAAAAATATAAAAACTCGTATGTCTGACCACCTTAACTTGGTCAAAAATTCATGATTTATTTTTTTATCCTATAGTATTCAAAGCGTAGAATGTGACACATGTTTTGGATTAAAAAATGTGATACCGTTTGAAATCTATAGATTTTTTTCAATCAGCCTATCAATTAGGACTTTAGTCGTAATTCAAATAGAAAATGAAGAATAATTATTTATTTAATTCAAAGTAAAGCATAATTTATATTGGTGGAAAGTAGAGAATCTCCTTTAAAAACCCTTTTCATTTCATCAATTTTGGGTAAAAAAAGTCATCAGCCACATGGGCCATTGTATCACTTATATATCGCCACGTTTTGGCCCATCATGATCCTGCACATACCCATTCCTAGATTGATGATGGGTTGGCCACAAATGGGCTAGTATCTCATTCGTTAGAGCACTTTAAGAATAAATAGAAGGTCCTAAGTTTGATTCCTAGCTAGTCCATACGAGTTGTAGTTCAACATGTGGTAACATAGTTAGGCTAGGAGCCCCAAGCACTTGCAGTGTGGCTTAAAGGGGGGTGTTATAAATAAGCCACACCTGAATCGATGATGGATTGACCACAAGAGGGAAAATAGCCTAGTTGGTAGAGCACTCCAACAACAAATGGAAGGTCTTAGGTTTGAGTCCTAGCTAATCCATATGAATTGTAACTCAACGATATAGTGCATCCTTGGAATTAAAGTATCAACCCAATTTTTGATGTGAAAAATTGGGTAGTTATAGGTTTAGTTCTATATACAAATTTAAAAGATTAAATCTTCATGCGTGAATCTTAACTAAAGAATATTATAATTTTCATGTAATTTTTAAATTGATCATCTAATAAAAACTTAAAATTTAAAAAAAAAATCATGCTACTACAATATCATTTTCCCACTTCCAAAATTCAATTAAATATTAATTAAAAATCATATTTTAATTGTTTAATTCAAAATTTATTTTAGTTACTAGTCTTTAACTCTAAACCCTAATTGAATTAATTTACCCAAAATAATTCAGATAAGTGGTTTATTTTCCATTAGAGGAGACCAAAACTAAATCCCTTCCTCTTGAAATTCTAGGCCAAAGGAAGGCCCACTTGGACCAACTTACTCTTCACACAAGACAACTGAGAATGATATTGGTAGACAATAATCATTAATTGGCTTATTGGGACAGGGAGCAAGGGCTTAGGAACCATTTAATGCTTCCCTTTTTCTATGTCGATGTCAATTGAACTGAAAAGTTGTAATTTTAGAATTGGTTTTTGTTGGGTTTCTATGACAGATATGGTGAAATGGTTAAACTAGAACACATCAAAAATTATCTATTCTACAAAGAAAAAATATCCATCGTTATCCATATAAGAGGAACCTATGTAAGGTGATATGTGGGGAAAGAACATGATGTTGTATGTGTGATGGCTGGTAACATACCACATTTGTTTTTTATTAGATAAGTAGCATTTCTGGGGTGTTGTACCCTTAACACATTGATCCACTAAGGCCAAAAAATATCAAGTCCATAAAACATAAAATAACATAGCCAAAAACAAAACAACAAACTAATAGCCGAAGAGCATCAACAAAAACAACAAACAATCAAGCATTCTCCCAATTCTGGGAGAGAGCATTAATAATATCATCACCAACCCATTCAGGGCCATCTTCATTAGTCTTCATGTCCACCTCATCCTTCATGACAACAAAGAGGGTACTGGTGATGTAGTGAACCAACTTGATGGTGAACCTGGTCAAGCCTCTGAACTTCTTTTCCATCTTCTCCATCCTTTCTTGTAGCATGTAGAGCTCCTCCCCTTTATCCCTAGACTTAATAGTATTGATGCACTCCACATCCGGGTCAGAGGACTGGGACACCGAGTTCTCCCCATGCATTTTTTTGAGATCCAGGATGGTGTGAGGTGCTTCAACATAGTCATCCTCAACGTCCTCTAACTCCTCCTTGTTCCCATCATCTTTGTTGTCAGTGCACTCCTCATCAGTATCCATCTCAATTAACTACATTTTCTTGTTATTTTTATCCAATTTGGTCGACCTTCTGATCTTGGTCATCTCAATCCCAGTCTCCACCATTGTAGCCACCATAGTTTCACCCTTAGAATCCTTCCCCACCACATTCTTGCCTCTGTTTTCTGTGGTTGGTAGCTCCATCAAATGCTTCCCCTCATCTTTCACTTTCTTTTTGGTGGTAGGTTTGTTGACATTCTTAGCAGGGCCAAACTTCAATTCATAGAGTCTAGCCACAATACTCTACTGGGATAACCCAATAATTCCTTTAATCTTCATTGGGTCCAATTTAAGTTTAGGGGTTTTCGGAGGGGTGGGCCCCTTAGACTCAGTCAGGGAAATAGTTTGCATTGGGGGTTCAGTTTCCTCAATTCTAATGGTGGAGATTGGTTTAGGCAGGAAGAGAGCAAGATGAAAGTGGTAGAGCCTCAAAATGGGGCCTTGATGAAGTGGCAGAGGAGGAGAATCCCCCGGGTTTTGAGAAGCAAAATCCAGATATTTCTCGAAAGAGTTTTCCAAGTCCATAAGCAAGAAAAATGGAAATCTTAATAGAACTTTATAGCAAAGGTGATTCAGAAGCAGAAAATGATAGAAATAATAGGTTTTGTATCTACCTTCTAGGGTGACATACTTCATTATGGCAAGGAAGACTTGGTCCGAAGGCCACGGAAGAGCCTCTCTTTCAAATCTCGATGGTTTGCACACATGTTCTTCATTGCCAACACATAAATCCTTCAAGATTTCATTGTACTGCGACTTTGTATGTCTTGGGTATTTATTTTTGGAGCACTGCAGACCCGTAGCTTGGGCTATCACTTCCTCATTAACTTCAAAGGAGATACGACCCAAATTCACCATGTGATCCTTCTAGGAGCTCGCAAACTAAGCGGATAACTCAAGATCATGAACCACTAAATTCTCCATCAAAGGTGCAAGCCTGCTCTCCACGCATATGTGCCAGACTAGAGGGTCTTTATAGGATTCACCACAATTATCAAGCTTTGTTTTCACTTTGTGTCCACCCATGTCACTTCTCTACACACAAAAAACCTAGAAAGCTTGTGAGAGTAAAAGGTTTGATATTTCAATACTTTGAGCAATTTTCCACCTACATAAAATGTTAAGCCAAATAATGTAGCTTTGGGAAATCAAATCCATGTACAAAATACACGCTTGAAGAGTACCATCCCAAAAATAAATCTTGGTGATCTCATTAATGTGAATCTTCAAACACTTGTAGCCGGATAGGTAGGAAATGATGGAATGGGAAGGTTTTCCATCCACATTGCTATTGCACAATTCCCGATGAAAGTTGGTTGCATGGCCAAATTTAGCTAACCCCAATATCCTCCCCACCATTAGAAGATTCAAATTAGTGGGACAAAAAGGACCAATTAAGAACTTAATCCCATGCACACAAGTCACATCAAATATTATTTCAAAAATTTGCATCGTTAAATAGGTTTAAATATCAAATCTCAATAAAAGATTACGTAAGGCTAGATCCAACTTGGCTATAATCATGAATTACTCCCCATCACTTCACATAAAAGCCTTTTTAAACACGATCTCCACCTAGTTGTACCAAATTTTCCACTTGTAGGACACCTCAGCATTTAAACCGATCCACATAGCCCAATAGACAAGAACGTGGACCCCCCATATTGCCAGTGACTTCACATAATTATTCAACATCATGGATAATAAAAGTCTTTCTCCTTTAGGATTAAATATTGAATGCTAGGTGGAAGGTTCCCCAAGTCGCTCCAACACTTAGAAATTTTCCAATGGGTGCCAAGATTAGCCATAAAATCCACCACTTGGTTCCCTTCCTGATAAATATGGGTAGCCACCTTCAAATTTAGCTTAGACATTAGATGTTTTATGTCAATTACAATGTCTTTAGTACTCCGTCCCAGTAATCTTCTCAGGTTGATAACATCAATTGAAGTCTTAGAATCTCCTTCGATATGTAGATTCCCAATCCCCATATAGATAGCCAACTAGATACCCTTTAGCAATGCTCTAGCTTCAACAATCATAGAGGATTGAACCCTAATCCCCCCGCATAACCAGCCATGAAAATTCCATTGAAATCCCTTATTATTCCTCCAATACTTGCCCTTCTTGGGTTTTCTTTGGCAGCTCCATCAAAATTGAGCTTATGCCAACCATGGTTAGGAGGTTTCCAAATACTGCCTTGTCGAGCTCGAGATCTACAGTTGTCATAGGAATTGGCCTCTAGATTTTGGTGCCAATCTTTAGCCATTTTTATTTCCTAGTCAGTCGTTGCCTTATCCGAGATTTTTCCTTTGAAGAGAAATATTTTCCTCAATTAGCCTTGCCCCTATACCAAAAACCTCCTTTAGGCTCATCTCCATGCTCCTAAAAATCCTATTTTTTCTTTCCTTCCATAAACACCAACATATAATGGGGGGGGCCTAATTCCATATCTCATGAGGAACAGGGTGAATGAAGGGTCCAGACCAACCTAAAATTAAGGAAATAATGTCCTTGTTCATAGCCCACTGAATACCCAACTTTTCTAGAGCCATCTCCCACACACTGACAACAAACGGGAAGTGAAAAAGCAAGTGGTCCACAGATTCTTCATTACATGGTTAACAAACATCTGTTGGGAATATAAAATCCCCTTTTCCTCAAATTATCTTGGGTAAGAATCCCGTTATGGCAAGCAGTCCACCAGAAAATTTTTATCTTTGGGATCATGTGTCTATTCCAAACATGTTTCCAGTGACCAAGAGTGCCACTCTGGTCAGACAACAGATTGTAAGCCATTTTAACATAGAGCTCCTCCTTCTTATCTAGAGTCCAAAAAAATTTATCCTCCATGTTGTCCAAACGTAATCTAGTCAGGGAAAGCAGGTTCTACAAAGTCTTGGACAAGGTACATAAACCGGGAGATAAAGGGCAACAAAGGGCCAAATCATTCCATCTTCGGGCCCCTTATAGGACAAGGAGATAATCCCTAATGTAGCAGCCAAAGAACACTTGTGCAGGTCACATCAGGTTTTTAAATTCATAATGGGCTAGAGGGGTTTCAAGAAAAACATAACATGTTTGTTGTTTAATTTGATTTAGAGAGTTAAAAAGCAATGGTGGGAGTGTAACAAATTACTTAGCAATGTGGAGATTAGAAGCGTAAAAGAAATAGTATCATTTATAAAATATCAAATGTCTATATCCTACCTACCCATTGGATGGAAAAACTATCAACTTATTAATACGAGAGAATGTTACAACCCGATTTTCCATTTTCAGTCAGTTTCCTATACTCTTCCTTAAAAATAGCTCTTCCAATCTTCTTCTCATTTCATTTTTGCACAAAAGCGATAGATATTTGCTTCATTTTCGATAGGAAATGAATTTCTCTATCGAAGCTTTGAAAAATATCTCTTGCACTTCCCTTGGATTGAATTTAATTTCTAGGGTTACATGTTTCTTACGTAATTATCAGTCGAGATCTTTTAAATTTGACAGTTTTACTTTGAGAACATGAGTCCCTTCAAATGCTAGGGTGGCTTTTGGTTGTTGGAGATAGAGATATACAATAATTTTTAATAGCTTGCATGAAATTTGACCATTGAGGTACATTTACAATCTTTTAATTAATTTAGATAAAAGAGTTAAAAAAGATTTGTTTGAGATAAATGTATGCATAATTATCACAATTTGAATGATTAAAGTAATAACGAAAGTGAGAACAAAGGATAGTGAATGTAAGGGTATGGTAGGAAATGATGGTGGCATAAGGAGATCAATGTGCAAACAAGAAGCATGCATTTTAGAAGTGTTTTTCAGTCAAAGTGGCTATTGAGTGATGTAGTTGTGATCAAAACACAAGGATAGGGTTATATTGTCAAATGGAAAAGATGTTGTTGTCCTTTCCATTTGATGGAGCTCATGCCAAAGGTTTGGTGGATCTTTCCAAGATGCAAAACACAACCCTTTTTCATTCTTTCAAGACCTTTTGTATAAATTTGCAAGTGAATGCCTCTTTTATTCCACCTCTTGTTTTTATCCTTATACTGAAGGTGTCTCGCATACTCAAAGTTACATATACAAGGGAAGCCAATGAACATGATACCCTATCTTAGTTTCATCACCCTAGATGAAGCTCAAAAAGTTTTAGATCTCATTTTTGTGATGGTATCTAAGTAGTCTATCAATTATTTCCTCCTTGGGGATATTCATGTTTCATTCTCCCATTCATCTCTAGTGTCACGCCCTAAATTAACACGTAAGGAAAAAACACTACCTACAATTTCTTTGAAAATAATCATGTATAAATATTGTTCATTGTCAATCATGTACACACATGACAACATACTATACAAATCAAATGATGATGTATGAACGACATCGCTACCAACACATCGCTCGAGAGCGAGTGTGGGGAAAAATGCATTATGGTGTATGGGATCCATTGTGTACACCCTTCATTAAAAATCAATTTGGCTTTAAACTAGGTTACTTAAGGTTTAATAGTTGAAATTTGTTAATACTCTAATCCATATTGCCAATATTCAAACTTATCATATATCTAAGGTTTTCTAATAATGTCAAATGTTCTTACACTAAAAACTAACGTTATAAGAATTAGGCATAGGATAAGGGAACATTCTCTGGATTAGCGGGTAAAAGCACAAAGTTGTGTCACACTTTCAGCCAACTTATCAACACAACTGAATTTAAGTATTTCTAACTAAAAATGAATTTTGGTCAAACATATGATCTAGTAAGATTAATTCTAGCTAAGTTAGATACTTCCACAAATTTTTCAACTAAAATTGTTGGCTAAAAATATATATGGAGCGCCACTTTGAGTCCAATTTACCAAAAAAATAAAATTATTTGAAAAAATTGAAGTTTCAATAACTCCTGCTAATGTAAATAACATTTTAAAAAATATATAAAAATACCCTTTTGTAGATCCATAAGTGTAGTTTTCAAAAATATATTTATTTTAATAGATTAATTATTATTTATATTTTATATTTTATTTATACTAAAAGTAGGTTATCAACATAAAATATTAGGTTGATTACCATGCCAAGGAAAAATACTAAAACTTATTAAAAAAATTTGAAAAAAATATGATGCACTAGATAAAAGAATCTATTTCAAGATGGTATATTTTTTTTCCATTTTAGATAAATATTTAATATGAAAGTTGATGTCCGATGAAAAAAAAAAAAATTATTCACGCACATTTTAATATTTATTTAAAAATATATATTTATCAAAATTGGAAAAAATGTATCCATGCACTAAAGTTTCAAGTTATAAATACACAAAAAAATTGAAAGAAAAAATATAAAATTCACTATAAAAAGTTTGATGTCCCATGCAACTTCATTTTTCAGCATTTTATCAGCAACTAAATTATAGTGTTAATTTATTAAAAACTAGTTTAAAATTATATTTTTTTAAAATGCAAACATAAAATATACTAAAAATACATATTTTACTAGTTCACATCATTTCAAAATTTAAAACATATGTCGCTTTTTAGTGATTCAAGTTTAAAAGTTGGATCAACGTTGGCCATTTCCTTTATAAAGTGTGACATAACTTTTTGCTTTTATCCAGATTAGATATAATATGAATAATTTATTTCATTTCTTAATTTATCCTTAATCACATTATGTGTTACCAGTCACTTGAGGAAATGAATTGATTGTGATTCTATGTTTGATGTTCTCAAAGGGACCTAGTTAGGTACAGAATGCAATTTTATAAAAGAATATTCCCTTTCGATAGTAAAAACTTTGTTAAAGATCACTTGCAATTAGGTCCCAACTTCTATCATGTCCTAGATTTGGAAGATTATTGGGCTGATTGTGCTGATGAATATGAAGTTCATAGAAGGAGTTAGATGAGGCTAACTCTAAAACAAATAGTAATATTCAAATTAGATTGGGATATCCAAGGTTTGAGTGATGATGAATTTGATCTATTAGATCTTATCTTCGTCAACCACATAGAAAACCAACCAATCATTTCCATAGATTGAGTATCAAGGAGGCCAAGACTATTGAAGCCAAAACTGTAATGGTGATAAGAAAGACTCAAGATTGGTTAGTAGGGAAAAGTCCATAGAAACAAGCTAACTCTCCTCTAATATCTTAGACTACCCAAATTCAAGGAGAAATTATCCTTGTACCCTCATTATTTGGTATACAATCACCACCTACCTAACAAATGAATCAGGGAAGACAAAGAGATGGAGATGAAGAACCTCCAAAAAAAGGTTTTCCTAAGAAGAATTTTGGAGAAGATTCCCTAGACCAGACAAACAAGGAGAAACAAGTGATGGATGAAGAAGAAGCACTCAATGTATCCTCCTCTCCTTCACAAGTAAGTGCTCCTTCTTCCCTTGAATCCTCTCCTCATAAGGAAACACAAAATTCTCCTAGGATTTGTCCTACTCCACCCTCTTCCCCTAAAATAAGATTTTTTGATACTCCTCCCCTTAGGAGAGTTTTGTACTTCACTTCCCCTAATTCTACGACTGTAGCCACACCTACTTTAGCCTCATGGTTAGAAAAGACCTTGTCCAAAAAGAGAAAAATAGTCTAGTTTAGCCTCTTTGATAAAGACTGTTGGAAAATTGATTCAAAGAACCCTAAAATCTAAGAAACTAAAAACCACATCTAGATTGTTGGAGGATAGCAAAAATGGAAAGATATATGTAGAATTAGCTCACCCCTTTGTATAGAAAGAAGCAAGCGAAGTTATTGAGATAGTGATTTCAATATCACTAGAGTAAATTTGGGGCCTTTTAAGTTAGGGATGGCGATGTGCACAATTTCCAGGTGACAACATCAAGGTTGCTAGAGAGAACAACCAAAGATAAACAAAGTAAAGATGAATTAAAGAATCAGGTAAAGATCCTAACTGATTGTTTAAAATTTTTGTTAGACATAGCTCCACAACCAATCAGTCAGGTTGAGGTTGCATTCGACCTAACACCTCCCATGAGTAAAGAAATGGTGAGTAGAGTACAAAGTTATAAAGTTTATGGGAAGTTGTAGAAGAGTGGTCCATAGACATATTATCTAAAGGGACCAAATTCAATTCAGATATGAAAAAGATATGCAAAGATATAGATGTTATAAAGGATGAAATTAATAAGGAAATCTCTTCAACCAAACATAAGGAGATGGCTTGGACAATAAATGAAAGTGATTTTAAAGGAATGATTGGTTTTAGGTGTTCTGTTGCATTGTATATAGTTTTTTATGTTTATACTATCAAGTGCTTTGTGTGCTTTTGTGTAGTCATTTTCTAGGTATTTTATCATGATGAGGTGTGTGTTGTCCTATTTTCCATTTTTGTTTCTATTTTATTCTACTCTCAAATATCTAGATTCCCACTATGCTTACAAGAGACACACATCATAGCTAGAGACATTGTTGCCACCCCATTTTAATGTATCTAATTTCTATTTTTTCAACTCCTCTAGTGTGCATTTGACCCTATCTCACCCATTGATAACCAAGATGGGAAATCTTCAATTAGGTCCCCTATTTAGAAAATTATGTTTAAGGGTGCTCATACAAAATAGTGTTATTTTAAATCAATTATTAAAATGTGTTGATAGGTTACTTTGTATTCAATTCCCAATGATATTGCATTTCCTTAGGTGATTTTGAGCCTTTCAAAATTTTAGAGGATTTAGGGATATTGGAACTTATCTTTGGTTACTTGTTTCCTTTGGGTTCTTCCATCCACACAAAGGTGAAATATATACAAGGTCTTGGGTTTGTGGCTGTTGGTAGATAATGTTTTAATGTATGTTTGAAATTATTCACCATTGGAATCCAATGACTGTTAGGGTTATCTTTTCTTTGGTGAGACTTTGGATCCCTAGGAGGACTTGACACCTTGGAACCAAACATACAAGGTTCCATGTTCCTCATGAACCTAACACCCAACAAGGAGCAAGTTGCACATCCAAGTTTCTGAGTTCTTCTTGGAACCGCGCACCTTGATAGGGACCATGTTACACATCTAAGGTCCTAAGCTCCTCCTAAAATTAAACTTTTTTCAAGTGCTAAAACACTTAGAATTTTATGCTAAGGCTTAGCTTACTCTTTATAGATACTCTCCCACCTTTTATGGACTCCTTTAATAACCATAAGTGTTGCAAATTGAAGGAGTGTGGTTCCAAAAACCTTTTGGGTACATAAATAAATGATTGATACAAATTTAAGAACCAAAATGATGAAAAATATGATGGGAGGTATGGGCACCCCCAACAAGTGCTCGAGGTCATGGATTTTTAATATTTTCTAGCAAGTGTGCATGATTCCCACTTCGTCACATGGATTATAGTGGGGTATAAATATTTTTATTTTCATTGTTGAAGATGAATAGGTTGGAGAAAAACCAAGAAGGATACACTTGTAGCTAGCTAGGGTTTCATCTCTAGCAAAGGGAAAACACATTTTTGTATATTTTGATGATTTGGGTTCATCGAGCAGATTAACAATAAAATTGTTGTAATCTTTGAAAAACACTTTTAAATCATGGAATTGAACTCGAGTGAGTGTATCCATTGGTATTATGTTCATTTCTATATGTATATGTGATTATTTATCCAACCAAATTATTTTAAAACCCTATAAATATTTTGTTTGGTGTCTTCATAATAATAAAGGAAATGTTTTGATCTATCAATAGATTATTTAATAGATTCATTTAGTATTCTACAAACTCTATTATTTTTTGAATACATGTGTAGAATCCATATTACTTATGTATTATGAGAGATATAATCTTCAATTAAATTTTTATTAAGGTGCCACAACATGACTATAAGTATTACACGTTTTGAATCAATCTATGATTCTATTTCCTATTGGGATTAACAATAATATATTGTTGACTCCACTTCTCATCATCCCAACACATTAAAAAATTCATTCATCATCAATATTTTAGTTGTGCTTTATTAGTTTATTATAGCTTCTGTATATGAGTGCATAATAGTAACATGGACATAGTAAGTATTTTTCTTCTATATAAATGTGCATATCTTTACATTTATAAACCAAAACAGAGATACATTGTGACAAGTAGAATAGGGGTACATGATGCAATGGATATGGTTTATTACAAGGTAAATATTTAGTTCAAGTATACTATCATAGAAATTATCACATTAGGGATCCCCCTTTATTCTTATAGAAATAAAAGTGAAGAAGGCCAGGTACCCACCTCAATAATCAGTCCTTACTTGCCTAGCCTTAATATAGATTTTGTGTTTTTTTCCCAAGTTTTGACAAACTTGGAACTTGGGAAACTATCTATCCTTAGGTATTTTGGACCTACAAATTAGATCACCAATTCATTTCTTTATTTGGAAGAGCATTTTTTTAAAGAAAAAAAAAACATTGAAAGCTAAAACCTAGTTTCGTATTAAAAAATAGAAATGAATTATTTGGGGTAGTAGTAGCCAAGTGGCTTAGCCGTAGGTGGGCCACAAGCCACATGTGGTTTGCAATCGCACTATGACTGAAACCTAATGCCACAACCCATGGGAGGCCACATCCATGATGGGTCATTAGCCTCCATATAGTGGTTGTGAGCCCATGAACTTTTCTTTTTTATATTTTAATTATTTATTTTTAAAAAATGGCTTGCATTCAAACATAAACAATTAGTTGTGAGGAAAGAAATAAAAATATAATATAATATAATATAATAAAAAATATTTACATCATATATTTTATATTTTAGATTATATACATATATAATAAAATATTATATATATTTGTTGTTTAGTAAATATAATTGATCAATATAAATATATATAAAAAGGGAGAGAGTTTTCTATGTAAAATAAAATAATATTTTATTTATTGCTGTCCTCTTTTATCTATGAAAAGTATGAAGATTAGTGTGTGTGTGGAGGGGGGGATAGATAGAGGGGAGGGAGGAAGAGTAAGAATTTTTAAATGAATGGAGGATGGAAGGGAGATAGGTTATTTTAAAGTTGAAACCTAAAGTTTTAATGTTACAATAAAAAGTTAAGAGTTCTTAATGACATTTAAGAGGGAAAAATTTAGTTTATATTTTAATTTGTTGATTGTGTGGTAGTTAATTTATAAGGATTTAATTAATCACTATTATATTTAATTAGTTGATGTGTTGTATTTTTTGTGAAAAAGTAAATTGGATTATTAATTAAATAATTTATTCAAAATTTCTATACTCACAATTTACATTAAATCAAATGTTAATTTCCTTATTTGATATAAATTAGAATTAATTGTAAGGATGTTTAAAATTTCATAAGGTGTTTCTTTTTTTAGCTCGGTAATAAGCTTTTTTGTATTATTCAAAAATAAGATTACATTGTTAATTTAGTATCTCCACCAACCACCAAAAAAATCAACTACAATTCGAAATGTTTGCAAATGAGAAGCACATTAACATGTTGACCAAATAACCCTATGCCTTTGTTCTCCTAAATACATATCAAATAGATTTTGGTTAACCATCCAAACATCATCCTTATACAAAACCAACCACCTTACCCTAAAAATTAAATTCACCATTATTTCAAAACCCAGCAACTCTTACATCAAATGTTTCAAACATGATAAAATATAACAAAAAACCAAGGGAAATATTTTTTCCTTATCTTGAGCTACCCGGCTCCATATCATCTGTGCTCGCTACTGTCGCCTTCCTCTTTTAAGAGTGTCTCCCTCCACTTTCCATTCTCTTTGATTTCACCTTCGCCTATGCAATTACAACTTCCACTTCCATCAGGTCCACAAAAATCTTCAAAGCCTCCCATCTGAGATGTGCCTCCTCCCTGTAGTGTGCTTTGAATGCCCCCTTCGGATTGCGCATAGAAGGTATGCATCCCTAAAACCCTTCAATTTTGTCATTTTCCACTCCTTACCGGATGTCCAAACGTTCACCCGAAACTACCCATTCCAATATTGTCTCCATCCCATCCAAAAAATCTATGTGTACAATCTTATCCATCATTTTTCTCACTATGTCCATCGTCTCCCCTAAGTCCAATCCCCACGCCATTATCAGAGAATAAACATCCATATTCATCCTATATCTATGCCTTAAATTCCCAAATGATCTTCCCAAAATCATCCTCACACATTGCACCAGCCTCCCATCATTGAACAGGAACATTCCCATTAATCTTTTCTCTGTCGCATCACCATAAAATGGGCACAATTATCTCCTTGAGAGAAGGGTAAAGTTTGCCTCCATTGGAGCAATGTTGCAGCAACACCACCACCACCGTCCCCCTTCTCAGAGCCTTCTTCGCCACGTCACACTTAAATATTATCATCGAAACCCGAGGGCCAAATGGATTTAATATATTAAACACTACATATTTAGTATTAAATGCCGCTTGTACTGGGAATGCCATTGACACCCTTCACAACGATTCTCCATTCATGTCAAACACTTCAAACTACCAACATTCTTTCTCATTAATTGTGGCGTCGTTCTCATCTTGTGTTTATTCAGTCCACTAAAATCACATGTCTAGAATCTTCAATTCTTAATTCACCAATCTTACTAAATGTTAGAGCCCACTTTGAAAGAGTGTCAACTTCTACATTCCCTGACCTTCTTATATGACATAGTAAAATCTTCCCATGAAGTTAATTCCTCTCTAATTGTCATAATTAGATTCTAAAGGTGCCATGCATCGATGCTCCCCTTCATTATTGCTTGGATGATGATGAGTGAGTCCCCTTCTAGGTGAATTTTTGAAGCTCCCAATTTTTTGCCAAGTTTAATGGATGTTATTGTTGTTGAAGCTCCAGCTAAATTATTAGTTCCTTCCTCTAGCTTCTTTGCCCTCAAAGCTAAAACATTCCCTTTCCAATCTCGAACAATGAACCATGCACCTGATGGTCCAGGGTTCCCTTTGGATGCACCATCAAAATTTACCTTCCACCAACCTTCCATCAACTTTTCCCAAGCAACCTCCAGTGACTCCTTTACAACTAGTTTAACCCAACTAGGCCCCTTAATGGGTTGATTCATAAGGTGTTTCTTATTTTAATCAAATTTTATGTTATTTTATAATTTGTAAACATTTAGTAAGTTGAATTTATTACAACTTTTTTGGACAAATCAATTAGGAATATTAATTAAATAAACTATTGTGAGTAAACTAAGTTTGTGAATTAGTTTTAATTTAAGAATTAAATTCGTAGTTTAAGTGAAATAAAATTTAAATTCTAAGGGATGTTTAAAACTTGTCTAAAAGGATATTTCATTAAGTTAATTTTGATCAATTTTTTTGTGTATTATTAAAACTGGAGACTTAACTTGCTAGTTTGGTTTCTTTTGTGAATCATTTAATTTTAAATCTAAAAATGCATCATAAAATGGAAACATTATCCTAGTTTCCTTATTTTATTTTGATTATTGTTTATTCAAATATTTTTATATTTTAAATTATAATTATAGTTCAATTAAGATCTTTTTTTTAGTTATAGGTGTTTAGGTTATGCCTTGGAGGTGTGATTATTTCACTATCACCTAGGAACCTGGAGGAGGTTCATATCTCATGGGGGTCTTCCCTTGAGGCATCTCTCATAGAGACACCCTATGCTAACTATGTTACCCTCATCATCACAAGGTGTGTGGGATGAGTTCCATACTACTTGCTTGTTTTTTCCTTCACCTTATGCAATGTTCTCTTTGTTATGTTGCATGTGCAACATGATCAGTGTGTATCGCTACTCTATTGTGCATTGTGTGGAAGAGGTTAGTTAAGTGATGCTTTAATCAAGAAAATGTTGTTACAAATTTTTTTATCCATTTGCAAAATTGGGCATGATAGTTACAAGATTAGGAAGGTAGGCTTGAGAATTACAAACCAAATAGGATGGTGAAATGCCACACTTTTCCTTTTATTGAAATGTAATGAAACCACTAGTCTAAACAATTGGGTGGTTTTATAATCATTAGGGAAAAATAAATTATCATCTCTTGAAACATAATTGTTGAGATGAAAATAAAAACATCACATTAAAAATAGAATCACAAGAGAAGTTACAAAATGGTGGTGCTGGTTGTAAAAATTGCTAAGATACTTGTATAATTTTCACGTATTGCAAGATACTGATTTTTTCATGATGAAAAAACACTTATAATTGATTACAAATTTCTTGAAAAAATCTAAAATAGGGTGAGAGCAAGTCATAGGGACATGCTAATAATTTATAAGAATAGATATATAATATAGAATACAACAAGATGAAGCAACAATTCAGCTATTATGTTGAAATGGTTTAACCGGAACAAATACTTTAGTCTGGATCGTTTTGGGGATAAAAGTTAAGCTAAATGTTTGGGCAAATGCTTTAGTCTTAGTTTTACATTAGTTTAAAGGATAAACAGTTCCACTAACTATAGGACTGGGTGTTTGTAGGTGCATAAAAAAATAGAAGTCAAACATACTTTGTAGTGTTGTTAAACTTGAAATTCCAGGCCTAATTAAGGCCCACTTGGACCAACGTATTCTTCACACAAGACAACTGAGAACGATAATGGTAGACTCTAATCATTAATTGGACAGTGGACGCTGGGGACAAGGAGCAAGACCCCACGAACCTTTTAATGGCTTCCTTTTTCTATGTCGATATCAACTCAACTCAAGAGTTATAATTTAAGAATTGATTTTTGTTGGGTTTCTATGGCAGATATGGTGAAATGGGTTAACCGGAACAAATCAATAATTCATATATATGAGGTTGTAAGAATATCAAATATATATTTCTTCAAAGAAAAAATATCAAAGAGTCCTCTTATCCACATAAGAGGAATTTGTGTAAGTTGAAAAATTTCTTTACATTTTTATGCATAATATGATAAGTGTGATCGCATTGGTTTCAGGTAAATTCGTCGTCAACATTTTACGTCAATAAATTCACCTTCAACAATTTATCATCATGACAAATTCATCTCATGGAAAATTCGCTGCCAGCAATATGATATGAATTGCTGGTGGTGAATTTTCCACGACGATGAATTGTTAGGGATAAATTGTTGAAGATGAAATTGACAGTCAATTTGCTTAAAGACAATGATATTACATTCTCAACTCAAAGACCATTGTTTATATTGATTTAGAGAGTTAAAAAACAGAAATGGGAACGTGAAAGACATAGTTATCACCTATCAAATATCAAATATCAACTTATTAATGTTAAGTACTATGACAACCTGATTTTTCATTTTCAGTCAGCTTCCTTAAAAGACATCTCTACCAATATTCTTCTCATTTCATTTATACACAAAAGCGATTGATATTTGCTCCATTCTGAAAACGAAATGAATTGCTCTATCGAAGCTTTGAAGTTAAGAACAGCCTTCCACAGCAATTGAATAATATCTCTTGCGCTTCCTTGGATTGCATTTAATTTCTAGGGTAACATGTCTCTTACGTAATTGTCATTCGAGATCAGTTAAGATTGACATTTTGACTTTGAGAGCATGCCACCTTTCAAATGCTAGGGTGGCTTTTGGTTGTTGGATGAAATCTATAGAGATATAAAAAGATTTTGAACGGCTTGCATGAAATTTCACAATTCATTAGTGTGAGGTGAATACACAATCTTATATAGTTATTTAAATAATTAATTTGTTTGAGATTGTAGTGTCGTAAATTGTCATTTTTCGTATCTTATTTTATTTGTAATATTAATTATAATAATAATTTATTTATTTTGAGGTCAAATTGATAAAGTATATTTAAATTTTCGACAACTTGACAAGTTTGAGCAAAAAGCATCTAATCAAGGGTGTGGGGTGCCATTGACCTTAAAGATGTCCTGATTCAAATTTGAATTTTGGTGTTGGTCTTTAATGGTTTAAAAAGATACCAAGTTAGCTTGTATTCGAAAGTATCAATTAGGATGCATATATAAACAAGTTTTATTCTCATTTGAACATAAGGAAGGAAGAAGAAAAAATGATCTAAGAACTATTATGATCTATCATGCAATTATTATGGAGAAGTATTGAGTTGTCCTCTACTTACTATCAACAAAAAACTATTATATTTCGTAGAATAACCTCTTGCAAGTCTATCAAGAAATCAAGGCATCCATCAATCAACATCCATGGCAACTTGTGGTGTAACATTGTCATTTATCATTTATCATTTCAGTCAATTATTATTTTGGCCTCTGCCCGACTTAGAGCATGCTCTCTTAATCATCATCAATAATTGTACATGGAGGTAGAAATACCAAAATGAAGTTTGACTTAGGAAAGCCTCTATACAACACAAAATTCTCCCATATTTTCAAGTGTGTAGATCAAAGTTGGAAGTTTCATCAGCTGAAAGTCACAGGAAACATAAAGTAGACTACAACTTACATTTTAGAGCTTTTAGATCCCAAATGGAAGCATCTTAAGTATACGATGCCCAATGCCCTTGTCTCTACAATTCAATCTCACTTTTAGTCACAAGTTCCTCTTTGTCATTATTTCTTAGATCTGGGTTTGTTCCATTAGTTTTTTTTTGTTTGTGTGGTAAAATATTCTTTTAGATCTAAGGTTATATATCAAATAGGCTTGTTAAAACACATAAAATTTATCTTCTTCACAACTCCAAAAGTGACACAAACCCAAGATATTGGTGCTTCCTTGTGGCAGCAATCTAATCATCAACCCTAGTTAATTTTGTGTCCTAATGTGAAGTCAAGTGAAAAGAACTCCAGGGCTATTTGGCATTTCTGCTGGGCGATCTGGAAGCAACCCTATGTGCTTGGTTTATCCCTGACTATTTTTTGGGGATCTTTGGGGAGACCCCCTACTACTTCTTTCCCTCTCTAGGCGGCGTGGGTTGTGGGGCCCTCGTGCATTCTATGGTAGATTTGGCTCGAGCAGAATCGTAGGATCTTCCAAGATAAAAGGTTGGTGGTGGTCCAAGTTTGGCAACATATTCTCAATATGCTTTAGGAGACTATTTATGCTAAGTGTGAGTTTGAGGCTCCCCTAAATGCTGAGGAGGCTAAGGTGTTTCAAGATCTGGGTTTAAGTGGTTTTAGTTTGAAGAAGGCTTGCTCCATTAGAAGAAGACAACCCAAAAGAAAAAATAAGTGTGAAGGTAGATAGTCCCCTCATCCTGTTGGGATCTTGAAAATTAATACCGATGGTTCTTCTAGAGGTAATCCAGGTTATGCTGGTGTGGGTGGGTTAGGGAGGGATAGTTATGGGGCTGCCCTCTTCTTCTTCTCCAAGTATCATGGTATCTAGTCTAATAATTTCATGGAGGCACTGGCTATTCTTGTGGTGCTAGAAAAAGCTTGTGCCCTTGGCTGGCACAATATCATTTGTGAATTTGATTCACAAATTGTGGTAAATTTGTTAAACAGGCACAACATTGATGAGGTGAACTGGCAATTGTCTTCTATTGTGCAACAAATTCACCAGTTGTGTAGTATGATTGAGATGGTGTCTTTTGTTCATATTCCTAGGGAATGGAATAGTGTTTCTGATTGCTTGTCTAATGGGCATCTAAGTTTAGAGATGATTGGAAGGTGGATGAATGGGGGCAACTTCCTAGTGATTGCACTTTAAACTTTAGATTTTGATTCAAGATGATATGGGTGGGTGTGATTGGGTTTTAGTTTTTTTGGGATGTTGATCTGTTGTTCTTTGGTTTATGGTGGTAGATTGTGCCTGGTTTCCTCTTGTTGTTGCTTCATGTTGGCTATATTTTGTTACTTTCTCCAATTGAATAAATTTTTACCCTTTTATTTCAAAAAAAAGTGAAAAGAAGATAATCCTATTTTGATCTAGGATCACTTTTCCTACTTCACATTTTGGTGAACTAGAAACATCATACACTTACAATTTTTAATTTTTGGTAGCATAAATTCTGAAAATTGATTCAAAACCTAGGTACTTTTAAGTTCTTGTTGTAGAAGTGTATTTGTTTCATTCCCAAAATAAAATATTTGCATTGTTTTGTTCATTAAGCATTAAATATCTTGGTGTTTGAAATTTAGAATAAAATTGTAAAATAATTTAAATTTAATTTCAAATATGATTAGGGTTTAGATCTGAGTAATATTATTGAGAAATTTGAATATAATCCTAGGTTTCTTTCATTACATATTTTAGTGAAAAACATTTAAAAAGTGAAGAATTACATATTATTTTCATTTCAAAAGATCAAAAAGTATTGTTTTTCTATATTTTTTGAGAAAAAATCAGTTAGTTACAACACTTCAATTTTAAAAAAATATCATTTGAACAATTTGTATTACCTTAAAAATATAAATTTTTATGCATAATTATGTGTTTCACATAGATAAATTAGGGTTTTGTGTATTTATACAAATCTATGTGCATCTAGACATGAACTTTTACAACTATAGTTTTTCAAAATTCTATTATTCAATTTTAAAATTTTAAAACATCATAATTTAAATCATCAAGTCTAGAGCACCTAGTTCCCCTATCTAGTCAGTTTAGCATTAAAATTTCTATGTGAAACATTTCCTATGGTCTCTACTTAGATTTGGTTTCAGTTTTTGGAAGTCAATGGACTACACCTACTTGATTTTGTTGTGCATTAATAGTTTGACCTAGGGGACATAGAAAAATGTTTTCTTTACAAAAATCTTATTTTTTCATAATTAACATCTTATTGTTAAATTTTGTTAAGCAACTTAAAGAAATTTTCTTTCAAGCATGTGAAAATGAGTTTATCTCTCCTCTTATTATTTTTCTTTGATCCCACTCCCAACATCTCTCCTACTTGTGAGGATATCTTGGTGCAAGAGGATCTAATCATCGATAATCATGAGACTTGTGTTTATCCCTCTCCCAATACCTCTCCCACGTGGGAAGATATCTTGTCGCAAGAGGATGTCATCATTGATACATTTAGTCTTTCAAATGATAGTAAGGTGGCTTGCATAAATGAAGATTCAAAATTGATATTAGATCTCCCATTGATATAAAATCATCACAAAGTAGTTAACTCAATTGAAATTGTGAACCCACAATTGATTTTTGGACCTCCTAAACCTCTTGGCCATATATTAAACTTTAAAAAACAACTCACTCAAAGTAATCATGTGCACCAAGATATGTTGCAACAACTAAATTATCATGTAATTTCTCACACATATTGAACCACAAATTTTAGGTTCGAAAAGGAGGGTTCCCCAAGGCTTTCTAGGGTTTTCACCTAGTTGGATGGTGGTCTCCTTCACACACCTAAAACTAGGGTTTCATTCAATATTATGGGTTAAATGTGATTGAGATGCCTATATGAAGTATTCTAAATGTAATAATTTGATAAATGAAACTAACTGTTGAACACAAGCCAATGAAATCTACATTGTTTGAAAACACATGATGTTATGCAAAAGGATAAAATGAAGACTATACAAGGCAAGATAATGAAATATATAAAACAAGTACACCTTGAAACTGACGAGGATTGAAATAGAGATTGGAGAAGCCTCTGGAAATTTGGAAAATCTAATTTTTGTGCCAACTAGGACACTAATGCCAGTCTGGGTGACTTAGTTCCAGTCTTGGAAAACTGTATCGGGCTCTGTTCCAATCAACTGGGTACTCAAATCTTCCAAAATCCCTGACATAATCATGTAGTGGGACTAAGTTGCCACTATTGGTGACTTAGTCCATTTCAGCTTTTTGAGAAATCTAAAGGTGGAGTCAAAAGCCTATAGTCTGCAATCTACTTTTTAACCAAAATCTGGGTTCAGATCCACAAAATCACCTGTAAAACATAATATATTTTGGTTTCTAATGTGGGGTTTTCCTTGTTCAAACCCCTAGTTGGTATTTAAACTTTGAAAGAGATAATAAATCTACATAAACCCTAGCCCTAAGTGTGTCTAGAACTAGGAAAATTTGAAGTAAGGCAAAAAAAACCCTATTCTAATGTGCTAGAATAAGATGCATAAATGAGATTTGAATGATGCAAGACTTCAATCCAAGAAACCCTACAACATTACAAATGAATGCAAATGTGATGCAAACCTTAAGTCTGAAGATAGAGAGAAAATGGAAGATGGAATCACTTTGAAAACAAGTCTTTAGGTGTGATTTGATGGCTAGTTGCATCTCCTCAACCTAGATTTCTCCACGATTCTCCATAGACATCCATGATCAATCCTTTGCAATGTGAGATCTTGAGTGAGAAGTGAGCTTGAAGACCTGCAAAAACCCTAGTTTGTTGCCCTAAGCTACAACTTTTCTATAGAAAGAGAGATGAATCTTCTTGTGGAAGATGTTCAACACTTGATTATTGGGATTGCTTGTGAAGAATGACTAAAGGATTAAAAGAGATACTGAAAATGACCTAGAAACATGTATTTATAAGCAACAATACCAAATTGTCAGCCATTTTTACCTAAGAGGCTGACACCCATCGAGAATTTTTAGCAAGTCAGACATTTTCCCGCTCAAAAATGCAAATAACCTTAAAAAGGACTAATTCACCACCTTGGGTGACTTAGTACCATCAGGCATTTTTGAGGTGGTATTTATGATATTTGAGTGATTTTGGTGTTTCTTTTCAAGACTTGTATGATTCCTTAGGTAAAATAGGCCTCAAAGTCAAAGATAACGAGTCTTAGGGGCTTATAAATGTTGTTTTAGGAGGGTGATTGATGGAAGGGTGTCTAAAGTAGGACCAAATTAGGCACAAAATTTTCCTTTTCTTCAAAGGTATACAATTTTTTCAACACACATATAACAACAAATAACCAAATAAAATGCCAACCTCCATTCAATTTCCACAACCATATATTCCCCTCGCACCTAGTCTTCCTCAACATAGTGGCAAAGAGTATGATCTTATTGAGAAACTTTGTAATAATCCATACAAGATCTCTCTTTGGGACTTATTTCAAACTCTAGCTATATACCACAGGATGCTCCAAGATATTATTTTCTATCAAAGTGAATTACATCCTCTTGAGATTCAAAAATAATATGAGGTTCTAATGATATTAGTGGTCATTAATAAAGCTAGAGTTAGATGTACTCTTATTGACAATGGATTAGGTCTTAATTTTTGTAGCATTGATCTTTTAGATAAGCTTGGCATAGATAAGAATCTTATAAACCAAATAATCTTTCTATTCTTAATTTTGATAATGTTGGTAGGCAAGTATTGGGGACAATCACACTAGCCATTAAGGTAGGACACATGACTTTGCCTACCCTTATCCATGTCATGCCAAAACCTCTTTCATACAATCTTCTCATTGGTAGAGCATGGATTCATGTCATGAAGGGAGTCACACTACTCTTCACTATGAGATGAAGTATTCAAATATAATAACAAGGTACATAAGATTAACACAAATTCAAAATGTTATAATTTACAAGTCGAAGCCAAATTATAACACTTCCAAATATCTTAATACTTTGATTCCATTTTAAAAAGTTGAGCTATCACCTTCCAATGATAATGATACTATGAATACACTCTTGGGTGATGATTGGGGATCATTAGATTTTACACCTAGTTTCATTGAGGAGTGTAAACTCTAACCATAAAATTCCAAAGAGTCAAAGGTTGTTTCAATAGAATAAACACAATATAGTAAAAAATAATGATCAAAATAATGCTTCATCTTTAAGTAAATTCCTTGGTGACAATTGGGGTTCATTAGATTTTACACCCTCCTTTTTGGGAGAATACAAAATCTCATAATATCAAGAGTCTTGCGTTTAATTTTCTTAATCTTGTTTTACATCAACAAGTCCAAAAACATCATCCCATGGTGATGATGGGGGCTCTTTCTAGCTTTCATCCCTCATGTGTTGGAAATTTCTAAACTTAACGATTCAACAACTAAAAAGTATTTTCATTCTTGAAAAAGAATCGATTCTTCGATCATAATCATTTAGACAAGAATCATCCATCTGAGTTGGAAAAGTTTTATGGACTTGGATATGAAGTTATTTCTAAAAATGGATATACTAAAAATATGAAACAAGGAGTTTCAAGGATCATGTGAAGTCTACACCATTCCTTTCTAAAAAGGGTTTAGATTTCCAAGCTTCTCGTTTATCTCATCATCCATCATCTACTATTTTTATAACATTTTATGGTAAGCAAGCAAGATTTTCTTTATAAGAGAAAGGGATCTTTCCTACTCTTTATCCTTTATCAGAGAAAGAGCCTATTTTTTTAGGCTTCTAAAATCCCACTTGATTATTCTTCCTCCTCCAACACATAATTTTTTTTATTAAAATAGTTTATTTTTGTGCACATCATTGAGTGCATGGTCATTCTCTCAATGAGTGCTAGGCCTTGATCAATAAAATACAACTTATTAATTTTGGTGCTCTTCCATGTGTTGATGCACCTAATAATTCTAAATAATAATCTCAATTTTATGGTGTTTCCCCTCACTATGTGGAATTTTTAGCTCCATATGATTCCTCATTACCATTCATGGTGGTACAATCATGTGTGCAACCATATTTGATATATGGTAGCAACATGATAGTCTTTAGCATATTTTTCCTTGTCTTTTCACTTGGGGGCAAGGATAGCTAGTTTTGGGAGGTGTGTATTATTTTGAAGGATCCCCTTTCCCCTTTCTTTCCTTAAAATATCAACCTAGCACATATATTGACATTTTAAGGGGGGTATATCACCCTATCCATTTCATTGACACCCTATGAGATTTGACTTGTTGACATATCCCCTCAGTAGTGGTGTTATTTATAATGCCCCATGAGGCATGGTTATCAATTATTCCCTTGTGATATTAAGAACTTGTCATCCCTCATGATGTTAAAATTTTATGTGCTTCCTTAAATGTGATTAGAAAAATAGTCCATAGATTTGGGTGGGTGTAAAAAGATGGAAGACTAAAAAGGGGTCTTAAGTGGCCACTTTTTTTTGAAACCAAGAAAGAATTACCTTTGATGACAAATTGAAGATAGTTACACTTAAAATTTTAAGATGTAATGAAAACAAGAGTTGTAGTGCTCCCAATCTAATTTCTAAACTACTATTTTTTTTAAATACTAGAGATTAAGGGGTTCAAAAAGGGGAGCCACACAAATTGGTCCCTATTTTTTCAAAAATATATAGCATAGCATCTAGTGTGCCCCCCCTAAAATGTTAAGTATTTTTTACTATTTTAAAAATTGATTCAGTGAGAAATTAGCTAACACTATGTATTGTATCATTGATTTTTTTGTTATAAATGATTTTTTACTAATTTTAAAAGTGGACACATCTTGAAAAATAGAAATTTGAGCATTCTCCCCCCTAATTTTTTGAAAACTAATCTAAAACAAAAAATTTAATATGTGTAGAATAGAGTCTAGTTTCTAAAAATGTAATTTATTTAAAATTTCAATGAATGGTTAAAAAATAAAGTGAAAAATACCAAACATTGGTTTTTGATAAAAAAACAAATACACTAGGGTGGGTGCAAAACGTTGGGGGGCAAAAAGTGGCAATTTTGTTTTTTGAAAATCCATAACACAAGCACGTTATAATGTGCTCATTTTATGGCTTGGTGTGACTGAGCCTATAACGCGCTCACGTTATAACACAAGTACATTATGAGTTGTTATAAGAAAAAAAGCAAATCGAATTCATTTTTAGATTATCACATTTCCTCCATCTATAGCCTACAAACCCTTCCAAGGTGTGCTTGTATTGTGGAGACCCCAAATTTGATAGTTTCTTTACCAAATATTTGCTATTTCTTCACCAAAATGTCACGACATCGATGGGGAGCTCAAAGGAGTAAGCTTTTATTATTATTATTTTTGTGAATTTGTTGTTAAATATGTAGATTTAATATGTTTTTGATTTTAATTTCTTTAATTTTTTAGGAGTTGATAATCCACCTGATTCTCCTCCTCATGAACAACCACACCAACAAAATCCTAATGAAGAACCACAACAACAAACTCCTCCAAAAATTCCTCAACATCCTCCTAGAACTCAACAAAATTTAATGGGGGAAATTCAAAACAACAAAAAACAAATTCAGGAGTTAATTGTGAGGTTGAACGACCTTGTAAGTTCAACCTCGGAAAGAACCATGCTTGAAAATTCACTTCAAGCTATGTTAACACATGTAGATTCAATTAGCAAGCAATTAAGTGGTTGGGCAAATAAGAGGTGGGAGTATAGAGATTTTCATTCAAATAAAATATCCTACAAACAAGTAAAAAATGAAAAAAATAGCAATTATGACTTGTGTTCACTATTCACTAACCCATATACAAATCAACCTCTTCACCTTACAAGCAAGAGGTTTCCTATCCATTAGTGAAACCACCAAGGGATAAAGGATAATTTTTGGTAGAGATGGTGGATCGTTTTTGACCATCCTCCATGCACAATAACAAGGTCCCCCAATATTTCTTGAGGAAACTCTACTGCGAGTTTGTCCTCACCAAAATCCCCAACTATTTTGATATGTAGGACTTTCAAGGGAGAGGTGGTGGGTCGACATAGGATATACCAAGTGCACATCTCGATCCTCAGTGGCTAACAAGATGAGCTCTCGCTAGACCAACTTATGAGCACGTTGCTATCCCTTCCATTGTGAAGGAGGGTGTTGAGGTGGATACTCTATATTCTATTAGTTCTTTGACCTAGATTATCATCGAGCGTGCAAGTCTTGCAATACAACGTGAGCTAGGGGAGACTTCGATGGGTAGGGTTCCACCCCATATTTTTCAAGCTTGTGGGTCCACCTATATATATGACCCCACAGATAGTCAAGAGGCTGGTGCATAGGCTATGTCTCCAGCTGACCATTTGGTGATGAAAGATACCATGTTGAATGAGGCTTTCGAACTTGATACTCAGGTAAACGTTAGAATGTTCATTGAATTTAATTTATTAAATTTCATTTTTGAAATGCAAGATTAACTAATTTAGTTTAATGATTGTAATAAAATTTCAGGGTCATATTGTTCATACTATTCTCATCGGCCCTCCACCTCCTTATTATTCCACGACATCTACTGTTGAGGTATGTAATTAGTAAACAACTATAAATATTACATGTGAATAGCATTACTATAGGAATGGTATTCTAATATCTAATTTTGGATGTTGAATATGTTAATATTGGATATTTCATGGCAACACGACCTAGTGGCAATGGAGTTCAAACCTTCACTTCTAGGTAATAGAATAAAGAGTTTAACTAATGAATTGTATGTAATAGATTTGTTTAGTTTGTATTCATATCATTGATTATATTTCATTGCACATATTTCAAACTCAAAGCATACTTCACATTGCATAACTAATAACTAGATTTTGATAGATGACAAATTTTCAATTACAATATAGTTTTTTAGAAAGTCAACATAAGTAGTGATGCAATTACTTCACATAGCATAACTAATAACTAGAAGCAACTGCCAATTACATTTTCTTGTCGTGGAATTCCATGAGACCACATTTTATTAAGGTATTTTTTCAAATAGTTCACTGCCTTATCTATGGTATGGATGCTTGGAAAAAATCTATCAAAAAATAATAGTAAGCAATAGCATAGACAAGGCAATGAGTTGTTTGAAAAGTTTCCTCAAAGAAATGTGAAATCACCATGAGACCACTTCTCTTTGAGACATTTTTTTCAAATAGCTCATCACCTTGTCTATGCTACCACATTTTCCATACTTGTCTACCAAATAATTTTATCAAACAGTTCACTTCCTTGTTGCTATGGCTAAAATCCTAAAATAGGTGCTTTCCAAAAAACTAGATGGATGCTTAGAAAAATCTATCAAAGCATAATAGTAAGCAATAGCATAGACAAGGCAGTGAGTTGTTTAAAAAAATTCCTTGAATAAATGTGGTCTCATGGTGATGGAGTGTCATTCCATCACCATGAGACCACATTTCTTTGAAGCATTTTTTTCAAACAAATCATTGCCTTAAGAATAGATAATCCTCTTTAATCAAATCAAATCATTTTAAGGTCTTGGATTTGATTCCCAAATCTAATCCCATCCTCCATCTTCATCCTTAGATCCTATTCTTCCAATCCCCAAGTTCATCTCTAATCCATCATCCTAATCTCCATCCTCATCCAAAATCAATACCAATATTTCTTCTGATCAATCATCAATCGTGTCTAACCATATCCTTTATCCAACCTAATCTATTCTAATCCAACTTCATCCATTCCAACCAACCCCAACCAAATTAATGATGATGAGGATATCCTTTTTACCAACTCGAATATAATCCCAATGATGACAATTAGAGCATTTTGGATCACCTTGAATACATTTACAATAGAGATAATGCTCTAATTTTCCACTAATCCCCCATCCAAAGATCCCCTCAAGTCCCATACATGTAATCCCCATCCACCACCACTAATTTTATCCTCACCTACTAATTCCATAACTATAAGGATTCCATACTTAGATGTCTCCTTGGCATCAGTGCTAAGCTTTCATCCTCCTTGCCTTCATCCAATCCCAATCCATCTCCTCTTGATTATCCTTCCCCTTCCTTTGACAATGGAAACCAAGCCTTTAGCCAAAATTCCCCTCCAAATAATTTTCAAGGTCCTCATCCTCATCCTCAATTTACTAATCCAAAGAAGCTTCCAGCTCTTATTCCACTTGTTCATATCCCACATCCTTAAAATCTACATCATCCCACTATTACCAAGAAAATTCATCCCATGTCTCTCATGACAACTTCCTCCAAGGACTATTTACAAAGGTGCTTTTTCCCATGCAAAAATAAAGTGGTGCAATCTTCTCATTTCATGCGTCCACCTTCATTACCCCCACATGAAGATAAACCCTAATACCCTAAATCTTAAATGAATCCCCCTTCAATCCATCTATCCAAGTTGAAGAGTCTGAAAAACCTTCCTCCCTCATCACACCATCTATATCAAATGAACTATGTCCATCTCCCAATCTAAAGAATGCTAACATAGATTCCCTTCCATATAAAGATCAACGAAACCCTTCCCCTCCATCATATGATCCCCTTCCATCTCATGATCCTATTTCCAATCAAGAAAAACATATCCCTTCCATCTCATCTAATGATATCTTTCTATCTCAAGAGCATGATATCACTTCATCCCCCTCTCACAATTCCCTCTCCCCCACTTCATCTAATGACATCCTTTCGTGTCCAGATTAAAGTATCTCTTCCACTCCATTGTATGATTTCTCTTGAAATGTGGTCTCAACGTACACCTTCCACCCCATCTAATGATCCTCTTCCCCTCATTATCAAAACACCCCTCCCTCTTCATGTCATGATCCCCCTCCATCTCATAACCAAGACCATGCTATACCATCCACTTCATCCTAGCATAATAGCATGGAGAAGGCAATGAACTATTTGAAAAAATGCCTCAAAGAAATGTGGTCTCATGGTGATGAAATGCCATGACAAAAAAATTTATCATGGCATTCCATCACCATGAGACCACATTTCTTTGAGGCATTTTTTCAAACAATTCACTTCCTTCTCTATGCTACCACATTTTTCATACATGTCTACCAAAGCATTTTATCAAACAATTCACTACCTTGCTTCTATGGATAAATTCCTAAAACAAGTGCTTTCGAACAAGCTATGGATAGGGAAAATAGTAAGCATAATAGTAAGAAATATATAAGTTTCAATAAGTACTCAAAAATTTGTTGATTATCTCATACATTATAAGCCATGACTTGCATCACTATTCTAGTTTTCGTGATTGAATAATTTGTTGTTTTATTTTTAGATGATGGAAGTGAAAATTCCTCTTGATGTTGATAGGGAAATAGATCATAGTGTATATTCTGCAATAGATAGCTCGATGGCTCTCACGAGGGTATGAGGTAGATTAGTAAATTTTAAATTACATTCATTGTTATAGTTGTTTATTATTGAAAAATCAAATGATTATTGATTTGTAGTTTAATTTCTATTTGGATGGTTTCTATAGGACTTTGGCACACCAAACCTTGAGGATGTGGATCTTTCACTTGAGGAGAGAGATCGTTTGGCAGTGGTAAGTGCTTATTTTGCTAAATATATCATTTTTTATAATGTAATATATATATATATATATTAATGTCTTTACTTGTTATTGTAATAGGTGAAGATTGATTTAGAACTAAGTAGGAGGAGCAACCCTCAAATTCAAAGTAAATGAGTTCCATACGCATTGCCATCTACCCGACCAACAAAGGCCACCTATCTATTTCCTCCACCTAGAGGGCAATGATTTTTGATTGGGGTCCTTTGTTGTATGCCTATATGGCATTTTTGGACATATTTTTTATTGCATATACTTGACATTGTATGCCTATATAGCTTTCTTGTAAGCCTATATGGATATTTTGTGTATATTTTATACTTATATTGACATATATTGATGTATGCCTACATGGCTATTTGGTTAATACAAATATTTTTTTATTGATAGTGTCCATATTTACATTATAAATCCATGCTTCAATAGATATTTTTAGATGCTTTACTTCAAATATTTAAAATCCAATTTTTTTCCATGCACTCTTCTTTTCTATAATTATAAATAGATAATAAAGTTTGAACATTATTCTCCTATAAGAGTATTGAACATTAAATCAATCATATGAATATAGTAATGCTTCATGCTTCATGTGCTTCACAGAGGAAATTCATGTGTATGCTTCATGCTTTATATCATTGAGGAAGACATCTACCATTCCATGTGTATGCTTCATGCTTCATGTATTACGTAGATAAAGAAAACATCATAAAACTATTGACAAAATAAAATGGAAAGTAACAACTAAGTCTCACAAACAAAAACTCAGGGCATGCAAGTCTTATTAAAGATCATAAGGGCATTGGATTTTTGGAGATTAAGAGACCACGAATCAACATTCCCAAAAGAAAACTTCATAGATATTCATCCTATTTCTAAACATGAATTCTAACCCAAAAATAAATATAGTGCAACTTTAAAAGTTAAAATTGCATGCTTCAAGAGACACGCATGATACAAATAGAAAAAACTAAAAGTTAAAGAATTGTATTTTCCCTAGCATATCTAAAAATTTGTAAATAAATCAATTTAGGTTCTCACAAATAGTGATGATATAAATTTGGTTGTGACTTTTCAAAGGTGAAAAGTTGTGACCCTTCGAATAGGAAAGACTACAAACATTTTATAATGAAGCTCAGTGACCATTCCTAGTGTAGATGTGCCCACCTAGACATGTTGGCACTAATTTTTTGGCCCTACGAAGAACAAAACAAAAAGTAGCCTACCTTGCAACTTTGCACTACATGCAACTAATCCATTTTCCATCATCTAAAATCTATTCACCATGGGAAAACAACTTGGAACTATCAAAAACCAAGAGAGGTTGTTGTGGAGGGGCCCTACATAATCCCATAGCCTCAAATGGAATGTTTCCAAGTGCCATGGTTTTTGAGTAATCGCTCAAGTCAAAGTTTGTTGCCTTTATGGACTTTGGTCTCTTAAGAGACTTCATCGGTAGAATGTGGCTCAAACTATTTTGGCATGTTTCGGTGTAAAAGAGGACCTTTTTTGGCATAAGCCCACCCATACAGATGTGTTGGAATAGTCAGTTTGGTTGTATGATGAACAAAATGAAATTTACACCACTTTACAATTTTAAACTACATGCAACTAACCCGTTTTCCATTGACTAAAATCTATTCACCATAGGAGAATGACTTGGAGCTATCAAAAACTGAGATAGGTTGTTGTAGAGGGTCCTTACATGATCTCATAGCCTCAGAAAAAATGTTTCCAAGCTCCATGGTGCCTGAGTAATCGCTTGTTGAAGTTTTCTGCCCTTTTGCACTTTAGTCTCTTAAGAGACTTTACCAGTAGAATGTGGCTTAGACTGTTTTGGCATGTTTGGGTGTGAAAGAGGACATTTCCTAGAATAAAACCACCCATATGAGCATGTTGGAATAGTTGGTTTAGCTGTATGATAAATAGAAAAAAAGTTACACCACTTTCCAACTTTACACTACATGCAACTGACCCAATTTCCATCAACTGCGATCTGTTCATCGTGGTAAAATGACTTGGATCTATCAAAAATAAAGAGAGGTTATTATAGAGGGGCCCAACATGATTCTATAGCCTCATAAATTATTTTTCCAAGTTCCATGGTTTCTAAGTAATTTCTCACTAAATTTTTATGCCCTTTTACACTTTGGTCTCTTACGAGACTTCATCGATAGAATGTGGCTCAGACTATTTCAATGTGTTTGGGTGAAAAAGAGGACCTTTCCTAACATAAAACCACCCATATATATGTGTTGGAATAGTTGGTTTGGTTGTATGATGAACAAAACAAAAGTTATGCCACTTTCCAACTTGTCACTACATGCAACTGACCCATTTTCCATCAACTAAAATTTGTTCAACATGGGAAAATGACTTGGAGCTATAAAAAACCTAGAGAGGTTATTATAGAGGGGCCCTGCATGATCTTGTAGCCTTAGACAAAATATTTTCAAGTGCCACAATTTTTGAGTAATCGCTTGTTGAGGTTTTCTTCCCTTTTTCACTTTGGTCTCTTAAGAGACTTCACCGGTAGAATGTGGCTCAAACTATTTCGGCTTGTTTGGGTGTGAAAGAGGACCTTTCCTAGCATAAAACCACCCATACGAACATGTTGGAATAGTCAATTTGGTCGTATGATGAACAAAGGATAATCTACACATGCACCTTCCTCAACCTCTCGAGAGTAGGAAGAATCTCTTCATTGAATACATTATGTATCTAATTCAAATTGGTTTGCTTATTTTTCAAGTGTTTTTAGAGAAAACTAAACTCCTTTTCATTGATGATAAAATCTTCTTCTTATCTTTTAATTCCTTTTATAAGTGGTTAATTTTAGTCTTCAATTTTTTTGCTTAAATTTCAACACTTCCAACTATTGCCTTTACATCTACAACTATTGTTATCATCTTTGGAAGTGTCTTTCTAATTACGAAATGCAAATGTTTCTTTTAACAAGTTCTTTACAAAAATTCTCCACCTTTATAGATAGGACTTCCAAGTGTCCACCGTAGTGATTCTCCTTTTTTTTCATTTAAATTTCATATTTCTTCTTCCTTATCATCTATTTCCAATTGTATTTTCTCCATGGAAGTCTTAAGTTCAAGAATATTTGACTTCATTTGTTCATTTTTCAATCTGCCCATAAATATGGGAATGATTGTAGGATATGCCCAAAATGGAAAATATATGGAAAATATGGTAGCATAAACAAGGAAATGAGTTTTTTGAAAAAATGCCTCAAATAAATGTGGTCTCATGGTGACGGATATCATCATGAGACCAAATTTCTTTGAGGATTTTTTTCAAACAGCTCAATACCTTTTCTATGCTTTTGCTTACTATTATGCTTTGATATTTTTTTTTCATGCATCCATAGTTTGGTCGAAACCACATGTTTTAGGATTTTAGCCATAGTACGAAGGGGACCTTGGAATGGGGTATGACATCTATCAAAACATAAAAGAGGGAATTTTCATGAGTGCTATGGTTTCAATTTCCTTAGTAGACACATGTGAAATGTAGATGCATAGACAAGGCACATGAACTATTTGAAAAAATTCCTCAATGAGATATTTCCTTGTGGTCAATGTGGATGCATTGAAAAGGTAGTGAGCATTGTAAGAAGAAATGCCTGAAATAAATGGGGTCTCTATTGGAAAGTTGGTGCTTTCTAAAGGTTGGTGCCTTTATCCCCTTGATAGGTTGGTGCATGTCTAGCCCGATACTAATTCGTGACATGGCTTAACCACCACCTATGGATCTTGTATAAATTTTGTGGTTGTAAAAGGAATTAATAGGTCTATGTTTTGGTGCAATCAAAATTGTGGGGCCTCAAAAGCTGGTATCAGAGCGACATCACAGGTTCAAATCCCATGGTCGCACTAGGTAGGATTGTTGGAAAGTTTGTGCTTTCTGAAGGTTGGTGCCTTCATCCCCTTCATAGGTTGGTGCCTATCTAGCCCATCACAAACTTGTGACATGGATTAACTGCCTCCTATGGATCTTTTATAAATCTAGCAGTTGTATCAAGCATTAATAGGTCGATCTTTTGGTGCAACACCAATCGTGGGGCCTGAAAAGAGATCCCATTTATTTGAGGGATTTTTTTTTACAATTCTCACTACCTTGTCAATGCATCCACATTGACAAGGTATTGATCTCACTACCTTGCCTATGCTACCACATTGACAAGGTAGTGAGCTATTTGAAAAAATGCCTCATAGAAATGGGGTCTTCAAGGAAAATTTTCAAACAACTCACTACCTTGTCAATGTGGTAGCATAGGCAAGGTAGTGTCTCATGGTGATTTATATCACTGTGAGACCCCATTTCTATGAGGTGTTTTTTCAAACAACTCACTACCTTATCATTTCTACCACATTGACAAGCTAGTGAGCTCCCCATTTCTATGAGATAATTTTTCAAACAGATCACTACCTTATCAATGTGGTAGCATAGGCAAGGTATTGAGCTCACAATATTGTCTATGTGGTAGCATTGAGAAGGTAGTGGGCATTGTAAGAAAAAATTCCTCAAAGAAATGGGGTCTCATGGTGATGTACATAACTATGAGACCCCATTTATTTGAGGTATTTTTTCTTACAATGCTCACTACCTTGTCAATGCATCCACATTGACGATGAGGACATCTCTTATTGATAATTTTTTTCAAATATTCTATATGCCTTATCTATGCATCCACATTTCACATGTGTCTACTAAGGCAATTGCAACCATAACACTCATGGAAATCCCCCCTTTCATGTCAATGCGGTAGATTCGAATGGATGAACTACCCAATTATGTAATCTTTTTTCTTCTTGATTAAAACTCATCAACAATTTGAGTTTTTGAAAAGATTTTTTCCTTTTCAATATTCAATTGTATATCACTCAAATATAATTACTAACAACAATACAAATAACCAATGTATAATGTTAAATTCCTACAATTCAATCATAGTTAACATTGCAACATTACAAAAATTTAGACTTGAATTGATATATATCAAATTTCAATGTGAAAACTCTATTATTTCCTCCTTCCTAAGTTGAAAAACCATAAAAAGGTGGTGGAAAGTTTATGCAAAGGTGGTATAATGTGAAAAATTTACATGTGCACTTCTAAACAATATAAAAAAGCTTTTTTTTTTTCAAAACACACACATAACCAGGAGAATAACAGAACATGTGGGCCTAGACCATGGGTGTGCTAACTTTTTACCCATTTTTAGAGCAATCCAAAACATGCTCATGTTATAACATGAGCTCATTTTGTCTTTCTATGCAAAATGACTATATCTCAACTTCTTCAAAATGTGCTCATGTTATGAAAATGTTGATTTTCTAAAGGTTTCATCTCTCTCTCACTCCTTAGCCATCCATCCCTCCTTATCCATCTAGTTCTATCACTTAACCCTAAAACCTTAACCCTAGAAACTATGCCTTAAACTCTAATCCCTCAACCCTATCCCCTTAATATCTTAACCCTTAAACCCTAATATCTCTCACTTTCTCCCTCTCTTACACTCCCTCTCTCTCTCTCACTCCATCTCTCTCTCTCCCACTCCCTCTCTCTCTCTAGTCTCTCCCTCCCACCCCCACTCCCTCTCCCAAGTCTCATTATCTCTCTCTCTCTCTCTCTCTCTCTCTCTCTCTCTCTCTCTCTCTCCCTCCCTCTATCTCTCCCACTCCCTCTTTCTCACTCCCTCTCTCCCACTCCCTCTCTCTCCTTATCTATCAAGTCACTCCCTCCCACCCCATTCTCTCTCTCTCAAGTCTCTCCCTCTAGCATCCTACCTAGGTAACTCTCTCTCTCTCTCTCCCCTTAGTTGTCCATCCCTTCTTAGCCATCTAGGACTCACTTAACCCTAAACCCTCAACCCTAAACACTATTCCATACACCCTAATCCATCAATCCCATAACTTAAACCCTTAATCCCTCAACCCTACCCTAAACCATACTCTCTCTCTCACTCACTCCATTTGTCTCTCTCCCACTCCCTCTCTCTCCCATTCCTATCTCTCACACTCCCTTTCTCTCCCTATCTCTTAGGTCTCTCCCTCCGAAACCCCCTCTCTCTTAGGTATCCCCCTCTAGCACCCTCTCCCTCTCTCTCTCCTCCCTCTCTCCTTCCATCTCTAATTTTGTCTATCTCACCTGTCTCTCCCTCCCTACATCTCCCTCCTTCCTCCCCCCTCTCTCCACTTCCCTATATACTATCTCTATCTCTCTATCCCTCCCTACCTTTCCCTCTACATCTCCCTCCTTCCTCCACCTATATCGAATTCCCTGTATACTTCTCTCTATATCTCTTTCCCTCCCTCCTTCCCTCTCTACTTCTCTCTATCTCACCTATCTCCCTGCCTACCTATCCCTCTCCCATCTCTATATCTATCTCCCCCATCTTTATCTCACTCGCTCATTTCCTATCTAATGTTTATATAACTCCCTCCCTCTCTCTCTCTCTCTCTCCCTTCCTCCTACCCACCTTCCATCTCTACTTCTCCACATATAGTCTATCCCTCTATACCTCTTTCTCTCTCCCTCCCTCCCCTCTATATTAATCTCTCCACCTTCCTCCTTGCCTCTCTACTTCTCTCTCTATAATAGTTCTCTCCCACTTTTATCTCCCTCTCTCCCTACCTCCCTCCTTTCCTATCTAATTCTCTCTATCTCCCTCCCTCCCTACTCTCTCTCTCCTTCCATCTCCACTTATCTCTATCTCACCTCTCTATCCCTCACTCCCTACTCTCTCTCTCTCATTCCCTCCCTACTTCTCTCTATATCACCTCTCTCTCTCCCTCCCTACCTCTCTATCCATCACCTCTCTCTCCTTCCCTATTTACTAGAGAGATATAGGTAGGTAGAGGGTGAGAGAGTGAGAGAGAGGGGAGAGAGAGGGAAGGATGGAGGATGGGAGGGAGGGAAGGAAGGGAGAGGTACAAAAGGATAGGTGAGGGAATGTGGGAGGGAGTGGTAGAGAGAGAGGGAATGTGGGAGGGAGTGGTAGAGAGAGAGGGAGGGAGGGAATGAGTGGTAGAGAGAGAGAAAGATGGTTAGATAGAGGGAGGGAGATGAGAGATAAAGAAAAGTAGAGAGTGAAGGAGGGGTGGAGAGAGTAGGGAGGAAAACAAAGGTATGTTTGAGAGAGAGAGGTAGGGAGTGATTAAGGGAGAGGTAGGTAGAGAGAAGGAGAGGGGAGATAGAGAGAAGAGAGAGAGGGAGGGATGCAAAGAGAGAGATGCAAAGAGGGAAGGAGGGTAGGAGAGAAAAAGATATAGATAATTAGAAAGGGAAGGAGGAAGAGAGGGAGAGGGAAGGAGATAGATAGAGAGAGGGAGAGAGAGATAGAGAAAGAGTGAGATAGAGAAAGAGAATGATGAACAAGTGGAGAGGTAGTTCTTGAGCTTAAGGGGGAGAGAGTCAAATAAATAAAATGAGATAGTTAGAGAGAGATGTCTATAGCGTAAGGGATAAAAAAATGAGTGAGATAGAGAGAGAAATATTAAACAACTTGATTATTACAAAAATTGGACTGTCTAAAAAATTATAAGATCTTCCAAAAGATATAATTTGCATTATAACTCCTACGGATTTGAAACCACTCTCAAACATCCTAAAACTATATACATGAAATATAAACTAAAGTATAAGTTGATAATTTATACTTAAAATGTTTATTTCATTTATATAGTTTCATTGAATGACAAGGAGAAAGAGAAAGAGAAAGAAAAAAAGAAAGAGAAAAAAATCAATGCATTACATAATGTGAGTGAATTATAATGTGCTTACATTTTGTGCAATCACATAACATGAGTGCATTATAATGTGCTCACATTTTGTGAAAGCTAAACCATAATGCAAGCATGTTATAACACGCTCATGTTATGGCTTAGTAATGATCGAGTCTAGGCTCGATCACTACGAACCCATAATGTGAGCATGCTTCATTATAACATGCTCATATTTTCTTTAGATTTTTGGACCAAAAAGTGGAGTGGCCAATTTTTGGTCGCCCATATTTCTACACTCACTCAAGGGAGAAGAGAAAAGTTTAAAAAAGGGAAAGGGAAGCCAGAGTGCACAAAAAAGTAGAAGATTGATTAAAATAAGTTTTTTTTGGTTCCTACCTACCTTGCAAGGCCATCAATTCTTAATGTACCTACAAATAGCTAGATCACACATGGTAGAGACTCCTTGATGGATTTTTTGATGTTTTTATGGTGCAGATTTAGAGGGAAAAGTAATGTCATGCTTCATTTATGATCAGTATACCTCACTTTCTATTAGGTGGTCATCCTTGGGCCACAATTTTTGGAAAATCATATGGGGGTTCTCTACACTCCATTATCAAATCATCAATGCAAGGCATGGTAAAGGTTTTTGGAAATATTTATTATGCATTGGAATGAGATTTTCTCAATACATACATTTTCAAATATCCAATAAAACCATGGCAAGATTTTTCGATCCTACCACATCCTCTCTCTTTTCTTGGACTTTTGAGCCATAAAATATTTTCTAGTACTCATTGTAAAGTGATTCTTCTCTTATCTTATAGTAGAATTGTACATTTTTTGTCACTTCTACAACTACAATTGGATTGAAGCCTTAGAATTAATTATAATTACTCATTTTTACCCCTCTCTCTCATTGACATGTATTCTTTTTCATCTTCAGATGTGGATGAGTATTTACTATTCTCTACTTATCTATGTTGTGTAAATCTTTGTTGCAAGAATTGACTGTGAATTTTATTTCCTTATTAGTATGTTTTAACTATCACCTTCATACATTTTATAGAATTCTTTGAATTAAATATTTGTATAAGCCTTTAGTGGTATTTTATTGTTTCTTTATGCTATGGTGGGAAAGGAAGAAACCATTCTAAACTTTGGTGCATCTCATCTCCTCCTTTTTCCTTCTTACTCATTTTCATGAGACATTAGTAGAATAATATTAGTTGTAGGATTTTAGTATTGATTTGGATTAATACACTACACTTAGTTTAGAGAGGGAACTAACCCTTCATATGAAGGTTTGGATTCAATCAAAAAGGTCCCACACTTTAAATCCAATCCAATGTTTCATTGGAATGTTGAGCAACATGTTCAATAGGGGTGAACTTCCAAGTGTTAATAAGAACCACTAGGAATCAAATAAAAATTAATAATGAAGCGCAAGGAAGGATTTTGTCACTATGCTCCCAAGGAGTGGTTCAAGGATGAACCACTAAGTGATCACAATATAATACAATGATTTCAATAGACATTTTTAATCATGATAAAAAAAGGTCTAAAAAAGGTGATATTGGTAATTGTTAACAAGAAAAAAAGTGAAGGATCCAATGGTGTTCATGATGAGGAAGCCTAAGATAGGCTCCATTGGGTCATAGATAATATGCTAAAAAATGACGGTCAATGATATGTTAAAGCTCAAAAGTGAATGGAAAAGGAGTAAAGGTATGGAATTTTAATAAAATGGATGAATCATATCTCACAATATAGTTTGCAATTAGTATTGATAGTAGTAATGTTAGACACGCTGGACAACTAAGAGGGGGGTGAGTCAGTTGTACATTAAAACCATCAAATCCTCAGGAATCCTTAAACCATTATTAACTTCCATATCCTTATTAACCATCAACAAAATTTAAACATATAAAATATTAACAATAATATCCATACACAAGGGAACACCATATTTACATGGAAAACCCTATTCAGGGAAAAACCACGATGAGGATTAACTCACATATATATGAATAACATGGAATGCAATAGGCTCACTACTAGAAGGGCTCATTGTCCACAAGAGAAGAAAGGCTCACTACCAAGAGCTCATTTCCCAAAGGACTCATTGTCCAAAAGAAAGAAGAATAGAAGATAACTATTACAAGTAGGTTCACTACCTCAGAAAAATAGTAAGATCCACCACAAAAAAACTTCACCATCCACAACCTTCAACTCATTTCCTCCAACAACTTTAGGTACACTAAAAAATTTAGACACCTTCTATTCACTAAATCTAGTAGCCTTAAGCATTTAATCTTACACTCAGATCGCCACACTTGATCAAATTCACATATTTTTGCACTAAATAATACACCACACTCTTCTCCAACAATTAAAATTTCTTATATATCCTCCAAAACCTCAAAAACCTTTTCCATGTTAGCTTCAATGAAATGTATGCACCTAAAACGTACAAGCACCAAATGGGTTAGCACCAGAAACTACCATGGTAGAAAGAAGTGAAGGAAAACCACACAAAGGGTTAACTATGACCCAAATATACATTGACACGCTTCACCACACTTCCATAAACAACAAACAAACTCTGCAATTAGTGCTAGCACACTAGGTTTTCCAAACTTGCACTAACACTAACAAGAAACCACATGCATGCCTCTCTAGGTCTGAAGACAACATGCAGACCACATAGAAACACTCCACAACATCTAGGAATATTCAACACCATAAAAATATCCAACGCCACTAATGCAACCACCTAGAATTGAAGAACACTTTTATTATGTGCAACCAACTACACTACCACAGACATACAACTTACTAACCAACCTTGTAGAACAATTGAATACCAAAAACTTCAAGGGAAGGAAGTTATAGATAATATCAGCACATTCCCAAATCTATAAGACAAGAAAAAACAACATGAAGATATACAGAGCAATTCCGTTTCTCCCAAACAACCTTCTTCACAGGAAATACACTGTCAAATACATATTCCACTTCTGCATGATCCAAAACCTAAAACCCTAGATACAACACCTTTGATCATCATATCCAAACTGCACATGCATATCTTCAACCATGAAGAAATGTGGAGCACAACACAAAGCACACCTCTATAACCTTGTACAGTTCTCTATTCAAAATTTATCAAAATCACTTGGAAACAAAGTGAACCTGCTACGTCAACAACACCACAAATATTTCCTCAATGCATTCACAGTATCTACAACACCTGATCAATACCACAAAAAATTCCTCATCACATCAACATTATGGGTTGACATCAAAGCCACACTAGATGTTTACACCAATATCTACAACACAACTCCTGATGCAACACTACAACTCCTCATCACATCCATACTAGGGATTGGCATCAATAAAAACATTGATGACAACATAGTGCAAAACTCTCCAACAACTCCAATAATCTTAACATTAGTGGTTGACTTCAATGACAACACCAAAAATTTCCAACAATCTCCTCATTTGTCATTGATGACAACACTAGCTTTGGAAAACCATCATCAACAAAATAAAATTCACATCAAGAAGCACTCCCCCATACTGAGGAATTTCCTACACTTCACTCTCTATCCCATTAAACTTATCTTCTCCCCCTTTATTTTTAGATAATAGTCTCTCCTCCTTTCTTGAGATTTTTTAAGACTTCACTCTCTCCCCATTTGAAAACAATGAAAAAGGACAACACCTACATACTTCACTTTAGAAAACACCTGCATACTTCACTTCAAACAACACTTGCAAGAAAATATCTCATATTTTATTTCTCTCTTTCCACAACTCTCTCCACTGCACTTTCTGCTACTCTATCCCCCTTAGGGGCACACAATATACCTCCCTTAATAGCACCAAAAAAAGAAACCACTACCTAGTCCCCCTAAGAGGTAGCCACCATCAATCCAAGATAAGAGAATAAGTCTTGAATTTATTCCTCAACAAATGCACTAACTTATGCATCTAGCCAAAAGGAGGGGAAATAACCCCTAATTCTATTGGAGATACTCAAATGTATCTTTTAAAAGAGCCTTTGTGAAAATGTTAGCAACTTGATCCTTTGTAGGCACATACTCCAACTTCACTTCATTCTCTGCAACCTTCTCTCTTAGAAAATGATATCAAATAGAGATATGTTTTTCCTTAAATTCATTACTACATTTTTTGAAATGTTAATAGTACTTGTATTATCACATAGGATAGAAATAGGTTCATCATATGATACTCTAATATCCTTCAATAATTGGTTCATCCACAACACCTATATGTAACATAATTTTGTAAAAATATACTCTACCTCTAGAGTAGATAATGACACTAAATCCTACTTCTTACTCAACAAGGAAACTAATCTTCTTCCAAGAATGAAAGAACCTACATGTGTACTTCTTTTGTGATTTGCACAACCTACCCAATATACATCTATATAAGCACTCAAAGAGAAATTAGTATCCCTAGGATACCATAGACCAAAGTTTAGAGTTCCCTTCAAGTATCTAAATATCCTTTTTATTATTTCCACATGTGACTCTCTAGGATCTTCTTAAAATATTTCCACAAGACAAATTGCATGCATGATATTTGGTCTAGTAGTAGTTAGATATATCAGTCCACCAATTATTGATCTATACTTTCTTTGATATATCTTAGGAGATTCATCATTTTTTCTCAAATTACAACTAGTAACCATCAAAATAGAAAATAGTTTAGAATCCTCCATTCCAAACTTCTTCAACATTTCCTTGACATACTTTGATTATGAAATGAATATACCTTTTCTGATTGACTAATTTGTATCCCAAGGAACAAATTCATCTCCCCAAGAATAGAAATTTCAAGATTAGCTTACATCTCATCTATAAACCTCTTACACATTCCTTCATTTCCTCTAAAAATCATTTCATCAACATACACAACCACAATTAGGATTTGATCTCCCTCAACCTTGAAGTAAATATTTCTATCTACAGTACCCTTTTTGAATCCTTGTTGCAACAATTATCTATCCAATCTTTCATACAAAGCTCTAGGAGCCTACTTGATTCCATAAAATGATTTCTTAAATTTTTAGGCCATATCAGCATCATCTAGAAATTAAAAACCTTTTGGTTATTAAATGTAAACCTCTTCTTCTTGTTCCAAAGACAATTTCCATTGTACCAAAAGATTGACCTATTAATGCCTTATACAACCACTAGAGTTAATGAGTCCACAAGAGGTGGTTAAGCCATATCAAAAACCTAAGTGTTGTGCTACACAACAAAAGGAGACCAAGAGTGCACACCTTACAACAATCCCCCCCAACACAAGCGAGGGGTTTGAACCTATGACCCAAGCTCTAATACCAATTGTTGCAAAGATGTTGTTGTACCAAAAGATTGACATGTTAATGCTTGATACAACCACCAGAGTTAATGAATCCATAGGAGGTAGTTAAGCCATGTCATGAACCCAAGCACTACACTGCATGACACAAGGAGACCAAGGGTGCACACCTTGCAACACTTATAACTCACCATTCAAGAATGAACACTTGAAATCCATATGATACACTTTGAAGTATTTATATGCTACAAAGGCCAAAAACATCCTAATGGCCTCTATTCTTTCCATTGGAGAAAAATTCTTCAAAATCTATTCCTTCCACTTGTGAGTAGCCCTTACACACAATTATAGCCTTGTTTATGACAGCTTTTCCATCTTCATTCAATTTGTTCTTGAAAACCTATTTAGTTCCTATCACATTCTTTTTTGCTGGTCTTGGGACCAATTCCCAAGTTTGGTTCTTCTCAATCTATCTCAACTCTTCTTCCATAGCTTTGATCAAACGTTCATCCTTTCATGCTTCAATTACTATTTTAGGTTCTACCTTTGAAATTAAAGAAAAATTTACCTTTACTTGTATCATAGCATCTTTTCTTCTTGTCAACATACATTTTCTCTTATCTCCAATTGTTTGATCTTCATAATGATTTCTTTACACATACTTAGGATTCTTAGGATTCTTTTTCGGAGCTTCTTCCTCTTCCACTATCATCTCCTTTTCTTTCACTTTTTTGTATTCTTCACTACAAGGGGGTTCATCAGATTCATATGCTTCTATCAACACTAAAATTTGATGTGGCTCTTCATCCAATTTGGCACTTGCACTTACAACAATATTATTTAGCCTTCTATTAAAGCATATATATGCATTGCTCTTTGTAGAGTATCCAAGGAAGATTCCTTCATTTGATCTTGCATCAAACTTTCCTGAGTTTTCTTCATCTCTCCTTATATAAATTTTTTTCCAAAAACTCTGAAATATTTCACAGTAAGAGGTTTTCCATACCATATTTCATAGGGAGTCTTTAAATTTTTCACTCTTGCTTGTTCTGTGTCAAGAATGTACACTACAGTATGAATACCTTCTCTCCAATAGATACATGGTAGATTTTCTTCCTTCGTCATGGTTCTTGTTGCTTCTTGAACTATCCTATTCTTCCTCTCCACAACTCCATTCTGTTGTGGAGTCCTTGGAGCTGAAAAATGTCTCTTTATCCCATGATATTAATAAAAAATATTAAAATCATTTGAAGTAAACTCACCACCTTTTTTAGACCTCAAACACTTGATTTTCAAATCTATTTTTCTCAACTATAGATTTAAATACTTTAAAATTGTCTAGATCTTCTAATTTTTATTTGAGAAATGTCACCCAATTCATTCTAGAGTAATCATCATTTAACAACATGAAATACATTTCATCTTGAGGGCTTCTTATTCAGGTAGGTTCATATAGTTATGTATGTACCAACTCTAGAGGTCTTGTAGTAGAATATTCTTTAGTCTCAAAAATATTCTTTGTTTGATTTCCAAATTGACACTCCTCGCAAATTTCATTGATTGGCTTTGTGATTCTTGGCATATCTCTCATGGTATGAGTAGAAATTATCTTCACTAGTCTATGAAAATTGATGTTATCTATTCTTATATGCCAAGCAAAATTTCATTTATTTGTGACATAAAGAACTTAACACCACCACCTTTGAGATGATAAACATTACCTTATGCCATTATTCCTATTGCAACCAAAGTTCCAAAGTTTCATTTCTTGATCTCACAACCATCATCCTAAAATACCAAATTATATCCTTTGCTGGACATTTATCCTATACTAAGAAGATAATGTCGAAGACCCTCAACACATAAAACATCATCTATCTTATGCTTTCCATCAAAGCTAATTGAACCTTTTCTATAGATCTTAGCAGATGCATCATCACCAAACTTAACAAGACCACTTGTTGGCATATGGATTGTAAGTGTTGTCATTGATGGAAACCTAAGAAAACTAAATGACATCCTAAGTCTTACATCCAGTCTATAGTATAATTTTGGTTTCTACCGGTAGAATAGAGCAAAAATAGGGCATCTAGTTACAGGCATAGAAGTTGATCTAAACACCTTACCAGGTAGATATTTTGAGTTGAGGATATTTGAGGAAGGTCTTTTGATGTTTGCAATACCTTGGTGAAGGATTTTTGATGTGCACTCACTGGTATGTGACCTGGAAGATCTGGTCCACTAATTTGCTGATTATCTATGCTAGAAGGCTGACCTGACAAGTACAATAATCACAAATGTATAAGATGTAATTAATTAAAAGTCTTCATGCTCGATTAATTTTTTTTTGGGTTCTCTCTTTGTCTTAACTAACTTTGGAGGATGCACATAAATATTTAGTGGTGGATCTGGCCGACAAGATGCAAGTAACTTAATACTTTATGAAGCCGACTAATGGATGAATAAATCCTTATTAGTGGATATATATATGAGATCGATTCTATCATTTTGGTGTGTATGGTATGTGGAGAAGTGTGTAAAGGTATTGAATATATGAAACATGAATATGGTGCAAAATTCAGCAGAGTAGTAGTGTGAATTTGTCTCTAAGTGATGTGAAGAGTAGAAAAGAGCAGAGCAGAGTGAAGTGGAGAATCAGAAAGCAGATCCAAAATTGAATCTATGAGCTTCACCAGAACTGTAACTTGGAAAAAGTAGATGCTACTATCTCAATTCACCCTTCAGATGATCTTAATCTGAATTTTGTAAGGCAGCGAACCTTTCTCTTTGAGCAGTGAGCTCTAGGCAGTGTGCCTGAATGCAAGTGCATTCTCTTTTGTAAACAATTATATTTGAGTACTCAAATTGTGGATTAACCTACACCGTGGTTTTTCCCCTAATAGGGTTTCCATGCAAAAATATTTCTTATGCTTTTATGAATGTTTCCTTTGAATTCTCGCATCTTTCTTTTAATATAATGATAGAATGGTTTAAGTTTCAAACTAATGAAAGTTAAGATTTGTTGAACACCGATTCACCCCCCCTCTCAGTGTTCCCTTGAGTCCAACAATTGGTATTAGAGCACAGTTCCTCTGAAGAAGTTTTGAAGCTTGAGGTAGATCTTGGAATGTGATGTACTCTGGTAGTCTTCAACAATAGCTTCTAGTGGCACTTGATGACCTTGATCAGTCTAAAGCAGAAGTTCAAAAATTGAAAGCAAATCTTAGAGATGCTAAGAAATTCATCTAGACATTGAAAGATCAGATTGTTAAATCCAGGGAGAAAAGAAAGGATCTCTGTGATTAGATACAAAATAAGGAGAAAAAAATATGGATGATGCTCACTTGAATCAAACCTTGAAGGAAATAACCAAAGAATTTGAAAAGCTTAGAGACAACACAAACCTAAAACATGAGATGGAATCTATGATGATGAAGATGACTAAAGAGATTGAAGAAAGGAAGAAAAATGATGAAAATATTGCATAGACCTTGAAAGAGAAATATGATGAATGCAGTAGAATAAAAGGGGAATTCACTCAATTGGAAAGTGAACTACAAAGAACCAAAAACAATGAAGAAGAACTTGATAAGTAGATTGCTACTCTTAGGAATGATCTTGTCATTGCAAATGAATACAGAGAAAAGTTTAAGATCAGTTCAGTAAAACTTGATAAGATGACTCAAGGACAGAAGAGTGGAAATGATAAGAGAGGTCTTGGATATGAAAAGGGAGAAAGTTCCAGATTATGACAAAAGAATTTCAGACAGAACAAAAATGGAAGGTATCTGGTAAGACAACCTAATGCACAAAAGTTCAATGGGTATTGTTTTGCTTGAAATAAATTCAGTCATATGGTTGCTTAGTCTAGAAGTAATATGAATTCAAGAGTTTCATCATTCTTTGGTCAATATTTCAATTGCAAAAAGTTTATTCATAAATCAATTGAATGCAAAAATGTGTCAAGAAGAAATGTTGAATGCTATACATGTGGGAAACTTGGGCATGTTGCTAATCAATGTAGATCTAGAAGAAGTCATTGGAATGACTGGTCAGGACAAGAAAGCATTATGTGCTACAATTGTAATAAGTATGGTCACATTACATGATTCTGTAGAAACAAAAGTATAGATAGAAAAGGTTTGATATACAAAGGCAAAAATATAGAGAAAAATGATAAAGGAAAAGAAAATGTGACTACGGATGAAATTAGAAATCAGATGAAGAAGACATGGATAAGGAAGAATGATTCTGATGCTAGATATGGTTCCATACCAGAACCTACTTCCGGTAACTCTTTCGGTAGTTGATTTCAGGTCACTAGCCTAGGGGGAGTCTTTCAAGAAAATATTTGCTCCCCTATCTATAGATGGTACCAGAACAAAGACAACAGTCAAGAAAATGTATTTATGATGTACAAAAGTTCTGGATAACTTTGGCAAAAAAAATTCAGACAATTCATAGGTTCGAAAAAGATTTTTCTGTCATTGCTTGGGAAAATAGAGTCTTTGGAAAACTTAGGGAAAATGAATTTATTGCACATGTGCGAGCTATAAAATTTAAGTTGGAACCATCATTTGTCACTTTTCATTGAAGAAGGAAATAAGGAGAGCATTTGAGAGAAAAATTATGAAACAGTAAAATCGATTCATCGACAAATCTCGAAATTTATCAGGTATTTCAAATTATTCTCAAAATCTTCATACAATTTGGTGTGTGGTTGCAAACCCTAAATATGAAAATAAAATGGAACAAATCAAAGATTCAATCACTCTAGATGAATATAACAGTGCAAAGATTAGGTCTATGAGTAATTTGTTACTGCTTGATGAATTAAAGCAATTGAGCGAAGCTCAACATGGGAATTTGGATATGTGGAGTGAGTTTTCATACTTTGAGAATGTGGAATTTGTGAAATTCATATTGAGAAGATTACATGATGATGTTTTAAATTTGGACAAACCTTACATCATTTCAAAGAAGGTAATTGAGAATTTAACTGGATTTTGCAAAGTTAGAGATATACCAAGGAAAAAATCTATTCGGAACAAAGAGGTCGAAATCCTAACTAGAATAGTCAAAGATCAGAGGGCCTTGATAATTGCGACAATCAAGAATCATGTTACAAAGTACATTGCACATGGAATAACATCTAAAATATTATACAGAAATTGAGAAGGAGCCACATCAGTTGGCGCAGTCTACATTTCTCACAAGATGATAATTGAAGGTCAAGACTTTGACCTATGCGGTTTGTTAAAGGATCAACTCATGGATAATGTACAACTGTCAAAGGAGACAGGTTACCCTTTCAAGTTTGGTACTTTGATTACATGTTTAGTAATGTATTTTTTGAATTTCTTGCCAAAAATTGACAATGTGGTGTGGAAATCAAACAACCCGGTATGCAAACAAATATACTCTTATTCTAAGAGCTTGGATAATTGGGATTTAGAATTTGAAAATTTCTTTAAGAATGTGCTTGAAAAGTGTGATTCAGATAATATTTCCCTTCCGATAAGATCAGTTGAAGCTGGTTCCTCTTCCGGTGGCATTGATAAAGGACAAAAAAGAGGAAAGGAAATTATTGAATACAACCCTCCGGAAAGCAAAGTTCCCAGAATTGAGGGAAATGGAAAAGAAAAGGAAATTGCGGACATTCCAGATGAAGAATCTGATGAAAAAACTGAGGATCCACTGAAAAATTAATCTGAACTAGAAAAAGGTAGTGAGGAAGAAGAAGATCTAACAAAATAAAAGCTACACCAACTTATTCAAGGAGAAGGTGGAATGCAGAAAATAACTAGGTTATGGTCTATCAGACCATCATATGATCAGGACATGATTCTAAGTGCGTTAAACTCTCATGTTGAGCAATTCCATATTAGATTGGAAAGCTTGTAGAACATTCTACCTGATGAAATGATTGAATGTAGCAAAGAAACATTGAATTCTGAAGCTCAAGAAAAGGAAGCTGGTGAAGTTATCTCTCACTTGAAGGAGTAATTCAGACTATCCCTTTCCAAACTGAAGAAGAAAATGAATGAGTTAAGGCAATGCATAAAATCAGCCACTAACATCTAAAACTATTGCATCCATTGGCCCCATGTAGTCAGCAATTACAAAGAGAAGTTGGATCAGATTGAAATAGAACTGAATGACATTGGTAAAATCTTTGACACATCTCATGATTCAAATGGCACCATTAGGAAAATATTCCAAGAGCTATAGTCAGCACACACAAAAATTCAACTCTCCAAGAACACTCTTGTGGATACTTTTTGGAACGTAAAGGATCTAATCGAATGCAGGTTGGAGCAAATGGTGGAAATATTAAGGAATGGTGAGAAACTAGAAGAAGCAATTACAATTCCTGAATATCTAACTGAAATTGTTAACAAGACTTCCAAGAACAATAGCTTGATCATTATCATTGGAATTATAATAGATTCTTGGAAGAAATTCCTTCTGGAAGTGAAGAAAAACCATAAGATAATCTTCTAAAGATAGCAGTAAATTGTTTGCAAGTTTTTGAAGTTTTGATCAAAGGAGGAGAACTGTCGACATATATGTGATAATTTTTTTAAGCCTTCAGGATTTTGAACACATGTTTTATCACTATCTTGTCAATATCACTTTTTCTATTTTTGGCATATGGAATCCATGCTTTGTCATTGATGTCAAAGGGGGAGAGAATGCAGTGAAAAATGCCCTATAAAGAGTGAAAATAATGTAGTATAGGGGGAGAGAATTCCTTATAAATCTCAAGGGGAGAAAGTGCAGTAAAAAGTTTGGCAGTATACCTATAATGATTCTAACACTTAGTCATTTTTCACTAAGTGTTGCCATCAATGCTAAAGGGGGAAATTGTTGGCATATGGCTTGTAATTGTTGTCATTGATGGCAACCAAAGCAACCTAAATGACATCCTAAGTCTTACATCTGGTCTGCAGTATAATTTTGGTTTCTATCGACAGAACAAAGAAAAAATAGGGCATCCAGTTACAGGCATAAAAGTTGATTTGAACACCTTACCATATAGATATTTTGAGTTGAGGATCTCTGAGGAAGGTCTATTGATGTTTTCAATTCCCTGGTGAAGGATTTTTTTGATGTTCACTCACTGGTACGTGATCTAGAAGATTCAGTGCATTAATTTGTGGATTATCTATGCTAGAAGGCTGACTCGTCAAGTATAGTAATCATGGATGTATAAGATGTAATCAATTAAAATTCTTTGTGCTCGATTAAGTTTTGTTTTGGTCCTCTCTTTGTCTTAACCGACTTTGGAGGATGTGCATAAATATTTAGTGGTGGATTTGGCCAACAAGATTAAAGTAACTTAATACTTTATGAAGTCGATTGATGGATGAATAAATCCGTGTTAGCAGATATATATATATGAGATTGGCTCTATGATTTTGGTGTGTATGGTATGTGGAGAAGTGTGTAAAGGTAGCGAATATATGAAATGCGAATATGGTGCAAAATTTAGTAGAGTAGTAGTGTGAATTTGTCTCTAAGTGTTGCGAAGAGAAAAAAAGAGCAGACCAAAGTAGAGAAAAGTGGAGAATCAGAAAGCATATCCAGAATTGAATCTATGAGCTTCACCAAAACTGTAACTTGGTATAAGTAGATGCTACTATCTCATTTAACCCTTTAGATGGTCTTAATCTGAATTTTGTAAGGTAGTGAGCCTTTCTCTTTGAGTAGTGAGCTCTAGGCAGTGTGCATGAATGCAAGTGCATTCTCTTTTGTAAACAATTATATTTGAGTACTCAAATTGTGGATTAACCTCCACCATGGTTTTTCCCCTAATAGGGTTTCCATGCACAAATTTGTGTGTTATGGTGTTATGAATGTTTCCTTTGAATGCTTGCATCTTTCTTTTAATATAATGACATAATGGTTTAAGTTTCAGACTAATGAAAGTTAAGATTTTTTGAACACTGATTCACTCCCCCTCTCAGTGTTCCCCTAAGTCCAACACCACCATCATAATTCTGAAGTTTATAAAACTTACACTTATCACCTATCATATGATTTGAACATCCACCATCAATAATCCAATAGTTTATCTCCTCTCTTGCATGAAAAGCAATCAACATGGTTCCTTCAATATTGTGACCTATTTCTAGAGCAATTTCCTTCACACATCTTTTAGGATTAGTAGAATTAGTTCCAACATTTAAAGCCATGAACAATCATTCATCACTTCCATCATCTAGATAGTTTGATTCATCATCATTAGATACACCACTATCTTCTTTAACATAATAAATCTTCTTGATAGATTTAGTGTAAGTGCACCAATCTATGACACAATTTTGATGCCAAATTAGAAAAATTCACAAAAAGACATCCAAATTGAGCATTTGGGACTTGCCAAATTTGGTGTGCACCAAATGAAAAATTTAATCAAAAGAAAAAAACACGTTTTAAACCTCCTTTTCATTTCAACCTGCATCTGGCTTGGAGGTTTTCAGCTTTGCAACTCATGCTCGCCAAATTTCTTCCATTTTTTGCACTCTTAGCTTGCAATTCTTCATGAGGATGTCGCCAACACGTCAAGGAGGCCAAAGATTGTGAAGAGGTATGTATTTTTATTGTTTTTATTTCAAATTTGATTTAGAATGTAGATTGAAATAGGTTTTTTTAATAAAACTTTGTTCTAATTCTCAAGGAATGAATCTCCACCTCCAAACATTGAGAATTTACAATCACCCCCTCACGAAGAGCCTCCTATACAAGAAAAACTTGAAACCCCTCCATCAATTCATAGGAATCCTCAAGGAACACAAGAAAATATCCTAAATCAAATTGAAAACAATAAAATAGACATTGAACAATTAATTGGAAGATTAACCGAGCATGTCGAAACCCACCCTTATAGGAGAGGGATTGTCAAACCATTGAAGTCAATTGTATCTCATTTAAGAGAAATGAGCAAGAAAATAAATTTTTGGTCAAATAAAAGGCATGAGTTGAGACAATTTTATGCTAGTGGTTTGTCATATGCAGATGTGAAAAAAAAAAAAATTAGCAAAGCCAACTTGTGTGCCCTATTTACAGACCCAAGAACTAATGTACCTTTGTCTCATGCATGTAGGAGTTTCCCCATCCATTGGTACCACCATGGGTTAATTAAAAATAAATTTTGGGAGCAATGGTGGATGGTATTTGACCAACCTCCATGCAATAACCATGAGGTACCACAATACTTTTTGAGGAAATTGTATTGTGAGTTTTTCCTCAATAAGATGTCAAATTATTTTGACATCTTAGAATTTTAGGGTAGAGGTGGGGTTCCACACATGATAGACCTATTGCATGACATAATACACAATTGGCACCAAGACCCTTGGCCAAACCCATGGTGGAGCATGTTTTCGTTCCTTCCATTTTTAAAGACAGTGTAGAGGTGGACACACTAGACTCGATTAGCTCGCTGACTCAGACCATTATATAGTGTGTAAGGTCTCTAGTAGAGCCTGAAGTGGAGGAGATGTGTAGGCCTCAAGCTCCACCCCACCATTGTGGTGCTTGTGGTGTTGTTTGCATGTATGATTATCAGAGTGCTCATGATACAACTACATAGCTTACATCAGTTGTAGAGGTGATGGATTTCACAAATGATATGCTGAATAATACATTTGACATTGACACTCAGGTAAAATTCAGCAAGTTCATTTAATTTGTTTATTAAATTATATTTTGAAATTTAAGAGTAACTAAATTAGTAGAATATTGATATGATGAAATTTTAGAGTCAGATTATTCATGAGACGTGCTCCACTCCTGTAGACCCTTATTCATTCTCGATGTTGATTCCATAGGTATGCAACTAGTATTAAAGATATTATTAATGTGTTTGAACAGTTGAATGTTATATTTGAATGTTTGTCTCATAACATGCCTTGGATGAAAAATAGTTTCCTAGTGGACCTTTTACCTCCACACCTCATAATTCATGTCCTCAAACAACTTTCACTCAGGTAGCCTTTATTCATTAATGGTGTTGTAAAATAATGTTAGCTAGTTTTCATAATTTTGAGTATATAAATAAAAAATTAATGAGAAACACAAAAATTGGTTGGTCTTGTGAGATCCTAATTATATTTACCATTCAACATCCATCTCATTCTTCCATTCCTTTCATCATGTATATTTTAACCATTTTATATCACATAGTAATCCCCACTTCATTCATGTGAACTTCATTATGGCATTATCACTATGTTGATAGCATGCCCTCATTAACATTAGTTCATCAACATATGTAATATGAATCTCAATGAGCACTGAACTTTGGAATTTGCAAGAGTTTGGAAAATCCCAGTGGACTTAGTACTTTCACCATTCTGTGATCTATAAGCACTATACTGTAGTCTCAACTAAGGCCAACCATTTATTCTTTCATTTATGATAGTTATAAAGGGACTACCTGAACTTCTTTATATTACTATTAGATATGTTGTTTCATTTGCAGTTGTTGACATCAGACAACCCTGGTGATGTTGGTGGCACAATGGACCATGGATTTGTTGTAGCAATAGCCAATTTTGATCCATTGAGAGAGGTATGTAATAGATTAGTTGATTTGATATTATATTTTCTCTTTTATGGTCTATTATAGAAAATTTTCATCATAATTTTATGTAGTTTAATTTCTATCTTGATGGTTGCTATTGTTAGAGTAATAATTTATTTCACTTAATTAATTTAATCATATTGGTTAATTAATTAAGTCACTTATCACTTTAGTTTTACTTAAGCTAAACGTGGGCACATTAATAATTAATTAATTATTAATTATTAAGTGTGCACACTAGGGTTTCCTTTTAGGGTTTGATCTCCTTTCTTAAGGATTGATCTCAGTGTAATTATTTATTCTCTTAATGCATTTTTCTCTTGAGGCTTGTAGAGCATCTTTGTTGTTCTAGACATCTTTCTTTCTTTGTGACAAGTTATTACTTGCAGGTGTTCACTAGGGTCTATAAAGTTAGTTTTATCAACTTTTACATGGCATCAGAGCTTCAGATCTACATCTACCTATTCATCTTTTGAAGGATATTGCCTTACAATGATTTTTAAGTGCAAGGGTTTTAGCCAGGCATCTTTTTGCAAGATCTAGGGGTAGCCAACTTTTTTGGGCATTTTTGGGCAAAATAGACATCACCATCGCGTTTAGAACGCCAAAAACCCTAGAAATGCCTGTCATTTCATTGATTTCTAAGAATTTGAAAAAAAAGACAAAAATAATAATTTAGAGAGGTTGTATGGCCTCCCTAGCATGCTTCACGAGGCACAAAATTTTTAAAAAAAAACAAAGAAATATCAAAAAGCATTAAAAAGTGATTTAAAACTTGCGCTGCCTATTAAAAAAAGGGGTGCCACCTGCCCACCACCCGTCAGCCATCGCCTAGCGGCCACTATCACCCAACCACCACCCATCCAGTTGCCAAGCTCTCTGCCAGCCTCCATGGGCTTATATCCTTAGCCCGCGGTCCTTTGGAGGACTAGGGGCTAAGCGCCTAGCCCTCGATGACCACTTCAACCCAACCCACGGTCACGTGGGTGACCAAGGGCTTTGGCCTCAGCCCCAGCTGCCAGCCCCCTGGTCCTGCATGCGACTAGGGGCCAATTTTTTTTAGCCCTTAAGGGCTCTTAAGGGTCTACTTGGGCAGTTTGGAGTACTTTGACGAAATCGGGCATAACTTTTGCGTACGATCTCCATTTTTTGAAAATAAATAGGTGTCAAAAAGCTAGTTCCAAGCACTATCCAATGCTATAGGTTTGATTTTTTGGTTTTTCATTTTTGATTCTTTTTTTGGCCTCTGAAGTTAGAAGTAGTTGTTTCCACTCTGGGAGGAGTAACTTTTGCATTTGGACTCCATTTTGCGCAAACAAATAGGCATCAAAAAGTTGGTTCAGTGCCCTACATAGATCTCAGACTTTATTTTCCAGAATTTTTTTTACCAAGTATCTAATTTTTTGTTAGATCTTAGCTTTTTCCTTCTTGGTTATTTTCTTGGGAAATGTGCAATTTTGACTATTTTTTTTAGATCAAAAGAGAATTTTTTTTTGCTTTGACAGTATATATTGTTGTTTTTTGTCATGGATTCACATAATATTTCACCCCTTACTCCATTCAACTATTTTGGTTGGAAAAAAACAAATGGAGATTCATTTGATGCACCAAAGGTTGTACAAAGTGACTATGGTTACAAAAGTTGAACCTACAGGTGCTTCTGAAAAGAGAAAGTGATTTAATAGGTGTGATGAAGACTTTGGTACTTTATTTCTATCTATTTCTCCTGATCTTCTTTTTCATATTGATTCTTGCACTACACCCCATCACATTTGGACTACTTTAGGGTCTTCGTTTGGGAAGTAGGATACTATGAGAGGATTCAAGTTGGAGAATGGGATTATTGGCTTAAATCCTAGGGATTTTGATATCATCCAGGAGTTATTCACTAAACTCAAGTCTCTTAGATTGCAGTTGACACAATTCGGTATTCAGAATCATGACTCTTAGTTGATATTGTCCATTCTTTCTAAGCTTGGTCTAGATTATTAAGTTTTTGTATCTACCTTTTATGCCACTAGGGATGCTCTTGGTACTCGGTTTACTATGCCATCTCTTGATGACTTTGCTTCATCTCTCACTCAAGAGAAAGCTAATTTGGATAGCATGGTCAAGTTGAAACCTTCTACATCACATGCACTTATTACATCTCCGGGGCACACAGATCAGAAGGATTCCAATAGATAGGGAAAGAAACAAAAATAAAAGGGTTCCAAATCTCATGAGTAGCAAAAGGAGTCCTCAGATTCATCCTCCTCTTCTAAGGGGAAATCATCTAAGAAGGAGAAAGTGACATGTGTATATTGCAAGAGGGAAGGACATGTAGAACATAGTTGCTATAAGAAGGACATTGATGAGCTGAAGCATCTTCTTCAGAAACATCAGATTGATTTGCCTTCTCGGATGTCTGCATTATCTCCTTCCCCTCATTCTTCTTCTTCATAATAGTTTGACAAGGGCACAACTAGTTTACATACTTCATCAGATATGAAGACATGTTCTTTGTGCTTATTCAGGTCATGGATCAAGGAGATGGCTTCTAGATTCAGGAGCATCTCATCATATGGCATCTTCACAGTCTATGTTCACTTCCTTTGAGCCTTGCACTATGTCTCCTATTTTGATGGGAAATAATACATACATGAGTGTTACAGGGAAGGGGTCTATTAGTTTTGCGGGCAAAACTTTTTAGGATGTCTTGTGTGTTCCTCATTTGATGAAAAACCTTCTTTCCATATATCAGATCACACATGGAGGCAATGGGAGATATGTGGATTTCACACTTGATTCAGTTATCATCAGAGACTTGGAGATTAGAGCGGTTATTTCTACTGGGGTGGTGGATCACTCATCTCAGTTGTATTACTTTGCAGTTTTTTTTTCTAATTATTCTTTTGTTCCTGCAGCTATTCATCACACTTCTAGTGTGAAGCCTCATATAGAGGAGACATTTGGATTCTTGAACCTCAGTGTTCTCACTTCTCCTCTACCTCCTGTTGCAGTTGTTGATACTTCTATGGCTGCAGATATGGTTTCTTCTATTTTAGTGCACCAGGACCTAGTTGATCATTCATCTTTGGAGGTTTCTCTTTAGTCTTCACCTACTTTGACTTATTCATTGATTGAGGTCACACCTACTTCTATGAAGACATCTCGGGCTACACCTGATTCACCTTTAGAGATTGCATTCATGAAGCTTCTTCCTTCTCACTTATTTCAAGAGATGTTGTTTCTTCAGTCTTTTTGGAGCTACTTCATTATGGGGGGGGGCTATGCGGTCTCTTTCTTACTCTCTTTTAGGGGGGTTGTTTCATGTATCTTTGTGATATATGGTGTCCTTGGGGGGTCTTATGGAGTCCTCCATATTTCATCACTTAGTTGTTTTTTGCATTCTATTTTGGGGAGGAGTTTTGTTCCCATGTGGTTTTCTCCTTTACCCCGTTTAGTTTAGTTTGCATTGCATTTGTACATGGGTACCTGATCAGATCTTGTTGTCAAGACCCATCTTTTCTTTCATGCATCTTTTCCTAGTGTTTTAGCTACTTCCTAAGTTCATCTTATGGGGGGGTGTTAGAGTAATGAATTATTTTACTTAATTAATTTAATCATATTGGTTAATTAATTAAGTCACTTATCACTTTAGTTTTACTTAAGCTAAACTTAGGCACATTAATAATTAATTATTTATTAATTATTAAATGTGCACACTAGGGTTTCCTTTTATGGTTTGATCTCATTGTAATTACTTATTCTCTTAATGCATTTTTCTCTTGAGGCTTATAGAGCATCTTTGTTGTTCTGGACGTCTTTCTTTCTTTGTGATAGGTTATTGCTTGCAGGTGTTCACTGAGGTCCGTGAAGTTGGTTTTATCAACTTCTACAACTATAGGTGGTTGTCACTCCAGCTCATGGATGTGGTAATGTTGTAAATGTGCATGATGACTATATGTATGTGGTAAGTGACTATATTTTGTTATATGTCATTCCACAATTCAATTTCTATGTATTAACATCTTTAATTTTTATTGTATCAGTTGAAGGTCCAGAGTGAAGAGAGGAGGACTAGTGAACGTGTTCGAAAGACAAGAGAACCAATAGGCACTCCATCCAACCAAATTTTGAAGGCAGAACAAGATATTTTTCCTTCCCCTAGAGGGAAATGACTATGTATTAGGGTCATTTATTGTATGCCTATGTGACATTTCGGAACATATTTTTTGTACTATCGATATATACATGACATTTTATGTCCATATGGCTCTTTTCTACTAAGCCTGTATAGATTTTTTAGATATATTGTATATAATTTTATCAATATATATCATTTTATAGTCATAAAAATTTTTGATTAAATAAAATATTATTTTTATACTGTCATTCTTGAATGATGTTATCATGTGTTTTGTGTAAATTGTATGCTTGAATGATGTTATCATGTGTATTGTGTAAATTGTATGCTTGAATGTTGTAGGCATGGATTTTTTTTACATCTAATTCTTAATTAATTACTTTTGATTGCTCAATAAGCTCCATCTAATGTGCATTGTGTAAATAAGATCCATTCCTAGTGGTTTGTATCATTTGCAATGCTTCAATTACTTTTTCCTCACTTATTCACATGTATTCTTCACTTATTCATGTGTATACTTCATGTATATTACGTGTATTCATGTGTATGCTTCATGCCTCCAATGTATAATTCATGTGTTCATATGTATTCTTCATGATTCATGTGTATACTTCAAGTATTTTTGTGTATTCTCCATATTGTTGTCTAGTGGCAAGGACATTAACACCAAAAGGTTTCAAATGAGTTGTAAGAGCTCCTTCCCATAAAAAAATATCATAGAAAAATTTATTGCTTTTAATTCATGGCTAAAGCTGGCATCCAAAAACTAATGGTTCTGATTCTAAAGCTTAGCAATCATTGCATTTGAATCTATAGAAAAAGTGGATGTTTCAAACCTCACAGGCATATATATATACCTCTACGAACTTGTATGAACATGCATCAAAACACATGATAGTTGTTGATCGAACCAACAAAATTTATTTGCATGTATTAATATCACAACACTTGACATCTCATTAAATGAAATCAATGCATGGGTCAATTTTAATGATATTATAAAGATATTACATGTGTATGAATGACAATATAAGCTTGATTTCTAGATGCATTGCCCATGTGCAGTTATCACATTTCTCTGATGTTCATCATTTAAATAAGTTAAAAAACCTCCTTCCATTTTCTATGTGTGAAATAATATGACAAATCATTGAGAAACATGGTCCTATAACTACTGCCACATCATGTTTTATAACTCTAGAGCATGAAAAACCATGCATCATGGATATTCAATATCTGGAACGCATGTTTCACTAGTAGGCCGAGTTTTGCATCTCAGCAAGGGTGCACTATTCGATGACAACAACTCCAGTTCAGACTCTTAAGGGATTAAATCAGTTGAATGTAGCTCAGAGTAATTCGACATGTTTGGGTGTGAAAGAGGACCTTTCCTAGCATAAAATTACCCACCCACATGCGTCGAAATAGTTCGTTTGGTCACACAAGTTGAAGAATAAAAGTTGCACCACTTTGCAACTTTGCACTACTTGTATTTGACAACTTTTTCTCCAAGCGGAAAGTCACCGCCATGGGAAAATTCCTGTGAGATAGTGAAAAATAAGAGGTTATTGTAGAGGGGCCCAATGCAAACGCATAGGCTCAGACAAGAATTTTCTAAGCATCACAATATCCAAGTAACAACATGTTGAAGTTTGTAGCCATTTTGCACTTTGGACTCTTAAGAGATTCTACCAATTGAATGTAGCTCCAAGCGATTCAGCATGTTTGGGTGCAAAAGAGGACCATCCCTAGCATAGGTGTACCCACTTGGATGCATTGGAATAGTTATTTTGGTCACATGAGTTGCAATATGAAATTTGCACTACTTTGCAACTTTCAACTACTTGCATTTGACAAGTTTTTTCCCAAGTGAAAATTTTCCACCATGGGAAAATGCCTTTAAGATAGTGAAAACTGAGAGATATTATTGTAGAGGGGACTAACATGATCCCATAAGCTCAAATGATAATTTTCTAAGAATCACAATATCTGAGTAAGAACATGTTGAAGTTTGTAGTCATTTTGCACTTTGGACTCTTAAGGGATTCAACTGGTTGAATGCAGCTCATAGCAATTCGATATGTTTGGGTGTGAAAGAGGACCATGAATAGCATAAACATACCCATCCAGATGCATTGTAATAGTTCATTTGGTCACACAAGTTGTGGAATGAAAGTTGCACCACTTTGCAACTTTCAACTACTTGCATTTGATAGCTTTTTAATCAAGCGAAAAGTCACCACCACGGAAAAATGCCTCTAAGATAGAAAAAAACAAGAGAGGCTATTGTAGAGGGGCCCAACAAAAACCCATAGGCTCAAATGATAATTTTCTAAGTGTCACAGTATTCGAGTAACAACATGCTGAATTTTGTAGCCATTTTGCACTTTTGACTCTTAAGGGATTATGTTGGTTGAATGTAGCTCGGAGTGATTCAACGTGTTTGGGTACAAAAAAGGACCATTCCTAGCATAAATGTACCCACTCAAATTTGTTGGAATAGTTTTTTTGGTCACATGAGTTGAAAAATGAAAGTTGCACCACTTTGCAACTTTTAACTACTTGTATTTAACAACTTTTTCCCCAGAAAAAAATTCACCACCACGAGAAAATACCTTTGAGATAGCAAAAAATGAGAGAGGTTATTGTAGAGGTGCCCAACATGAATCCATAGGCTTGGACTAGAAGTTTCTGAGCATCACGATATCCAAGTAACAACATGATAAAGTTTGTAGTCATTTTGCACTTTGGACTCTTAAGGGATTATGTCAGTTGAATGCATCTCAGAGTGATTTAGCATGTTTGGGTGTGAAAGAGGACCATGCCTAGCATAAATTTACCCAATTGGATGCATCAGAATAATTATTTTGGTCACATGAGTTACAGAACAAAAGTTGAACCACTTTGCAACTTTCAACTACTTGCATTTGATAACTTTTTCCCCAAGTGAAAATTTTCCACCACAAGAAAAAGCCTCTGAGATAGTGAAAACTGAGAGATATTATTGTAGAGGTGACCAACATGATCCCATAGGCTCAGATGAGAAGTTTCTAGGCATCATGGTATCCGAGTAACAAGATGCTAAAGTTTGCAGCCATTTTACAATTTGAACTCTTAAGGGATTTTGTCGATTGAATGTAGCTTGGAGCAATTCAACATGTTTAGGTGTGAAAGAGGACCATGCATACCATAAATTTACCCACCTGGATGCATCAAAATAGCTCTTTTGGTCACACGAGCTGTAGAACGAAAGTTGCACCACTTTGCAACTTTCAACTACTTGCATTTGACAATTTTTTCCCAAAGTGAAAATTTTCCACCACAGGAAAAGGCCTCTGAGATAGTAAAAATCAAGAGAATTTATTGTAGAAGGGCCCCACATGATCCCATAGGCTCAGATGAGAATTTTCTAAGCATCATAGTATCCGAGTAACAACATGCTGAAGTTTGTAGTCATTTTGCACTTTGGACTTTTAAGGAATTCTGCTGGTTGAATGTAGCTCGGAGTGATTCAACATGTTTGGATGTGAAAGAGGACCATTCCTAACATAAATGTACCCACCTAGATGTGTTGGAATATTTTGTTTGATCACATGAGTTGTAGAATGAAAGTTGCACCACTTTGCAACTTTCAACTACTTGCATTTGACAACCTTTTCTTCAAGTGAAAAATTTCCACCACGGGAAAAAGAATCCAAGATAGTGAAAACCAAGAGAGGTTATTGTAGAGTGGCTCAACATGATCCGATAGACTTAGACAAGAAGTTTCTAAGCATCACAATGTCTGAGTAACAACATGATGAAGTTTGTAACCATTTTACACTTTGAACTCTTAAAGGATTATCTCGGTTGAATGTAGGTCAGAGCAATCTAGTGTGTTTGGGTGCAGAAGAGGACCATTCCTAGTATAAACATACCCACTTGGATACATTGGAATAGCTCATTTGGTCACACGAGTTGCATAATGAAAGTTGCACCACTTTGCAACTTTCAACTACTTGCATTTGACAAGTTTTTCCTCAAGTGAAAATTTTCCACCACGGGAAAAGACTTCTAAGATAGAGAAAAATGAGAGAGGTTATTGTAGAGGGCCCCAACTTGATCCCATAGGATTAGACGAGAATTTTCTAAGCATCACAGTGTTTGAGTAACAACATGCTGAAGATTGCAACCAATTTGCACTTTAGACTCATAAGGGATTCAGTCAGTTGAATATAGCTCGAAGTGATTCGACATGTTTGGGTGTGAAAGAGGAAAATTCCTAGCATAAAAGTACCCATCCAGATGCATTGGAGTAGTCCCTTTGGTCACACAAGTTGCAGAATGAAAGTTGCACTACTTTGCAACTTTACGATGCTTGCATTTGACACTTTTTCCATCAAGTGAAAACTGGACACCACGAAAAAAAGAGTCCAAGATAACAAAAAATGAGAGAGGTTATTGTAGAGGTTCCCAACACAATCTTGTAGGCTTGGAGAAAGAGTTTGTAAGCATCATGATTTCTGAGTAATAGCTCGTCAAAGATTACTGCCCTTTGGTACTTTAGACCCTTAAGGGATCGAGTCGGTTTAACGTAGCTCAGAGCGATTCAACATGTTTGGCTGAAAAATAGGAGCATTCCTAGCATAAACATACCCATCTAGATGCATTTGAATAGTTCATTTGGTCACATAAGTTGCAGAATGAAAGATGCACCACTTTGCAACTTTACATTGTTTGTAATTGACATTTTTTCCATCAAGTCAAATTTGGACACCACGAAAAAATGACTCTAAGATAAAAAAATTATTGTAGAGGTGCCCTATATGATGTCGATGTCTCATATAGAATGCATGTAACTAACATGATATCCATGTAACAAGCCATCAAATATTGCTTCCATTTTGCAATTTGGACTATTAAGGGATTACATTGCATGAATTACAAATGTTTGAGAGGAGCAATAAATTTCAAAATTTGAGTAAATCTCATTACAAGTGTTTATTTTAATATATTGTATGCTATATTGATATTGATATATAATCATTAGGTTGATTCATTTTAATAAATGAAGTTTTTATAATAAGTTAGTCAATTGGTGCTAGTTATAATAGGGAGACAATAAAAGAAGAAAAAGAATGATTAGTAACCATCAATGGTTATTACACTCAGTATATTAATAATATTATGTTTACAATAAAATGAGATTTATTTGGTTTTCCTAATTCTTTTATTTGTGATACAATTTTCTAATATGATTCATACACCATTTTGAAACCCAAGTCCTTGTACTTGTAGGTACAATGCCTAAGGTACTATGTTCTCAAAGATCTTTTATAATGTCACTCATACATTCGAGATTCTCTTATAATGTCTATATCATCATGAGACCCCATTTCTATGAGGCATATGCTGCCCCTACCTTGTCAACCCTACTGAATTGGCAAGCTAGTGAGCTCACTAGCTTGCCAAGCTCACTAGGGTTGACAAGGTAGGGGCAACTTATGTCTCATAGAAATGGGGTCTCATGGTGATTACAATCAATGTGAGACCCCATTTCTATGAGGCATACATTGCCCATACCTTGTCAACCCTATCGAATTGGCAAGCTAGTGAGCTCACTAGCTTGCCAATTCGGTAGGGTCGAATCCAAGAACCTGCAACCCAATCCTTCACCAATTAAATAATTTAGAAATACATTTTAATTTCTTGAAAAAAATATAATTTTTTGTCCTAATAGTGAAGGAAAATCTATAAATTAATGTTCTAGGATCCCCTTTGACAAAATGGCAACAATCAACCTAGATTGTGTTGAATCAAGAGTGAAGGAAATTAAAAATCTATACATTATGACTAAAAGTCTATGATTGTTATAAAAAATTGAGGGAAATGCATTTTCTTGTGATACCTAACAATTATCACTACTAAAAATAAACTTTTTTTATCACATCTAAAGACCCTATTGTTATATAAGTTTGTAAATAAACTCTTTGAAACCTTAGATTGTGAGAAACATAAATTGAAGAAATAAGACTAAAATCCTATGTATTTTAACAAACCACTAGTATTTGTGATTTTTAAATCCTTATAAAACCATTGAAAACCTTAGGTACCTAAGTATGGGGATATTAGCTCAAAGACCTAGTTTCAAAACTAAAACCTACTAGAGTATGGATTATTGACAACAAAACCCTAGAATAGAACACTAATCAATGGTAGTCCTAAATGAATATGACATCAAACACTAGTAGAGAATAGAAAATTAAAGGTAGTCAATAGAGAGCAACATATAATTATCATTTTGCAAACCCTTTTACAATAAAACTTAAACGCTTCAAAGAAAGTAGTGATCAATAACATGAATTTACAAATTCAATGTGCATGTACTTACAAATGAATCTACAGAACCATATAGGTCTACTCTACTCTTTATTGTGTCAAGTATTGCCTCTTAGTCAGACTCACACACTTTCCACAAGTTCTTGTTCGTAGGTTCTCCCTTATATTTAATCAAATGAATGTTGGCTATGACTACAAGGTTCGAGCAGTGAAGAATCTTTTGATGCATGTCGAAGTCCTCAAACAACCAAACTACATCATTCTTAACTAGATACCTTCTAAGCCATGTTCCTATTGAGAAATTATGTCTCCACTTCCAGCTTGAAGTCCTCGTTTTCATGCCTTGGTGATTTTGTGTTGTTTGTAAAGTTCTGGCAGAGGCGGAACCAGGATGGAACTTGGCATTGTTCTGTTTGCCTAAGTTTCGGGTCTCTGGCAGAGGTGGAACCAGGATGGAACTTGGCATTATTTTGTTTGCCTAAGTTCAGAGTCTTTGGTGGATGCGGAACTGGGATGGAACTTGGCATTGTTCTGTTTGCCTACGTTACGGGTTTTGGTTCTCGTTCCTGCTTCGACTCCGCTTCCTACCGTCTATTTCTTCTCACTTCGTCATAGGTTCTGACGGAGGCGGAACCAGTTTTGGAAGTTGGCAATGTCCATTTTTCAAGTTCCTGTTTCAATTTCTATTCCAACTCTGGGTCCGACTCCTACTTTTGTGATCTGGTTCCTCTGGATGTTTGGATTCTCCTTGGGGTGTTTTCCTTCGCCTTGTCCTAGTTCTAGATTGTTGTTTCTTGCAGTTGGCGGAGGCGAAACTGGAACCGGATTGGTTTCTAATCTTGGACTTTTGGTAAAGTCCTGTTTATGTTCCTGTTCCGTCTTCGACTCCAACTCCGATCTTTTGTGTTCCCGTCTTGGTTTGACCCCGGGTTGACTTTACCCAGTCAGAACTATTTCCGATGAGTTCCTCTTTGCTGTGGGCAGATGCGGAACCAAAATGGTTCTTGAACCTGTAATTTTGGTTGAGTCATGTTTTGACTCCAGTTCCGTCTCCATCTCTGACTCTGACTCCGGTAGTGTGTATTTTTGGTGGAGTCCTGTTTCGACTCCTATTCCGACTCCGGCTCCGACAGTGTTAGAAATGACTTGAAGTCTTGGTCGCACCTGATGTCTATTTGACCATTTTGGTTGCTCTATTAGCTGCGATTGTTGATGGGTCTTGGACGCGTGGCACCTCATTGAATAGTGATTGGATGGATACCAAGATAGTTATTGTGGCAGTTGCATTTGTCAATGAAGGGTGGCAAGCTCAACCATTTTGAGTAATGGCTTTGAATGCAAAGTCGGCTCATTGCAAGAAATCTATCAGATCCAACCAGTTGTGTGATTTGAGGATGGACTTCATTTCTCTTCTGATTCAGTTACATTTGGATGAGAGATGTTTTATTTCTCATAAGTTAGACAAGTCAAGAGTTGAGTTGTAAGGTGGATCTTTAGGACCTGAAATTGAAGTGTCTAGTTTCTCTCGGAAGTAGTGCCATTGCGTAGAGCACAGAATTTTGAATCCGGCGCAACTTGAACGGGCGAAAAAGGAGTCCGTTTGTTTAAGTTACGCGCAGTCAAAGTTTGGTCAAAGGTCGGTCAACTCAACTTTCAGGGACGAGAAAAAAGGTGGAAAATTCATCGTCACCAAATTGGTTGAAGTTGGCGTCATCGCGAAGATCTCATCGAGACCTTTCCAACGGCGTTCGTTTCGTGCAAATCGGACGTCGTGTACGCGAGTTAGAGCCAGTCAAAGTTTTTGGTTGACCGAGGTACAAGTGGCATGGTTGCTGATGTCAACATGACGTCATCGTGCTGATTTGGCAGATGGGCCATTGTACGGATGATGGCGTGGACCAATGTGGTCTTGACATGTGGCAGTCCGTACTATGATGACATCATCATTTTCCACTACGGCGGATGACGTGGACCAATTAGGTGTGGACACATGTCCACTCGATGATGTGGCACGATGACTGGACAGGTGACGTGGAAGACTAACCGGGCAGCATGGCGGACCATTCCACTCTTGACACATGGCAGGCGGATGATGTGGCATGGTGACGAGACACCGACGTGGCAGATGACGTGGCTCCATCTGGCGGTGAGCTGATTTGTCCGTTTGTTGAAAATGTATGGGCGAGAGTTTTGAACCGCAGACCTCCGATTTACATGGTAACCGCCAGCCATTACGCCATACACTCCGACCCAAATATGTGCGCGGTGGACTTTTTCTTTGTTACAATTCCGTTGGAAATTGTATGGCCGGCAGGAGTTGAACCCAAACCGGTCGGGTTATAAAATAATTGCCCACCAATAAGCCACCGAAAATGGTTAATATGTACATAGCACGGGTTTTATATAATGAGTTGTTAGGCCCGAATGCCTAAATAACCAATTATTGGTTATTAAAAACAAACCCCTAACCTCAATAGCCCAAAAATGATAAAGAATGAAGGGCTTAGAAAGGGGATTTTGTTTTTATTTTGCTTTTATTGGGAGATGGAGTTGTTTTTAGGAGATATGGGGAAATTTTGTAAATCATATGGTTTTCTACCATATCGGGTAAACTTCAAGTATAAAAGAGAGGAGTCTTGGAGTGTTTTTCATCATCCATTAGTTGATCATCACTTCCTAAGATGATCCATCAGTTGATCATTCTCCATTGTATTCCATTCTCTTGGTCTTTGAGAGGCTTTTGTGAGAGAATTTTTAGAGGGAATTAGGAGAATATTTGAGTTGTGATGTATTATTGATGTTTTGAGTCTTGTAGTAGATCCTATTAGGCAAAGTCAGTTTTCTTCCTCTTTGTTAGTCATCCCTAGCCTTGAGAGCTTTTTGGGGTGTGAGTGAGAGACTTTTTATATGACTTTGTGGAAAGGCTACAAGATATTGTAAAGCAGTGTTACAAGAGGCTCGTGGAGATTGTACTGCATTTCAGAACATTTCAATACATTGGTCACTCGATTGAGCTCGACCCGGAGACGTAGTCACGTTGTGGCGAACTCCGTAATCAAATTGGTGTCGTCTTGTCTCTCTCTTGATTCTATGTTTTGAATTCCTTCTGATTAATGTTCCTGCTACTTCATTGTTGATGTCTTTATTCCTTTGTTCATAATCACTTAAGCAACATTTGTCATAGATCCCTTCCGCTATACGGATCACCGGTAGTGTGTATTTTTGGTGGAGTCCTATTTCGACTCCTGTTCCAACTCCGGCTCCGACAGTGTTAGAAATGACTTGAAGTCTTGGTCGCACCTGATGTCTATTTGACCATTTTGGTTGCTCTATTAGCTGCGATTGTTGATGGGTCTTGGACGCGTGGCACCTCATTGAATAGTGATTGGATGGATACCAAGATAGTTATTGTGGCAGTTGCATTTGTCAATGAAGGGTGGCAAGCTCAACCATTTTGAGTAATGGCTTTGAATGCAAAGTCGGCTCATTGCAAGAAATCTATCAGATCCAACCAGTTGTGTGATTTGAGGATGGACTTCATTTCTCTTCTGATTCAGTTACATTTGGATGAGAGATGTTTTATTTCTCATAAGTTAGACAATTCAAGAGTTGAGTCGTAAGTTGCAGAGCAAGTTGAAGTTGCGAGCTGAAGAACAGAAGGACGTGAGTTCTTGAGGAGGGTTTTGAAAGGTATGTTGTAAAAACATTGTAACAATGAATCTAAAACTCTCTGGGTGATTGTGAGCTGAACAAAGAAGTCTGGATATTGTATGTAATCGATTCATTACTATAATACAATAGATTTGACTTTGTGTGGTGGGTTTTTTACCTGAAAGGGTTTTCCCACGTAAATACTATGTCATCTTTGTTTGCTTATCTTTCTGGTTTCTCATTGCCATGGTTGTATGCATCTTTATAAGTTTATGAAACTGTTAGTTTTTTGTTTTTGCTTCTCTCCCCTATTGTAAAGGTGTTAAGGGAATGTATTCCGCACTGTTGGGTCAGTAGATCTGCATTCTTTTCCCTTCAGTTCCAGTAACAACCATTGAACCTATAGGATATTCTATGTTTTCTCCATTTATAATTGGGGCCTCCAATTTATTTTTGGTCTCGATACAATGAAAGGTAATAATTTGTACCCTCTTCATTGTCTTCATCTGCAATCACCACATAAACATGTATTGCATTGATATGTTCATCTTGTTAGATATATTTAATGAACATCAAAATAAAACTTAAAAGTAAGATATATTACCTAGTTCTAGTAGGTCCGATACATGATCAAAGTCAATGGATGATTGCATCTTCATGATTTATAGAGCCGTCAGGAGCTGATAAGTTTCAAGTTGGGTTAGAATTCTTATAGACCATGCATCAACCCACTTTGTCGACTAACAATCATTCCATGCTTGAACTATACATGCAAAAAAAGAAGCATGCCATCTTCTACATATGAATAGTCCATGTACCTACATTGGAGATTCTAAAAGAGTGTAGCTCATTCAATCTTGTTAGTGCACAACAATCCTCATATTTTGCAATGATAGTATCATCTACTAAATGAAAAAATCTAAGAACTAAAGAATTAACTTCACTACCTGGGACCATTGCATGATTTCACCACTCGACAATTGATCTTACATCTATCAACTTTACACTATCTTTGTACTTTAACTCTTCTCATGCTAAGGCTCTTTTGATATATGCACCTACTCCATCATGCTCCCCTTTCCATGCTTAGCCTCTGAGAATCTCCACATATGGGGAACACCATTGATCATATGCATCCTGCTCAACTAGTAAAACATTCTAGATTTCTTGAATTGTGATGTACAATTATCTAACCATATGATATGATGACTGAATGATATGCCCCTGCTAGCCAGATCGGCATAGAACATCTAAAAGAAACCTTGCACAAACTCTATAGAATATGTGCAATCATCACTGATGTAAAAGTGATACTCCCTCAATACTTTCCTATTATCTTTTGTACTATCATTTGCATGAATTAATTCTATATGCACAAATATAGCAACCTACGTGGAGTTTTAGTACTATGATTGCACCTTGTTATGTGGTTGTAGTGTGTAGTTTCCCATGAATTTGACAACTGAAATGATGCTATGAAGTGGAAACGTCTCCTTGCATAACATGAACTGTGAGTCCAACCATCAAGCTCTATGTGTATACCTTGCATACTCATAAATGACCTAATCACAAAAAATTCCCATAAACTGATACATTGGAATCTTATCACTGACCAATTCACACTTCTTTGTTTCTTTCCCATATTTTAGACTGTAGGCCACTGTCTTGTATTTTCCAAATTCCATAATTTCATCTCCAATTGTGTGTTATACTAGCCATATGCTGGAAAATTGGAAAATGTAGCATACCACCACAATGATCACATGTGCCATCCAAATATGACTTCTTGTAAAAAATTTGACCATCCACTCTTTCACATAAAATGGAAGATAAGAATTCCCTTGAGGATTTAGGTGGAGGCCTTATGTTACATTCCTACAAAACATTGTTAGTATGCATATCTACACATATACATTGATAAACACCATAATGGTTGGAAAACTCAATATGTACTCTACAACAACAAGTAGTGTTTGTGTGATTTATTTTAACATAAAAAGTCTTTAGCATTTCAAAATATCTTTGACATATTTTAATTTCAAGAAACTTTTGTACAAAATCAGTAAAAAACTGGGTTTGAGTGGTATCCAAATAATGCTTTGGATGTGGCTCACAGATTTTACTACCAATTCTCCTTCGTACAACATCTCTTTGATTGGGAGAGTTTCTTTTGTTATACTTCCAATAATCTACTATTATAGATCTCCAGGCTTGAGAAATTATTTTATCTTTCTATGGCACTCTACTTGAGAATTCCCATAACTCATTGCTATTTGGATCCTCCACTCTTTCATGCCTTCCTTTGGCTCTCATTAGAGATGATCTACTTGTTTTCAAAGACTTACATGTCTTTTTAAGGTTCACCTTGCTCCTTGCTTGACTTCTTAACACTGTTGTTGTCATCACACATCGTGTGGCACAACTATCCTTCGTGCGTGAGGTAGAACCCATGCTCTCATATGAACTCATCAAGTTATTTACAATGGAATTTTCACTTGAGTCATTTGAAACTCTTAGAACAAGAGCCTTCATGGTGGGCCTAAATTTCAGTTGCCTCATCATTTCAGCAAATAGTTGGCATCTTCCACCCTCACTTAGCTTCACAAAAAATAAACTCCATATCCTCGGCGCATATCTTTGACATGAACATTTTAGAATCTTATTAGACATCCATTTCAAAACATTGGAATCAATATCAATAAAAAATGTAGGTTTTCTATGCAAAACTCTAGGAGGATTTCTCAAATGTAAATTTGTGTCAACATTAGGAATGCCAACAACATCAGGGATAGATCGTGTACCTTCAATCAGAGGTGCAATTGATGACATACCTTGAGATTGACATGTAAACGATGTTGTACCTAAAACTTGAGATGTTGTTTGTGGAGTGCCTTCAAATAGAGATGTGTTTGTTGGTGTACTTTCAAAATGCAATGTTCTTGATGGTGTGTCTTCAATTGGAGATGCCATTTTCAATGTACTTGGAAAACCACATGTTGTTGCTGGTGTGTCTTCAACTGGAGATGTGGATTGAAATTCACCTATGGTTGATGATGTGCCCCCAAATTTGGTATCCACTCATGTCCTTCCATGAAATTTATTCATTCATGACATTTGTTTTTCCAATTGGACATCTCTCTTAGATTGCATGAGAATTTTTGGTTGTATGGGTTGTAATTCCTTTGCTTCACGAGCTACAATTTTTTATTCTCTTCTCCTTGCATTTTTAACTACATGTTGTTTCTATGTTAGAGCCTTTGGTCATTTCCTCAGCATGACATTGAATGCTACATGTTCACAAATACACAAAAAAAAGTAAGTAATGCATTTTATGAAACATATTGATATTGCTGATTACATTGCATTTTATGAAAGAAGGCAGCGATCTATTTGGAATTATCAAACATGTCTATGATACAACATTTCTCATACATACAGTTACCTCCATACACGAGAAAAGTAAGTAATACATAAATTTTCAAACACATCCATACCATTGATTACATTGTATTTTATGAAACCCACCAAGAATTTTATGAAACATATTGATATCATTGATTACATTGCATTGCATATCTTTAAAACTCAAAGCATTACTTTATATTGCATAACTAATATGACTTACCAAAAATTACATATCTTATCAAATATTGTTGTCCCTAACCTAGGGTTTATAGTGAGCTTCAAAAAACCCATAATGTTTTATGCATCTGGTGAAAATATATGAAACTTGGTACTAATTTTTTGTATGCCTATATGCATGTACTGACAAAAGGAGGGTTGCTAAATCATCATTTTGTGTGAGTTATTGAGGAAAGTTTGTTTCTTTTTACAACTATACTGTGTAAAACCTAGTACTTTGATGGATTTGTACAAAAAAATTCTTCATGTAAGCATTGATCATTGTTAAGACTTGGGTTTGAGGGGAGTATTTGGAGTGTGGACAAGTTATTAGGAGCAAAGAAGTGTCAAACCCAGGGTATAAGTTGCTGCCACCTTTGGAAACTAGAGAATCTTGTGTTTATTGTTGTCAAAACCACATTGTGATTGTCAACCAAGCCATGAAGAACATGAATTCAAAGAAGGGTTTGTGATGCTATATCTTGGAATTATTCATTATTTCTTTGGCAATGAGGTAACTTAGGAAGACAATAAGCATTTTCAATTGCACAAAATTTTATCTTTTTTTAATTTCTTAGAAAGGCAAATGGTATGAATGAATGGAAACTTGCATTAACAACTATGTAAGGTCACTTGGATTTATCTAAGCACATGATGAAGGTGATTTTTTTATGGAACAAAAAAAATAATGGAAACTTGCATTAGCATTGATGAAAGCTCTTAGGTTTTCCAAATTAGTTGAAAAAAAAAAATTCCCACAACCATCACTAATAATGAATTTGAATCTATTATGTCATGTTTTTCATTTTATATCTTCAAGCTCCTAAAAATTAAACTTTTACATGCAACATCTATCTAATTTAATGTTGAATTCTATGTGTAACAATGAAGATTAATAAAATCGTCAAATGAATGGTCTATACATTGTCAAAACAAAAGAAAAAACTCAATATAAACATCTACCTAAAATGAAATAGAGTGAATTACACTTGCCATGCTAGAAATGGACTACTATAAGAAATTCAAATAGAAAGGTAGTTGTAAGAAGTTGGGTCCACAAAATCTTCAAAAAGTGCAAGTGTTTTTCCTGATTTTTTTATAAAAAATCACTGTTGGACTTAAAATTTGACGCACTTACACATTGAATATTAAAAAGTTCAGTAATATGAAATTTAGTATTTTGAGTCTAGTTTTTAAGTATGTAATTTATTCTAATACCCAAATGATAAAAAATATTTTTTAATATACATGTATAAAAACCACTTTTTAAAAGTCACTTTCTAAGGACCATACCATGCACATGTAAAGACAACATAATTTGACATAAATAAAATTATTTTTATAATTCCTTTAGGGGAAATATGTATATTATAATGAAGATTGATGAGGATAATTTTTATAATTATTTCATAATATTTTTTATTTATTAATTTTTTATCGGCCCTAATTCTTGGTTTTTAAAACCCTTGTGTATAGACACCATAACTTGACCTAAACTTATCATTTTCTGATTTTATTTTTTTCATTGTGTGAATAATTATTTATAGATTGATTCCATATAATTTTTTCAACAATAAATTAACAAATTAAAAGTTATTAACAAAATATGAAAAACCTGTCATTTCGAATTTATGGACCTGTTTCCTCATAAATTAATTAAAATATAGAAAGAATAATCAAATTATAAAAAAATTTAAATATTTGAAAACTATAAATTGTCGTGTATAATGGGTTTTAATTTCATAAAATAATTTAAAAAAAAACCTCATTAGCTATATTGTCGAAATTAGTTTTTTCTCTTGAAATTGTCATGACCTTGTACTTGCAAGTCTAAGCCTTTTGTGTTGGGTTACCATTCCTTTTTTGAGCCTAAATCCAAATGAAAAACATGTATTGTGAGTTTCAAGCCTTTTGGAACAAGTACCTACTTCAAAATGGGTACCTATTTTAAAAAATGAATGGGTATTTATTTTAAAGCTAAAAAATGGCACTTCCCCTAAATGTGGACCCAACTTCTTGCACTTACCCAGAATTCATAAGAAAATTTGTGTTAAGTTGATGTCATTTATATAAGTTTAAACATGAACTCATCTAAATTATGTCATATTTTTCATTTTTTTCTTCAAACTCATAAAAATTAAACTTTTTTATGCAACTCCCATCTAATTCATTGTTGAATTCTATGTCCAATTGTTATGATTAATAAAATCATTAAAGGAATTTAGTTTATATTGTCAAAAACAAACAAATATACTAAATATAAACATTTCAATATTACTAAAATGAATTTATTACTGAGATAATATAAAATGATGTAGAAACTTCAAAATGTCTTCTTCTACGTTGTCTAGCATGCAAATTGGTGGTAAAAAGGTGATGGATGAAGCATAGATTGGTACAACAGGGAGTCAACTACATAAAAAAGGTGTTTCTGAGTTGGATAAATCACTAAACTAGACAAATGTAGAAGTATGTGTACCCAAATCAGGGGGTCAACCCCTATTTTACCGTTTCAAGGTAAAACACATTTGGCACTCACCAAATTTGAAGAGTGCCAAATTTGGCGCTCACCAAATTTAAAGAGTGCCAAATTTGGCACTCACCAAATTTGAAGAGTGTCAAATTTGGCAAGCGCCAAATTTGTTTCTTTGAAATGTTCACCTTGCATGGAGAGGAAGGGAGTGAGACTTAAGATAGAGAGAGAGGTGATAGGAGTGAGAGAAATTAGTCTAGGTAGTGTGGTAGGGACTGAGACTTGAGAGCGATAGAGACTTGAGAGGGATAGAGATTTATCCAATTATGGTGGGGGGAAATACCTGACAACAGGAGAGAGGTTGGGAGAGATGAGACCTAAGAGATACAAAAATACCAAAGGGGGAGAGAGAGAGAGAGAGGGAGTGTGGGAGAAGGGGTTGGAGTGAAATATATTTATCTAGGTAGGGTGGGAGGTACATGAGACCTAATAGAGAGGGAGTGTGAGAAAGGTCATTGGAGTGATACAAATTAGTCTAGTTAGTGTGGGAGAGAGTGAGACCTGAGAGAGAGAGACTTGAGAGGGAGAGATATTTATTTAGCTAGGTTGGGGGGAAGACCTAAGAGAGGTAGTGGGAGAGGGAGGGAGTGGTATATAGAGGGATGGGAGACCTAAACTCTTAAACCCTCTACCCTCAACCATCTATCGTCTACCCTTTACCCTCAACCCTCAACCCTTAAACCATAAACCCTAAACCCTAAACCATCTACCCTCTAACCTTAACCCTTAAACCCTCTACTCTCTCTCTCTCTACCCTCTACCCTCTACCCTCTACCCTCTACCCTCTACCCTCCATCCTCCACCCTCTACCCTCTACCCTCTACCCTCTACCCTCTACCCTCTACCCTCAACCATCTACCCTCAACCCTTAAACCATTTTAAACCCAACTAAACTCTCTACCCTAATCCCTCAAACCTCAAACCTTAATCCATCAACCCTTAAATCCTAAACCCTCTACCCTCTACCCTCAACCATCAGCCCTCAATCCTCAAACTTCAACCCTCAACCCTTAAACTGTAAAATATAAACTCTAAACCCTCTACTCTCAACCCTCAACCCTCTACCCTCTAACCTCAACCCTTAAACCCTTTTAAACCCAACTAAACTCTCTACCCTAATCCCTCAACCCTCAACCCTTGATCCCTCAACCCTTAAACCCTAAACCCTCTACCCTCTACCCTCTAACCTCTACCCTCTACCCTCTACTCTTAAACCCTAAATCCTCTACCCTTAACCCTCAATCCTCTACCCTATACCCTCTACCCTCAACCTTTAAACCCTAAAATCCTCAACCCTCAACCCTCAACCCTCTACCCTAAACCCTTAAAACCCTAAACCCTAAACCCTCTACCCTCAACCCTCAACCTCAACCTCTACCCCCTCTACCCTCTACCCTCTACCCTCTACCCTCTACCCTCTACCATTAAACCCTTTTAAACCCAACTAAAATCTCTACCCTAATCCCTCAACCCTCAACCCTTAATCCCTCAACCGTTAAGCCCTCAACCCTCAACCCTCAACCCTTAAACTATAAACCCTAAACCCTCTACCCTTAACCCTCTACCCTCAACCCTCTACCCACTACCCTCAACCCTCTACCCTCAACCATCTATCCTCAACCCTTAAACCCTAAACCCTCTACTTTTTACCCTCAACCCTCTACCCTCTACCCTCTACCCTTAAATCGTAAACCGTAAACCCTTAACCATCTACCGTTTACTGTTAACCCCTAAACCCTAAACCCTCTACCCTATACCCTTAAAACCTAAACCCTAAACCCTCTACCCTCTACCCTCTACCCTTAAACCGTAAACCCTAAACCCTAAACCATCTACCCTTTACTATTAACCCCTAAACCCTAAACCCTCTACCCTATACCCTTAAAACCTAAACCCTAAACCCTCTACCCTTAACCCTCAATCCTCTTCCCTTAACCCTCAACCTTTAAACCCTAAAACCCTCAAACTTTAAACCCTAAAACCCTCAACCCTCAACCCTCAACCCTAAACCCTTAAACTATAAACTATAAATCCTAAACCCTTAAAACCCTAAACCCTAAACCCTTAAACCTTCTACCCTTAAACATCAACCCTCTACCTTCTATCCTCAACCCTCAACCCTTCAACTATAAACCCTAAACCCTATATACCCTAAACCATAAACCCTTAAACCCTAAACCCTTAATTTATATACCCTCTACCATTTAACCCTTAAACCCAATACCCTCTACCCTCAAACCCTTAAAAACTTTTACCCAACTAAACTCTCTACCCTAATCCCTCAACCATCAACCCTTAATCCATCAACCCTTAAACCCTAAATCCTCTACCCTCTACCCTCTACTCTCAACCCTATACCCTCTACCCTCTACCCTCAACCCTTAAACTATAAACTATAAACCATAAACCCTTGCCCTCTACCCTTAACCCTTAACCATAAAACCTAAACCCTTAAACCCTCTACCATCTACCCTAAACCCTTAAACCCTCTACCCTTAAACCATAAACTGTAAACCCTAAACCCTTAAATCCTCCACCCATAACCCTTAATCCCTAAACCCTAAACCCTAAACCCTCAACCCTCTACTCTCTACCCTGAACCCTCAACATTTAAAACCCTGAACCCTGAACCTTGAACCCTCAACCTTCTACCCTCTACCCTAAACCCTTAAATTGTAAACCCTTAAAACCCTAAACCCTAAACCCTTAAACCCTCTACCCTCTACCCTCTACCCTCAACCCTCTACCCTCTACCCTCTACCCTCTACCCTCAACCCTCAACCCTCAACCCTTAAACCATAAAACCTAAACCCTAAACCCTTTACCATCTATCCTTAACCCTTAAACCCTATGTACCCTTAAATTGTAAACCATAAACCATAAACCCTAAACTCTTAAACCCTCTATCCTCTACCCTTAACCCTCTACCCTCTACCCTCTACCCTCTACCCTAAACCCTCAACTCCCTCCCTCCCTCTCTCTCTCTCTCTTATTTTTTTAGGTTAAAGGGGAATACCTGAGAGAGGGAGTGGGAGAGGGAGTAGGAGATAGATGGATGGGAGACCTACACCCTCAACCCTAAACCCTTAAAACCAAACCCTTAAACCATATACCCTCTACAATCAACACAATACCCTCTACCCTCTACCCTCAACCCCCCTCTCTCTCTCATCCCTACACCCTCTACCCTTAAAATATAAACTGTAATCCCTAAACCCTAAACCCTCTACCATTAACCCTTAAACCCTCTACCCTTAAACTTTAAACCCTAAACCCTATACCCTATACCCTATACCCTAAACCCTAAACCCTTAAACCCAATACTCTCTACCCTCTACCCTTAAACCCTTTTAAACCCAACTAAACTCTCTACCCTAATCCCTCAACCCTCAACCCTTAATCCCTTAACCCTTAAACCCTAAACCCTTTACCCTTTACCCTCAATCCTCTACCCTCTACCCTTAAATCATAAATTGTAAACCCTAAACTATCTACCCTCTACCCTTATCCCTTAAACCCTCTACCATCTACCCTAAACCCTTAAACACTCTACCCTTAAACCGTAAACCCTAAACCCTAAACCTTAAACCCTTAAACCCTAAACCCTAAACCCTAAACCCTTAAACCCTCTACCCTCTACCCTCTACCCTGCCTCTCTCTCTCTCAAACCTACACCCTTTATCCTTAAATCGTAAACCATAATCCCTAAACCCTAAATCCTCTACCCTTAACCCTTAATCCCTAAACCCTGTATCCTCTACCCTCAACCCTCAACCTTTAAACCCTAAAACTCTCAACCCTCAACCCTCAACCCTTAACCCTTAAACCCTCTACCCTTAAACTATAAACCCTAAATCCTATACCCTAAACCCTAAACCCTTAAACCCTAAATCCTTAAACTGTCTACCCTCAACCCTCTAACCTAAACACTGGATTGTTAACCCTCATCTATATTTGTCCCTCCCTCCTCTTCTCTCCTTCTCTCTATCTCACTTCTCCCTCCATCTCTCCCTCTATCCATTCCTCTGTCTCTACCCTAATCTTGCAACCCTATACCCTCAACCCTTAAACCCTTAAACACTCAACCCTAAACCCTAAACCCTAAACCCTTGACCCTTAAACCTTAAATCCTTAAACCCTCTACCCTCTACCCTCAGACATAATCCATCAACCCTTAAACACTCAACACTAAACACTCAACCCTCTTTCTCTCTCTCACTCCCTCTCACTCTCTCTCAAGTTTCTCCCTTCTACCTAAGAGAGGGGGAGAGAGAGAGGGAGAGAGAGGGAGGGGGAGAGAGAGGGAGTGGGAGATAGAGGGATGGGAGAGAGATATAGGGAGTGAGAGAGATAGAGGGAGAGATAGAGGGAGTGAGAGAGAGGGAGGGAGTGGGAAAAAGATAGACGGAGTCAATGAGAGAGAAAGAGAGACTTGAGAGAGGGAGAGGGGTTAGGAGGGAGAGACTTGAGAGAGATAGAGGGAGGGAGAGGGGTTGGGAGGGAGATACTTGAGAGAGAGGTAGAGGGAGAGAGGGTGGGATGGAGATACCTAAGAGAGAGGGAGAGAGAGAGGGAGGGGGTGGGAGGGAGGTACCTAAGAGAGAGGGAGAGACATAAATATAGAGAGAGATAGAGGGAGTGGGAGAGAGAGGGAGGGAGAGGGGGTGGGAGGAATAAACCTAAGAGAGAGGGATAGGGAGAGAGGGTGGGAGGGAGATACTTGAGAGAGAGGGAGAGGGAGAAAAAGTGGGAGAGAGGGGGTGGGAGGGAGAGACCTGAGAGACTAGGAGAGAGAGGGAGTGGGAGATAGAGGGATGGGAGATATACAAGGAGTGAGAGAGAGAGTTGAGAGGGAGAGGGGTGGGAGGGAGAGGGAGTGCCCAAGATAGAGGGATGGGAGAGAGATGGAGGGAGTGAGAGATATAGAGAGAGAAAGGGGGTGGGGGGAGATAATTGAGAGAGGGAGAGAGAGAGGGAGGGAGAGGGGGTGGGATGGAGAGTCTTGAGAGAGTGGGAGAGAGATACAGGGTGAGAGAGAGAGAGGGAGAGGGAGAGAGATTGAGGGAGTGAGAGATTGAGGGAGTGGGAGAGAGATATAGGGAGTGATTGTGAGAGGGAGAGGGGGTAGGATGGGGAGACTTGACAAAGAGAGGGAGGGAGAGGGGGTAGGAGGGAGATACTTGAGAGAGAGAGAGACAGAGAGGGTGGAGGAGAGACCTGAGAGAGAGGGAGAGAGATGGAGTGGGAGAGAGATAGAGGGAGAGGGGGTAGGAGGGAGATACTTGAGAGAGAGAGAGGGAGAGAGGGTGGGAGGGAGAGACCTAAGAGAGAGGGAGAGAGATAGAGGAGGAGAGAGAGAGGGAGTGGGAGAGAGAGAGTGAGATTGGTAGAGAGAGAGGGAGTGGGAGAGAGAGGGAGTGTGTGAGAGAGAGAGGGGGAGAGGGAGATACCTAGGAGAGAGTGAGAGAGAGAGGGAGTGGGAGAGAGATAGAGGGAGTGAGTGAGAGACCTAATAGAGGGAGAGGGGGTAAGGAGGGATAGACTTGAGAGAGATATAGAGACAGAAAGGTAACAACCTAAGAGAGGGAGATGGAGTGAGACAAAAAGACCAGAAAGGGAGAGTGAGAAAGGGGATTGGAGTAAGATAGATTTATCTAGGTAGGGTGGGAGGGAATGAAACCTGAGAGAGGTGATTGGAGTGAGAGAGAGTAGTCTAGGTAGTGTGGGAGGGAGTGAGACTTGAGAGAGAGAGACACTTTAGAGGGATAGAGAGTTATCTAGTTAGGGTAATGAGGTAGAGAGAATATGAAAGGTAAAACCTCAATTATCCATCTATGGTCATAAACTGGGCACTCTAAGCATTATCAAAGCGGTTGACCAAAGAGAGGGGAAAGTAAGATTTTTTCAAAGCAGGTCATTTGGCGAGTGCCATATTTGGCGCTTTCCAAATGACAAGTCACATTTGGCGCTCACCAAATGTGATGTGTCATTTGGCTAGTGCCAAATGTGAGGTACCATTTGGCGAGTGCCAAATGTGATGTGCCATTTGGAAAGTGCCAAATGTGATGTGCCATTTGGCGAGTGCCAAATTTGGGGCTCACCAAATGACCTACTTTAGACATGTTAATTGACAAGATTTTCCAAATTTCCTCATATTTTCGTTTGTGCTCACCATCACGTTTGCACATATTTTAATGCAAGTTTATAAAAAAACCATGATAGTGTTAATCTCTCTCTTAGCTATCTAAATATATAATTATTTTTCCATTTTGATTAAGTTAAGGTTTTGATCCATAGCTTCTATTGTAAATGCCTCTATTTTTTGTCAAAACCCATCAGGTGCTAGATTTTAGATAGATTTTTTACTCATCCATCTAAATGTGAAACAAATTTAATTTTTTAAAACTAGACTCCATTCTACACATGATGAAAAAAAATCAATTTTTGATTAGTTTTAAAAAAAAAATAGGGGGGAGCATGCTTTAATTTTAGTTTTTTAGGATGTGTCCACTTTCAAAATTCATAAAATATTATATATTCATTAAAAAAAAAATCCAAAAAAATGAGGATAAACTACATGGTGTTGGCTAATTTCTCAACATTGAGATTTTTGAAATTCTAAAAAAAGTTAATCAAAAAGGGGGGAGCCCTCAAGCACTATGCTATTTTTTTGATAAAAACAGGACCTATTCCCCCCACCCCCCCCCCTTTTGTGACCCTTAATCTTCATTAATTTCAAACAGAATTAGTAGCTTAGAAACTAGACTCAAAGCACTTGAACTTTTGTTCTTGCTACATCTTAAAATTTTGAGTGTAACTATCTTCATTTTCTCGTGCAAATCAGATTTTGCTAATTTAAGAAAAAAGTTGGCATCTTAAGAGCCAAAATTGAGTCATAGATCCATGCACTTACCCTTTACCTTGATGATATTTATGTTTTAATTTGAAACTTTGATTGGACATTTAGAAGAATAATGACCTATATTTCCACAATTGAAACATTTGAATAGTAAATTACCCCTAAATTTTCCAATACCCTTTTTCAATCTCCTTACAAATTTTTCTTCCACCTCATCAAGATCACCTGAATCAGATTCATCATTCTTCTCCTTTTTGCTGAATTTAAAAGTAGTTTCTTTCTTTGGAGCTGTAGTGTTTAAAAATGTACTCCTTTACATTTTCACACTATATTTGCATCCCTTAATTAATTAGACTTAATTAAGCTTCTAATTTCCTAAATTATGCATTCCTAAGCCTTATTGTTCCTGTTTTCTAAAATGGAAATTAACTTTAAACAAATGCTAACATTATTTTAAACACCTTGGAAATTGTGTGTCTTGGATTTAGGTCCTAGGACCCATTCACCCAAGGGAAAATGGGTCCTCCTTAAGTGCCAAGAAAAAAAGTTTAATATGTTTTTGGTAGAATTTTAATAATTCAAATTCAAGTTTCAAATTTTGGCTTGCACGAAATCTATTTTTCAGGAAAATAGATAAAAATCTATAAATACAAGGTTATTTTATCAATTCAACTAGAACACAATTTTTGCAAGCATTCCTAGAGAAAATTTTATTGTCAAGAGCATTGAAGATAAAATTTATCAAGAATCTACAATAGCATCAAGATCATATCATCATGTCAGGATTCATGTTTTTACATATTACATTTTGGAGACAACATTGTGATGTAGGTTTCAAGCATTCAAGCATCAAATCAAGCAATCATTCAAGCCAAGTAATGCAAGGTCTAATCCTTAGAGAGATGTGTTAGATTTCAATCCTCTAAGGGAAGTCATTAGGGGTTTGGTGAGTTGTAGCATAACTTCATTCATTCATCAATTCCCTACGTTTATCATTATCTTTTATCATCAAGGTTTAATTACCAAACTCAGGTTTGACTAATGAAAATCCCTATTCACCCAAAAAAAACATTTTCCCCTCTTCATATGTGCTGATTTATAGGTGAAGAAGGACTAAAATTGGATCAAAAGAAAAAAAATTGCAGTGTTGTCATCAAAGATGTCAAGCCACAAAAAATCACCTATAGAATTTATTTATGACTTTCTAATAGTAGAATCTAGAGAAATCGAGAGCTCAGATTCAAGATAATAGGATTGTGAATTTATATTTTGGACCCCTATACAAAGACCCATTCTCCCTAGGGTGAATCTATCCTTGTAGGAAACTCATAACCTACTTTCAATTCCAGGTACATGTTAGTTTTCCCTTCTCAGATCTGGCTAAAAGTTACTATTTTTGTTTGTACTATCCTTAATCTCTACATTTCATATTTTACATCACATAATTGAGTCATTAGGTATTTTATTTTTATCTCCCCAAAATGCACTTCAATCATAAGAAATCTAGGATCTCCATCCCCATAGAGTTGACTCACCTCAAGGTTGTAAGTCAATTCTATCCTTGGGGATCTCATTTTCTAATGAAACTAGGAAAAGTGAGGGTGTCTTAGGTCATCATTTCATTTTGGTGAACCCCTTATTCCCCTTCTTCTATTGTTTGATGTTTCAGGAGCATTTTTGTGAAACTTTCTTAACTCAAAAGTAGTCAGAGCACCAAACATTTGACCTCTAGTGTATTGATCCAAATTGTAAACTTTCTCAATAGTGGAAACTTTAGCACTATAATATTTAGGAAGAGTTCTCAATACCTTTTTCACAACTTTATTTTCCTCCATTTTTCCACCAAGACCATTGATGACGTTGATAGTTTCATCCACTCTAAGCATGTAGGTTGCAATATCTTCATCTTCCATCATCCTTAGGTTTTCAATATATCTTTGAAATTTTTCATCTTTTCTTTCTTGACCTTATCATCTCCTTCATAAATTATTTGCAACTTTATCTAGATCTCTTTATAAGTCTTGAAGCTTATCACCTTCACAAGTTCTGAATCAATAAGTCCACTTAGTATAGCATTCCTTTCTTTGCAATCATTCTCATAGTCATTGATCTCATCATCACTTGTCAGAGCAGTAGCAGACATAGTATATCCATTTTCAACTAACTTCTAGACACCAAACCATAATAAAACAAGAAATTTTTCCATCATGGCTTTCCAAAAATCATAATTCATTCCATCAAAAATAGGAACCTTGGTACCCTTCTTGTGTGTCATTTGAATATAGATTAAGTGGTTAAGCTTCTTCCAAGGAACCACAACTCTAATACCAATTGTTAGAAACATAGGACAATGGAGAGGGGGTGAATTAGTTGTACATTAAAACCATCAAAGCCTCATGAATCCTTAAACCCTTATTAACTTCCAGATCCTTATTAAGCATCAACAAAAAGTAAAAATATGAAACATTAACATAGCAACCATACATGAGAGAATACTATATTTACATAGAAAACTCTAATCAAGGAATATAAATGATGAGTATTAACTCACATATATATGAATAATGCCGAATGCAATAAGCTCACTAACATTAGGGCTCACTACCCAAAAGAGAAGAAAGGCTCACTACCCAAAGGACTCATTATCTGGAAGAAAGAAGAATAAAAGAATAATGTTAAAATGGGGCTCACTAACTTAGATAAATAGGAAGATCCACCACAACAACACTACACCATCTACAACCTTTCACTCACTACCTCCAACAGCTTCAAGTACACTAAAAATTTAGGCCTTTTTCTCACTACATTTGGTAGCCTTAGGTGTTTAATCTTGCACTCAGATCACCATACTTGATCACATTACATATTTTTACACCACATAATACACCACACTCTTCTCCAACAATTAACCTTGATTATATATCCTCCAAAACCTCAAAAACCTTTTCCATGCTAGCCTCAATAAAATGTATACACCTCAAACATGCAACCACCAAATAGGTTGGCACCAAACACTTCCATGGTGGAAGAAGTAAATGAAGACCACACAAAGAGTTAACTAGGACTCAAACATACACTGACATGCTTCACCATGCTTCTACAAATAACAAAACCCCTCCACAATTAGCACTAGCATGCCAGGTCATCCAAACCTGCACTAGCACAAACAAGCAATCACATGCATGCCTCTCTAGGTATAAAGACAACATGTGGACCACATAGAAAAACTCCACAACATCTAGGAATATTCAACACCATCAGAACATCCAACAACATTGATGCAACCACCTAAAACTAAATAACACTTATATTATGTGCAGCCAACCACATTTCCACAGACGTACAACTTACTAACCAACCTTGTAGAATAAATAAAAATCAGAAAATTCAAAGGAATGAATTTATAGAAAATATATATCATTCCCAAATCCATATTTAAAAATATACAACAACACAGAGAAATTTGAAGCAATTCCATTTCTCCCAAATAACCTTCTCCATAAGGCAATGCACTTTCAAACACATCTTCCACTTTTGCATGATCCAAAATCTGAAACTCTAGATATAGAACCTATAAATACCAATGATAATCATATCCAAACAACACAATCATATCTTTAACCATGAATAGATTTAGATAACAACACAAAACACACTTTTGTAACCTTTTACATTTAGATCTATTCAAATTTTCTCAAAATCCCTTGGAAATCAAGCGAACCTATTGCATCAACAACACCATAAACATTTACTCAACACATCCACAACATCTACAACACCTAATCAATACCACAAACACTTCCTCATCAAAACCACACTAGAGGTTGACACCAATATCTGAGGCACCACAACTCCTTCTCATCACATGCATACAAGGGGCTGACATCAATAACAACACTAATGACAACATAGTGCAAAAATCTCCAAAAAATCCAAAAATATCCATATTAGGGGTTGACATCAATGAAAACACTAACAATCTCCAAAAAGCAATATATAATAGTGATGAAATAGTGGACCATCATTCCCCAAATTTTGAAAGAAGGTTAAGGTCAAACACAAAACAAATCACACAAAACATAATGCAAAAACACAAAGGTTGATGAGTGATGAAAATGTGATAAATTTAGATTAAAAATGAAAGGTAGATTGTGACAAAGATGGATGAAAATTAAAAGAAAATAATGATAGAGATGGTTGAAAAAAAATATGCATTCAAGTTCAAAGATTATATTAAAGGATTTGTAAATAATTTTAAATTTTATGCACCAATATATTCAAGGGATTTTCTTAGTCTAAGTTTCTTTATATGCTTAACATCATGAAAGGAAAAGAAGGATCAAATGGTAAAGTGAATAAAGGGATGGGATGAATTTGTTAGTGAATTACCATGTGTTTTCTCAAATAATAACCATGGTTCGATTTTATATTGTGAGGGATTATGGGAGGAAAACAATCATAAAGATATTGAGGAATAAACTAGTGCAGGAGGATATGATTTTAAATTTTATGTATTTCTCAAGTTGTGGGAACTAGTAGAGTGGTAAGAAAGGTATCGTAGCTCAAGGCCCATCATATAATAGCTCATAGTGCATAAACTAATGGATGTTTGTAATAGATGAGCAATAAAAATAATAGGGAATACTTGAGGGTTTTTGTTTTATTTTTAAGGGTATTTTGATTCATTTTGATATAGCTTTATGGTGGATTTCTCAAGATTACATAATTTTGATTTGATACATATCATGATGATCTACCCTTATGCAACTAGAAAAATATAAGGGCTTGTCATTGAAGGTAAGACTAGGTGTATAGGAGTATTTAATTTTTCATTATATGAATTCCACCTAATGATCCAACCCCATGACACTAGAAAGATGTAAGGGTTCTTCACCAAAGGTTAGAAAAAGTGATAATGCACACTACTTTGTTTCTTGGAAAGATTTTGGTTTTTGATAGCTCTAGAAAAGTAAGGAAGGATTTTTTAATAGGTTTTTCCACTTATAATGTTACAAGAATCACCACTAAATTTTGAATTTTTAGAATTTACATAGGGGATATTTCTCATGAACCTAGTGATATGCATGTTGCTTGACATATGGGTAAAAAGGAAAAGTGAATTGCTTAATATAATTGATGATGGAATGCTCAAATATCCAAAGTGTTACATTATTATAACTTTCTACCAACCATGGAAAGTGCTAGCGAGGAAGGTATCAAATGGTAAATGTACTATTATAATGGATTATGTAGGCAAGAATTTATATTTTAAAAGATTATATTGGGAAAATACTTGGTTATCCTTGGTGCATTAAAATAAAAAGTAAAACTTGTGAAATAAATCATTCTTGGTCCTTTATTTTTGAGTTGTTGAGAGAAAAAAGGATCTAGTAAGAAACATAGATGGAGGAAAAGCAAAAAAAATTATAAATCATGGAAAAAAAAAAATTCTTAAAAATAGGTGAATGTGTTCTCAAAAGAACCAAGGAAAACATGCAATACAATTGAAAAAATTAATGAAAATGAATAACTATAACTCAAGAAATTTGCATTTGAATGTGGTGGGTTTTACATAAAATGAATAATCCATCTATCCAATGTTTGACTATTTTTGAAGTGGGGTCTATAAAGGGGGATTTTAGAGGAAGAAGATCTCATTTTGGTTGTGCGAGGGTGGAAGAGAGAAGAGGAAATGGTTCAAAGAAACAATTTTGAGCTTAATCATTAACTTATGTACATAAAATCTTCAGAGAATATGCTCCACTTGGGGTATGATAGGACCCTTCAAAATTTTTGTGGTTACCTGACATACATTTCATATTCTTTGAATTTCATTGGTCTTTCCATGGTTGGGGTTTATCAAATAGTACCTAGGGTTTTTCATCCCTTTAAAAGAAAACCTTAATTCACTATACTTTGGTTGCTTTTGGTTTGTTTTATGGTTGGCCTGTTGAGTTGGTATCTAGTTGGTTAAGTCATTGCTTAAGTCCTTGTGTTCATGTGTTGACTGGACCCATGCCTTGGTAGTATTTCAAAAAAATACCTTGTATAAGGTGTTTTAATTTTTCCCAAGTTACATCCTCTTGGAAATATGTCACATTATTGAAATATTTAGAATTCATGTCCTAAGATTGGTTTGCAACATGGTCTTGCTAAGCATTTTTCACTCACATTACCTAGGCAGCCCCATTTTTAAAACAACTTATTTGCACATGAAAATTAAATCACTTAAGTTGTTGCTCCATCACAAGCCTTCTATGGATCACATTTTGCTTCCACACTACTACTTACCAATTTGTGATACGCAATTCCTTTGCATAGCATGTCTCCCTTGCATCACATTTGTATTAATTCTCATTGAACCATTTTCCATGATATGTGACACCCTTTTTTGCTCCTTTGCATCCCGTGATTCCTTCATGTCACATTTTCATCATTTCTTGATTACTTCCTAAATGCTATGTGTGGGCGGGTGCATGGAAATGGGTAGCAATTTCGTGGACACCCTAAAAAAAAAAAAGTTGAAAACCATAACGCGAGCACGTTAAAACGCGCTCGCGTTATGTCTTCCGTTAAACCTAGGCAAGGTCCCGACGACTACAACTACAAAGCCATAATGCAAGTGTGTTATAACGTGCTCGTGTTATCGACTGTTAAAAGTAAAAAAACAAATGCAAATCTCTCATTTGCATTTCGACTGGTTTTTTTGCTGCACCCGCGGCCAAAAACCCCAAAATATCATGCTTGCATTCTAGGAGAAGAATTTCGTTGCCACGAATCCGAATTTCTTCACAACGATGGTGCCACGATGATGAGGAGTTGTAAGAGGTAAGGATTCTATGCTTTTTGTTTTGAATTTGTTAGTTTTAGGCTGAGTTTGTTAGTTTTAGGTTGAATTTGATATCTATTTGTTTGAATTTTTAGGAGATGCAAATGAACCTACAAACCCTCAAAATCCTCAATAGGAGGACCAACCAAATCCTCAAGATCAAAATCAACCACAACATCAATCTCCTCCACCAATCACTCAACCCCCTCCGGGCACTCAACAAAATTTAATGAGTGAAATTGAGAACAACAAAAAACAAATTGAGGATTTGATCAATAGGTTGAGTGATCCAAATGGTTCAACCACATAAAGAATCACCCTAGCAAATTCATTAAAATATATGTTAACAAACGTAGATTCAATTAGCAAAAAAATAACTGGATGGGAAGATAGGAGGCAGGCGGCTAGGGAGTATTATGCAAATAAATTATCATACAAGGATGTGAAAGATTTAAAAATAACAAAAGGTGATTTGTGCTCATTATTCACTGACCCACGCACAAATCAAAATCTTACCCTCAATGCAAATAGGTTTCCTATCCATTGATACCGCCACCAACAAATGAAGGAGCGGTTTTATGATAGGTGGTACATGGTCTTCGATTACCCACCATGCAACAATTGCGAGGTCCCGCAATATTTCCTTAGGAAACTATACAGTGAATTCGTATTGAACAAAATCCCAAATTATTTTGAGATGAGGGATTTCCAGGGGAGAGGTGGGTGGTCAGCTCAGGATAGACCTGGTGCATAGTTGGATCCTACACGGCAAGGTAGACGAGCTCTCGCTAGGCCACCTCATGAGCACATTGTTATGCCTTCTATCGTGAAGGAAAGTGTTGATGTAGAGACATTGTAGGAAATCAACACTTTGACCCAGAGTGTCATCCATCATACTAGCCCTATTCTACAGCGCCATCCAGGGGAGTCTTCTAGTGGTGGTCTTTGAACACATGTGTGTCAATCTTGCGAGGCTACTTGTTCACATGACCCCACCGACCCTCAGGAGACTGGTATGTAGGATCTATCTACAACTATGGAGATGGAGAGGGCAGCTGACATTTTACATGAGGCATATGACATTGATAGTCAGGTAAAAGTTAGTGCATGTGTTCATTGAATTTAATTTATTAAATTTTGATTTTGAAATGCAAGATTAATTAAAAATGTTTTATGATTTTAATAAAATTGCAGGGTCACAGTGTTGAGACTGGATACATCGGCCCCCCACCAACCTATTTTTGCAGTACACCTATCGTTAGGGTATGTAACTAGTAAAAAATTATAAGTTTATTGCATATTAATGGCATTGTTTTACGAATGGTAATTTAATATGCAATTTTGGATGTTGAATAGACTAATATTGGAGGTTTTGATGGAGCACTTCCTAGTGGCGGTGGATTTACTCAAACCTTCATGCAAGTAATAGAATAAAGAGTTTAACTAATGAATCAAGTACTTAATAGATTTTTGTAGTTTATACATGCACATCATTGATTATGTTGAATAATTTATTGTTTTATTTTCAGTTGTTGCGAGGCGATACACCTCCGAATGTGATGAGGGCAATGGATATTGGTGTGACATCTGCTATACAATCCTTGATGGCTCTGATAGAAGAGGTATGATGCAAATTAGTAAATTTTAATTTACATTTGTTGTTATAGATGTTAGTTAGTGAGAAATCAAACCATTATTGATTCATGTAGTTTTTGTCTATTTGTGTGGTTTATACAGGGCTTGAGCATGCCTGAGCATGGGCATGAGGATATTTCCCTCATGGAGAGAGATTGTGAGATGGCTATAAGTGATTATTTTGTCAAATATATCATTTTTTATAATGTAATTTCTATATATTCATGTCTTTACTTCTTATTGTAATAGTTAAAACTTCACCACGAACTAAACCCTAGGAGGAGTAGCAAGAGCACTCCACGAGCGCAGCAAAAATGAGTGACAAAGCTATCGCCATCTGAGCGAAAAGGAAAGGGAAAGATTTTATTTCTTGCACATGGAGAGCAATGACTTTTGATTCCAAAGTCCTTTATTGTATGCCTGCATGGCAGTTTTGTACATATTTTTTATTGGACATATTTGACATTGTATGCCTAGATGGCATTCTCGTAAGTCTATATGGCTATTTTGTATATATATTTCATACTTATATCGACATATATTTATGTATGCTTACATGGCTATTTGGCTAATACAAATATCTTTTTTTGATGCCTGTCCATATTTGCATTCTAAATTGATGGTTCAATAGATATGAGTTACGTATATTCAAGTGTATACTTTACAACTTACATGTATACTTTGTGACTTACATGCATTTGAGTGTATACTTTGTGGCTTACATGTTTTCATGCATATACCTTATTTTAATTTGTGTATACTATGTATTCATGTGTATACTGATGAATCATGGGTCAATGAGTTTGACTTGTAAAACTACACAATTGAATCCTGATAGCAATATCATAATATTTATATATCTAAATGTGTTATTTCCTTCAGCTAAAATTTGTGCTTATACTTATGCGATTGATGTATGTTTGTGTATGGGATCATAGTAATTTCTATTTGATGGTGCTATTGTGTCTTTAAGGTTTATTTATTAAAGGGTGCATGAAACAAGTTTTAAATCCTTCCAAATCTTTGAATTTCTTAGGTTTTTCTATTTGTCGAGTTTGGGCTCCGAGCCTGAGTCCAATTCAAAAAATGGCTTGTCAAGTTCGAGGCGAGTCCTAGTCTTGTAACATTGGTGTGAACACATCGAGGAATAATGTATATGTCGATGAAGAGAGAACCCATCCTTGTTTCCAAACAAACCATGGTATATATATGGTTGGTCAAGATAAAACATCACTCTCCTGGATAGTTCGAACCATAATATTTCATGGCTAAAAACACACCTTCATTATGTGTGTTCTTGATCCTACTGAAGAAATGGTGGAACATGTTGTAGATCAAATATTGCAACCCTAAGTCCACAAGAAGGTTACTTGTCCTGATTTCTGCAAATGTCTTTAAGATGTTCATCCTTCTTGAGTAATGTGAACTATTGATGTTATCTAGATCTTTGAAACTATCTACAATCATGTGCAATACTATAGAAGCTAGAGCTATATCTAATACTACAAATGATTGCTCAATGGAATCCTGATAGGAATATCACAATTGGACACATTGTAGAAAATACCTCCTACTTATCAATTGATGAGCTAAAGTGATGGGGAGTCCTATCCCTCAAGAGCACTCTTGCTCTTCCCAAGACCTATTCTCTAGTCTTCCTAGGGTATTCCTCTCTACCCTACTCAGGGATCACTCCTAAACCCCTCTCACCACGTAAGACTCTCCACCAATTTCAAATTCTTATCCATCACTCCCAATCCACTACTAAGCTTCCTTGGGCTTCACACTAACCCAAAGTGTCCTAACCACTCTAGGGCTAGGGAAGGGTATCCTAGTTGTACCTTTGTTTATTTTTATCCTCACTGATCCATCTTATAGGATTCTTTCACCTTTTACCCATTGCTTTCTTGAAAAACTCAATTTTAGGCCTTGTAGCCTTCTGCCCCAATTTGGCCTCCTAGAACCCGTTTTCTTGACTTTTCTCACAAACAGTCTTAACAACCCCCAAATGTTTTCATAGATTCTTTCTTTTGACCATCAAGGCTCCAATAATTACTAGGTCTTAGGTCCTACAAGTGTCCATACACATGATTGTCAAACCCCCTATTTTCAAGGGTTCCTAGGGTTTTTGGTTCTTTTTCCTTCTTCGAGGGCTTCAAAGACCTCCTCATCTCTCCTCCTGGCACACACATGACTAATATACATGTTCCTACACTCCCATACTCTTTATTTGCACAAACCAATCCATTTAGCAACTCTCCTTGTTGCTGTCCTCTCCAAGCTACTAGCCAAAATGCACTTGCACTTGCCTAGTGCTTGATGAATTCATCACCTTCCCTGCAAAAAAAGACCCCAAAACCTATATGTACGCTATTTACATAGTCCCCAACTTGATTCCAAGTTTCCATGAGAGGAAAGCTATGGGAAGTCAAGTGGGACTCATTATTCACAAAACTGGCCTGAACTGGCAATGAGACCAAGAACACCAAAACCTTGCAAAAAGATAACCAGTCGGTCTAGATGACTAATCTAATGCTACACAAGGTAAGTAAGTGACACAAATGGGAGACTCAAAGCATCAAATAATTCCTTTCAATCCATTCTTGACTAGATGAAGGCTCAAACATAGAAATTCAATGAAAACTTGCTCTCTTCCAATCACAAAAATGTACTCTCCAAGTCTCAATTCATGAAAACAATCCTCCAACCCAGGTATTAGGGTTTTTCTGACCTTACATACCTTTCTCCCATGTGCTAGGACCCTTGGGTCAGGATTAGAGCATCATTAATGTCATTTTCCAACTTTTAGGACAAATAGCCAAGGCAACATTGCTCAATATGCTCACAGTGTCCAAGACTTACCCAAACCGAAAGCCCCTAACAAACCTATTTCCAATTCACTCATCAAAAAAACTCTTGGGACTTTACATCATAGTCCTTATTCCCTTGGTGGTTGGCTAGAACTACCTACAAGCCAAAATTGTAAAGATCTCTCCAAAAGACCTTAAGGTGCTCCTGCACCATTCTCCCCCCTGCAACAAAGAAGTTAATGAACCTGTGGTGTCAAGAGCTCCTCACTAATTCCATGCTTCTTAAAGTCACTTCCTGCTATCCAAGTAGCCTCTAACTCTGGTTGATGTCTCCACTTCACTAGGTGCTCCATGTATGTCTTGTGCCTATTCTTCTTCTTCACCCTTGAGTCTAGAATCTTGTCCACTTGTGGTCTGATCTGATCTAGTACCTTGAGTTCATCCACATCCTTACTCACCTCAGCACTATACTATTCCTCATCCATTTATGGTCCTTTATACTTCACCAAGTCCTTCACATTGAAGATAGGTGAAATGGACATCTCCTTGGGTAATTCCACCCGATATGCATTGGATCCATACTTAGCCAACACTTTACATGGCCCTACCCTTTTCATCTGCAGCTTACTTGGTATTCCTTTCTATAGTCTTTCCTTGTTCAAGTATACCATCACCAAATCACCTATTTCAAATTGTAGATCTCTCTTCCCTTCATCTCTTTTAGCCTTCAACTTCTAGTTAGCCTCCATTAATGTCTTCTTTACCTGCTCAATCCCTATACCCTCTTAATCCCTCAACCCTCAACCCTCAACCCTTAAACCCTAATCCCTCAACCCCTATACCCTCTTAATCCATCAACCCTCAACCGTCAACCCTTAAACCCTAATCCCTGAACCCCTATACCCTCTTAATCCCTCAACCCTAAACCCTCAACCCTTAAACCCTAATCCCTCAACCCCTTAAAACCTAATCCCTCAACCCCTATGCCCTCTTAATCCCTCAACCCTCAATCCTCAACCACTAAACCCTAATCCCTCAACCCCTATACCCTCTTAATCCCTCAACCCTCAATCCTCAACCCTTAAACACTAATCCCTCAACCTCTATACCCTCTTAATCCCTCAACCCTTAAACCCTAATCCCTCAACACCTATACCCCTTTAATCCCTCAACCCTTAAACCCTAATCCCTAAGACCCTCAACCCTTAAACCCTAATCCCTCAATCCCTATACCCTCTTAATCCTTCAACCCTCAACCCTCAACCCTTAAACCCTAATCCCTCAAACCCTATACCCTCTTAATGCCTCAACCCTTAAACCCTAATCCCTCAACCCCTATACCCTCTTAATTCCTCAACCCTTAAACCCTAATCCCTCAACCCTTATACCCTCTTAATCCCTCAACCCTTAAACCCTAATCCCTCAATCCCTATACCTTCCTAATCCCTCAAATCTCAACCCTCAACCCTCAACCCTTAAACCCTAATCCCTCAACCCTTAAACCCTAATCCCTCAACCCCTATACCTTCCTAAACCCTCAACCCTTAAACCCTAAACCCTCAACCCTTAAACCCTAATCCCTCAACCCCTATACCCTCTAAATCCCTCAACCCTCAATCCTCAACCCCTAAACCCTAATCCCTCAACCCCTGTACCCTCTTAATCCCTCAACCCTCAATCCTCAACCCTTAAACCCTAATCCCTCAACCTCTATACCCTCTTAATCCCTCAACCCTTAAACCCTAATCCCTCAATCCCTATACCATCTTAATCCTTCAACCCTCAACCCTCAACCCTTAAACCCTAATCCCTCAACCCCTATAACCTCTTAATGCCTCAACCCTTAAACCCTAATCCCTCAACCCCTATACCCTCTGAATCCCTCAACCCTTAAACCCTAATCCCTCAACCCCTATACCATCTTAATCCCTCAACCGTCAATCCTCAACCCTTAAACCCTAATCCCTCAATCCCTATACCCTCTTAATCCCTCAACCCTCAACCCTCAACCCTTCAATATTAATCCCTCTACCCCTATACCCTCTTAATCCTTGAATCCCTCAACCCTCAACCCTTAAACCCTAATCCCTCAACCCCTACCCTCTTAATCCCTCAACCCTATAACCTGTACTCTCTAACCTATTAATCCCTCATCCCTCATCCATAAACCCTCTACCCTCTATCGCCAATCCTATACCCTCTACCCTCAACCCTAATCCCTAAACCCTTAAACCCACTTAGTAAACTCTCTACCCTAATCCCTCAACCCTCTTGACCCTTAAACCCTCAACTCTTAAACCCTTAAACACTCAACCCTAAACCCTCGACCCTTAACCCTAACCCCTTAAACCCTAAACTGTTAAACCCTTCACCCTCTACCCTCTAACCTCTACATCAACCCAATACTCTATACCCTAAACCCTAATCCCTCAACCCTTAATCTCTCAACTCCTATAACCTCTACCTTATATATTGGACCATCAACCCTAATCCCTCGACCCTTTACCTTAAACCCTCAATCTTCAACCCTCAACCCTTAAACCCTCTACCCTTTATCTTATACATTAAACACTCAACCCTCAATTCTCAACCCTCAACCCTTAATCCCTCAACCCTCAATCCTTAAACCCTCAACCCTCTACCCCTTACATTGGACCCTGAACCTAATCCTTCAACCATATACCCTCAAAACTATACCCTAAACCCTCTACCCTCAACCAAGTAAACCCTTAACCCTAAACCCTTAACCCCAAACCCTTCAACCCTAAACACTTAAACCTTAAACCTTCTACCCTATACCCTCAACCGAATACCCTCTACCATCAAACCTATTCCATCAACCCTCAAACCTTAAACCCTAATACCCTAGAAACCATCAACCCTATAGGTCCTCCATCCTAATCCCTCAACCCTATACCCTCAACCCCTATCACTTTCTCTCTATATATACATCTCACCTCTCCCTCCTTCCCTCCCTTCCACCCTCTCTAATTGTCTCTATCTACTGTCTCCCTCTTTCTACATACCTCTCATTCAATCAATCCCTACCACCCTCTCTCACTCCCTCTATCCATCTCTCTTTATGTCCCTCCCACTCCATCCCACTCTCTCCCACTACCTCTCTCTCCCTCTCTCTCATGTCTCTTCCTCCCACCCATCTCTCTCTAAGGTCTCTCCCTCTAGCAACCTACCTAGGTAACTCTCTCTTTGTCTCTCTCCCCTCTCTCTATCTATCCCTCCAACCCTACCTAGATAAGTCCCTCTCACTCCACCCCCCTCTTTCTCTACCTCTATCAGGTCACTCCCTCTCACACCCTCTCCCTCTCTCAGGTCTCTCACTCACACTCCCTCTCTCTCCCACTCCCTCTCTCTCACACTCCATCTCTCTCACTCCCTCTCTCTCACACTCCCTCTCACTACCTATCTTTCAAGTCTCTCCCTCTCACACTCTCAAGTCTCTCCCTCTCACACTCTCATTTCTCTCCCTTTCGCACCCTACCTACATAACCCTCTCTTTCTCTTTCTCTCTCTCTCTCTCTCCCTCTCCATCAATTCTTTCCCTTCGACCCCCCCTCTCTCTCTCCCTCCCTCTATCCCTCCCACCCTACCTAGCTAAGTCCCTCTCAATCCAACCCCTTCTCTCCCACTCCCTCTCTCTTAAACTCTCACTTCAACCCCCTCTCCATCTCTCTAGACTCTCTCTAAATTATCCCTTCGTCTAAAGACATACATAAATGCATACATACAAGCATAATACATTTGTACATATAATCTTACATCCATACAAGCATACATACATACATGTACATAAAAATATATCAGCATACATTAATATATTAGCATTTAACATAAATTAAGACATAACGCGAGTGCGTTATAATGTGCTCGCATTATGTGCTAGTAGACATGTTCCCCGCAGACGCAAAAACCATGTCAAAAGTGAGATATAGCATGAGCGCATTATAACGTGCTCGTGTTATGTCTTGCTTTGGGAATTACCAAAATTTAAGCTTGGTATTTGCCTTGGAATTCCAACCCAAAGGCTTGGAGGGCATTCCCAACGACTAGAGACGTGTTTTTAAAAAATCCACCATATTTCTCATAATCGAGTTCATGCTCACCGTCAGGATTGCACATGGTTCAATATCAAAAAAATCGAGCACATGGGTAATCTTGGGTTATCTCTTAGCTATCCGACAATGTAATTTTTTTCACTTTCTGAAAATGTTAAGTCTTTCATCCATAATTTATTTTATCTGTATATATTTTTTTTTCCAAAAAGTAGTGTTTGCTATTTTTTTCGTTATAAATTAACTGTTCATCAATTTTTCAAATAAATTACATTTTTAGAAACTAGACTCCATTCTAGAAAATTAAAAAATTAAAAAAAAAAAAAAAATCAATTAGTTTCCAAAATTTGTAGGGGTAGCACGGCCAAAATTCTATTTTCAGGATATGTTCACTTCGCAAATTAGTAAAAAATTATCAGAAAAATAATGCATCAACTACATACTATTAGCTAACTTCTGACCATTGCGATTTTAAAAATACTAAAAAAACGTTCACCATACGAGGGTCGTTCAAGAGTTGCTATGTTATGTTTTTCTGACAAAAACAACACCAATTTGTGTACATCCCTCGTTTGAACCCCTTAATCTCAATCATTTTCAAAATAAATTAGTAGTTTAGAAAGTAGACTTAGAGCACTTGAATCCTTCTTTTTGTTCCATCTCAAAATTTTGAGTCTAAGTATCCTCAATTTCACGTCCAAGGTCAGTATTTCCTAATTTCAGAAAAAAGCTGTCCAGTTAAGTCCCCTTTTTGGGAACCATCTTGGTGCACTTACCCATGTTCTAACTCCATTAATCTCATATCATCAGTACATTTTCAATTCTTGTTCCATCATTGCAGTCCTTTACATCACAAATTATATGCTTGCTCACCTAATTCTTTCTATGATATGCTCTAGTGGTTAAGATTGCGCCACTTGTTTTTATCCTATGTTGTCACATTGATCCTTTGTATTGCTCTTATGTATTCACTGGCCCAACACAAAAATGTGATATGTGATGGACATAAGAAAGGAAAGAGATGAAGAAGGAATATGCTAAGAAAATGCTTTACATAGGTGTCACTTTTTCAATGCATCACATACATTATTTGTATCACAGGTTGCACCCAAAGGAGGATGAAGCAACACACGATATGTACTAAAAGCCTTTTGAAATGTTTCATTGCACAAACTCAATGCATCGTGGTTATGGACTGGAGGGGTAAAGACTAAATGTGATGTGTGATGGAAGGGTAAGGAATATGCTCTAGAATATTCCTTGTATTGTGAGGTGCCTTTACATCAATGTTTCATTCTTCTTGGCCCAAGACTTATCTTTGATGTGCAATTGTTAAGATTTTTTTGTGATGTGTTGCATTTTCATTGTATCACACCAATATAGAGCATTGTAGTTTCAAAATTTTCAACCGAGAACAAGAAAATGATATGTGATAGCCTCTAAAATGGAGTTGGTGGCAGGATTCAAAGGTGGCTACATGTCAATTCCATAGTCCATTGCATCTCTTGTTCATATCATGGTTTCATGTCTAAGAACCAAAAAGAAAGGAGTGATTTGTGAAGGGCGTGTTCCAACTGTTGATATTGTTTTAAAACAAATTGATCAATGGCTTAAATTCAAACCTGAACGGCTAATTGATAGTGCACTCCTTTCACTCATGTGAGCCATCTTTTTCCATTAATGGTGTATCTTCTCAAATTTGAAGGCCATAAAGGTATGAATTGTTTAATTTTTTTATTATGTCAACAACATTTTGAAGGCGAGCATGGGAGAGGAGCTTTAGGAAAATAGATTTGAAGGGAAAAATAGCTAGGGTTTCTAGGTGAGTTAATATTTTGTCCTCCTATGCAAGCTTTTCTATAAAAGAAAAATTAAAAAAATGGAACTAGTAGTTGTAAAGGGTTTATGAATTAAGATTTTTTGCAATTCTATTGAATTTTCAAAGAGAAATTTGTAGGTCCTAGTTTTGAATTAGGGAATTATTAGTAGGGTTTATTGCATAATTGAAAGGTTGAAATTTTGCATAATTTTGCTAGGTTGTTGTGTAAGTTTCCACCCTAGTAGTTCAGTCAAAATTATAAAACCCTTGTTCCATACAAATTTGCAAAATGAGTCAAGAAAGAAAGACCTCAAAGGAAAATTTGAAACCTAAGGTTGAGAAACCACAACTAGAAGTATCTGAGACCCAATCTAAGTCAAAGAGGGTGAAAATAGATTTTTCTTCTTTATGTTGCATGATTTAAAGGATTCATTCCCTAGAGAAAAAATAGTTGTAAAGAGACCTATAGGTGAGGGATTTTTTATAAATCACCTGCAAGACAAGGCTAGAGGGATTAGTGAAATTATAGTACCCCAAAGTGGGTGGTATCTCTTCAAATATGTATACAAAAGGTAGAATTTTCCTTGTCCATCACGTAACTTGTGGACCTATGAGGTTGGAAAACTTGTGGTTCCAAATTTATTTATTGAAGTAGATTTTCTCATGGAGATTGATAAATGTTAATGACCCTGAGGCTAGAGTTATCAAAAGTGTGAAAAGGGACTCCTTTGCTGGATATACCTAGGATTTAAATTGTGAGAAATTTTAATCTAAATCCTTTTGCAACAGTAGCCATAAATTTAAATACCTTATTCCTTGAATATGAAAATGATAAATATGGTTACATAAATCATGTGCTCCCAAGGCATAGATGAAGATATTTGAAAATGAAAGAGTGAGGTTCTCTCCAAAGGATTTTTAGCCCTTCAGTTGTGATGATTTTGAACACTACTTCAAAATAACTTATTTTATTTTATGCCAAGTGTTGGGTGGAAAGTTTGATTTAAGGATGCATGTTGCTATAATTACCTTTTCCATGGACATTCAGAATAAGGACTCAAATAGGGGTTTTGATTATGTTTCCCACATTGCAAAGAAAATTCACAAATAGTTGGTGGATTTGAAGGATCTTAATGCTCTCTTATACTTTACTCATTATTCTATGCTTATGCACATGTTGCTGTGGATTGGTCAAAAGGCTTGGGTTGATTTTATGAAGCTCAGAATGACAAATGAGGAAGGAAATGATTTTCTTGTGCAGTGTTGGACTCATTTATGGGATCAAAATTATCCTAATTTTAATTACACTACTTTCAAAAATGGCTTGGTGATGGGAATATTGGATAATTTGTGGGTGAAACCCATGTACAAGATTTCAAGATCAATCAAAGAAATCCTTAGGCCACTTGAGTTTAAGGAGAACACTAAGGTGAACCATAATTGGGGATATTGGTATCTCCATTCATCATACATAGTGTTAAGAGTATATGGTGTCTTGGTGCAACCACATAAGTTGCCCATCTATGTTCCTGATAGGATTTCCTTTTTGGAGATCATGTGGAAAATTGATGCCATGGACAAGGAACATTTCAAGGATGCCAATAAAATATCATTCATTCTTGGTCAATTCTCTTTCTCACATTTTAGAGTATTTTCTAATATGTTAAGAAATTATAGAATGGATGTGGAGAAGGTGATAAATTGTGATCCTAGGGGGTTCATTGACAAAGAAACTGGCAGGTAAGCCTCTATCACCATTTCTTGTATTCACTAGATGTGATTATAAATTTTGCATCTGATGCCCAAGTGCTTGAGAGAAAAATGTTATGGTTACATATTGTTAAAGTTGAAGAGGGAAGGGTTAAAGTCAACCCTATGTATGTAATCCCATATGCACATATTAAAGACCATTTAAAAGGGATATAAAGAGGATAGAGGCATATAAAGAGGTCTCATTTTAAAATATGATTAAGCATGTTGAGGAGGTAGCCAAGATTAAAAAAGGAAGAGCAAGAGGCTAGGTATAGATTCTAGCCAACTCATTCATCTACCTAGGGTCCATCTATTCAATTGATGGAGATTAAGGAGGCACAAGTTGGTGATCCTCTTGTTAATTATTCTACTACAAAGGGGGGAGATTAAAGGGAATAGTAATCTACAAAAAATATTCCAGATGAGGAAGAAGTGCAGTAGAAGTTCCCTTCTCCTCAACCAAATGATGTATTGGATTCTTTTGTCCTTGCTGAGAGGGTTGTTACAACAATGCATGATGAGAATATGTTTGATGATTATGACATCAAAATTATAGCATGCCATTAGTTTATGGATAAGGACTCCTTTGTATAAACAAAGAAATTTAGAGAATTTATAACCCAAGTCAAGAATAATGATATAAAAGAGAGGATTGAGAAAGCCAAACAAGGAGTGGATCCTTCATTGCATGAGGAAGTAGAGAAGCAAGAAGAAGAAAAGATCATACAAGAAATTTCTGTAATTACCCCTGTTGATTGTAGGAGATTTGTTAAAAGAAGTGATATTCTTTTGTTTCCTAGATGGGATTTAACTTCTACAATTTCCCTCGATGCAATAAGAAATGATGCATATCAGAGGAGAGATATGACAAGGTGTATGGTTCCAATTTCAGCCCAAAGTTTTATATATTAGTAATTTGGTCTATGGGAAAAAATATAGGGAAGCTGAGGGTGATTAGATCTGTTGGTTATATAATAGGAGATGTTATAATAAAGAGATCTTTTGAAATGACCCCCACTCAAGTAGCTAAACTAATAGTGCATGATGCCATGTTGAGTGCTGACACAATTGAGATGTCTCAGGAGAAGTATGACAAATTTATGGATAAAAATCATAGGTTACTTCAGGAATACAACAATCTAAAGACCACTAATTCCCTGGAGAAAAAAACAATGAAAGCCCTTCCACCTCCTACCTCAACTCAAGAGTTCTCAACACTATATAGAGACACATTGTCCCTCAAAATTTAGATATTGAAGGATGAATTAAAAATAGCCAAAGAAAATGAGGTAAAGGATAAGGAGGAGACTTTAAAGGTGTCACAAAAAAATGATGATTTCTTGGCACACAGAATTTCTTGCATTCTACATAAGCTGGATAATGTGTGGGATGTGTACAAGAACATTCATGAGGCCTACCAAAGACATTCTGATGTGCGAGATATTTTTTAGAATGTATGGAGTAAGTGGAGTACAATAGTTGGAGCTTTGAGATAAATTATGGCACACATGGAAGGTGATCCTGAAGCACCTACAAATCTACCATAGATAGTGAAAGAAATGAATTATTGGGAGAAATTTTTTCTTTCCATAAAAAGGTGGGTATGCAACTCAAAAGTAAGGTGAAGATGCTAAGTGAAATGGAGGAGAGGGGTGTGCCAAATATTTTGAATGAAGAATGAATGCTAAAGGACATCACCACCTAGAAGGGAGAATTTTGGAACCTTGTCCATTCTTTGTCTAATTTCATCTACATCTCTAGCAAGCCTGATTATGCAAATTTGAATAATATTATTGATGATCTATTCAGAATGAAGATTGATTTGGATGGGTTTATAAAAGAGGCTAGGACAATAATTGATGCTAGGTACAACTTGCATAATTCTAAGGTGTAAAATTTATTGGATACTTAGTGGCTAGAAGAGGAGGAGTGAAACACATGGCTTGAAAATATTACAAGTTAAGAATTTTTTGTGAAAATATTTTAAAAGTTTTCTCCTCTAGAGTGCAAAAGTGTTGATGTAATATGCTGGTGTGGAAGATGTACTTTATCCTTTTCCTATTTTTATGCTTTCTAAAGTTTTGGAAACATGTGAAGATGGAGAAAAAGGAATATTAGGTTTGTTGTATAGCCATCTTCTTCGATAAAGTGCCTTTTGGGAGGTGGGAATATCTTCTTCAACAAATGAAAATAACTTTTTTCTCATATGGAATATTTTCCCATGAGCTATTATAGCTTTCCTCTTATGGAATGTATTAGAAATTTTCAAATGAAAATGTGACAAGTTTAATCGACCTGAAGCTTGTTTCTCCCTTGTTCTATAAAAGTTAATTCAAGGCCAATTTCACGGGATGATTGATCTCAAAAATAATTTGTGATGTAAGAATAGATAATAGAAGTCAAGTCTTTTTCTTAGGTTATTGAGTTTGCATTTTGCATATGTTGTATAATAGTACTAGCATCTAAATATAAGAATTGGAATAATTCTGAATTAGTTGTCTCCTATTGTACACTTTTCATGAATTATTAATGAAAATAATCAAGGATATTTCATTTGATCTCCATTGTTATTCTAGTGGATGTATACTTTTATCAATGTTCTGATTCAAAGAATTAGTTAAAATACTTTGATAAAAGTGTAGGTTTATGTATTTGTGTGCAAGGATTTGGTAAGGAGATTTGATTTAGGATGTTGAGTCCAATTTTGTAATGAAATATTGTAAAATATTTGTAATGTTAGGATTTAAATGTTCTCATGCATCATGATTAACATTGAAGTTGACTCCATTACCTAGGATCAAGGAACTAATCTAGGATCTATGCCATAAGTTGCAAGTTATAGGATCTTTCAAAATTCAAAAGAACAAATACTAAGATTCATTTTACTTGAAATTAAATTCATTGAATTTTTACATAATTCCATATTCTCTCACTTTAGAATGTTAAATGTTGTATAGGATTAGCTAGATCTTTGAATTATTTCATCTATCAAGCAGAATATAAGAGAATATATCTATTATTTTACAATGTATGAGGTAAATTAGCACAAGAGTATCTTAATTTCATTGTATGGTATCACCCTCTTGGCTTTTGTAAAGACAAAAGTGTAGAGGGAAAGTTATTGCAAGTTTCACATATTCGTTGGTCAATCCCTCTAGATAGCTAACCATTGGAAATGGAAAAATCTGTAGGTTGTCTATGAGATCAACTTGGTATTTTAATAAACACCAATAGATTGGTGACCCTACTGGGGATAAATTTGTTTAAAATCTCTAGTTCAAGATCTTTTAGAGTCAAAGTCATAAAAATTCATTATTCTTTGTTATGTTAAGAATAATTTCATAATTTTTTCTCATCATCATTCAATTCTATATTTTTTGATTGGACATTCTAGGTCTCATTTGTATTTCACTACAAAGTTGTGTCTAGGTCTCTCTATATTGACAATTCTTTTGAAGAGACATTAAATATTAATTCAAATTCCCATTAATTGGGTGGAAACCTGTCTCTTATGCTAGTGCATTACAAATTTATTGAATGAAAGAGAGAGAGAATTGTGAGAGGTTTCAAGAGTCAAGAAAGGCACCAAAAACCATTTCAAGAAGTATCTTGAGAAGACAACCTGTTTTCCTCTTTTTCACAAATTTCTCAATATCCTCGACATCCTCATCATGCAACAAACTTCCCAAACACATAGTTGAAATCAATGAAAACACTAGTTAGTAGACATCCTATTGACATCAATGAAAACACCTTTATACTTGTAAAATATCCCCCTTTTTCATTGATGGTAACACAAGATGTGAAAAACCATCAAAGATAACATAACAGCTCTGAACACACTTTCTCATGATTTCCTTTCTTTTCTCCCCCTAAATAGATAAAAAATTTACATGATACTTTCTCCCCCTTTGACATCAATGGAAAAGGAAGTTTTTTTTGCATTGTTCTTCCCCTTTGACATTGAACCAAGATACTTGCTCTGAATACTCCCCCTTAGGAGTAAACCTAACCAAATCAGCAACCTAATGACAAAACATGACACTACCTACTCCTCCTGAGAGGTAGCCACCAACATCAATCTAGAAAAGAGATAAATCCATAGATCCATTGGACTGGTGCATCTCCATATGCATCTAGTTTAGAGAAGGAGGGGCAATAATCCCCAACTTCTCTTGAAGATACTCAAAAGTATCCTTAAGAAGATACCTAGTAAATATGTCATCAATCTAATCCTTTGTAGGTACATACTTGATCAAGCTTTACCTCATTCTCCATTACCTTCTCTCTCAGAAAGTGATACCTAATTGATATATGATTTTTCCTTGAATTCATCACTAGATTCTTTGAAATGTTAATTGCACTTGTATTATCATAAAAGATAGATATAAACTCACCATAAACTACTCTCATATCCTTCAATGTTTGTCTCATCCATAAAACTTGTGTATAGCAAGATGTTGCTACAATATACTCAACCTTTGTAGTGGATAAAGAAATTAAATCTTTCTTATTACTTAAACATGACACCAATCTACATCCAAGAAAGAATGCACAGCCACTTGTACTTTTTTTGTCATCAACACAACCAGCCTAATCTGCATCTATATAAGCACTTAATATGAAATCAATATCCTTAGGATAGCACAAGTCATAATCTAGAGTGCCTCTTAAATATTTTAATATCTTTTTCATAGCTTCTACATGTGTTTCTTTAGGATCTTCTTGAAACCTAGCCATAAGACAAACTTCATGCATGATATCTGGTCTAGTAGTAGTTAGATATATTTGTCCACCAATCATAGATCTATAGTTTCTATGATCAGCCTTGGGTGAGTCATCATCTTTTCTCTATTTATAACCAATCACCATAGGAGTGCATATCGATTTGGAGTCTTCCATTCCAAACTTCTTCAAAATCTCTTTGAAAAACTTGACTTTTAAATGAAAATCCCTTTTTTTTTTGCATTATTTCTAGCCCAAGGAAGAAATTCATCTCCCCAAACATTGACATTTCAAACTCTTTCTACATCTCTTCAAAAAATTTCTTACACATAGCTTCATTTCCACCAAAGATAATATCATCCACATATACCACCACTATCAAGATTTTGTCTTCCTTAATTTTGAAGTAAATATTACTGTTTGTGGTGCCTTTACTAAATCCTAGTTGTATCAAATATTTGTCCAATATTGCATACCAAGATCTGGGAGCTTGCTTCAGTCCATATAACGCCTTTTTAAATTTACAAACCATATTGGATTGATCTAACAACTAAAATCCTTTTGGTTGCTCCATGTAAACCTCTTCTTCCAATTCTCCATTCAAAAAAGAAGACTTCACATCCATCTGATAAGCATTAAAGTCTTTGTATGCTACAAATTCCAAAAACATTTTGATAGCTTCCATCCTAGCCACAAGGGAAAATGTATCCTCAAAGTCTATTCCTTCCACGTGTGAGTAACCCTTATACACAAGTCTTGCCTTATTTCTCACCATTTCTCCATTCTCATTTAGCTTTTTTCTAAATACCCATTTAGTTCCAATTATCTTCTTGTTTTCCTGTCTAGGAACCAATTCCAAGGTTTGATTTTTCTCAATCTACATAAGTTCTTCCATTGCCTTTATCCAATGTTCATATTTGTATGCTTCACTCACTTTTTTAGGTTCAACTTTAGAAAGTAAACATAGATTTACCTCAACTTTAATTGCCCCACTTCTTTTCAATACTCATTTCCTCTTGTCTCTAATGATCTAATCCTTGGAATGATTCTTTTGTACATACTTAGGAGTCTTAGGGGTCTTCTCTGGAGCTTCTTCCTCTTCATTTTTCACTTCTTTTTCCTCAACTTTTTCTTCTTCTTCTTCTTCTTCTTTGCAATCAGGTTCATTTGATACATATCCATCTACTGCAATTGAATTCTGCAAGTTCTCATCAACCTTAATATTTGCACTTTCAACAATCTTTCTCAGCCTTTTGTTGTAACAATCATAATCTTTTCTTTTAGTAGAATATCTAAGTGATGCGGGAGCATACATGGCCTTGAGCAATCCTATATCACTAAAAAATGGTTTGATTTCTTTTTGGTTAATTTTAGAGTGAAATTTCATTTGATTTATGAAATTAAAATTTTTATTGTGGGAGAGATGTAGTTTCAGGTCATATGATTGTAATATCAATTTTCCATTTAAATTAAGTCAAACCCATTGGTGACATAGTGGAGACCAAGTTTAGTAAATCTGAAAAATCAAGAAAAGAAAAATGTGGGTGTGGCTTTTAGGAGTTATGTATTAGATCAAGGTTGAACTTGAGTGTGTGAGTAAACCACTGAAGAGAGGCAACTTGCACCAGGATCTATGTGTTGTGGGTTTACAGCCATGTTTGCTAGAGGAAGAGGAAGAGGAAGAGGAGAAATTTTTTGTAAGGGATGATGATTTTAGAGATTTGAGAAGATAGGTTGAGACTCTACAAGAAGAAATAAGAAGGGTATTTGCAAGGGTAAGAGACCTAAGAAGTGATGATGAAAGTATGGATATTTCTAGTCAAGTTGGAAGCCAAGAAAGTGCAAGAGCAGCAGTTGCCAATGATCTTCTACTAATTACATTATCAAAGATGGGGAAAAGGCCTAAAATGGATGTGCCTAACTTTAATGGGAGTTTAAATCTAGAATAATTAGTGGATTGGTTGAATGAGATGGAAGAATATTTCAAATTTGAGGAGATAGAGGATCTAGACAAAGTAAGATATGCCAAGACAAGATTGAAAGGGCATGCCTCTATATGGTGGAGAGAGGTTCAATTAGGAAGGGGGAGAAAAGGAAAAGAAAATTTTACCAGATGGGATAAAATGGTGGAGAATCTTAAAAGGCAATTCATTCTAGTAGACTATGAATTATATTTGTTTAAGAGAATGCAAGGTCTAAAATAGGGCAGAAAAACATTTAAATAGTACACAAAAGAATTCCATAGAATTCTTATAAGAATCAAACATTCAAAGGTGACAAAGGAGAAATTTTCAAGGTATATCAATGGGTTAAGGTCAAGCATTCAAGAGGATATGGAATAGTTATAGTTCTAACAATGTTGGATGCCTATCAAACAACCCTAAAAATTGAAGAGAGGTTAAACAAGAGGTTTAAAACAAGAAAAAAGGAAGAGGACATGGAGGAAAGGTAGGTGGAAGAACCTACAAGAATGAAGATAACTAGAAAAAAGAGATCCAAAAATGAAGAGGGCAGCAATAGGGCAGCAAAGTATGATGAAGGAAAAAGTTCAAGAGAACAAAATTTTAGAGGTAGAGGTAGAAGGCATGGCTTTGGTGGAGGCCAATTTAGAGGCACTTGCTTCAAATGTGGAGAAGAGGGACACTGGGCTTATGATTTTCCTCACACCAAAGAGAAACCAAAAATAATAGAAGAGTATCAAGGAAGGGGAAAAAATGTCAATTAAGAGGAAGATGCACCTTCCTAACAATCAGAAGATGTAAAAGAAGGATAAGTCTTGATGACAAGGAGATAACTCTTTAATAATGATAGTGAACCAATACAAAGGAAAAAGTTTTTCAAAACAAGGTACAAATGTGAAGGGAGAGTATGTAACATTATTGTGGATAGTGGAAGCATGAATAACCTTGTGTTCGAGGAGGTGGTGAAGATGTTGAATCTTGAAAGAAGAAAACATCTTAAACCATACCAGATAGCTTGGGTGCAAGACACACAAAATTTACTTGTGAATGAGAAATGCAATGTGAAGTTCAAGGTTGGAAACTATAGTGATGAGATTATATGTGATATCATTCCCATGGATGCTTGCCACATTTTTCTAGGTAGACTATGGCAGTATGATAGGAGAGATATTCATGATGGGTGTACCAACACCTTCACCATTGTAAAATATGGATTGAAGCATAAGTTGAAGCCTTTGAAGGAGGAAAGTGTTCAAGTTTGTGGCAATGCTCGAGTTTTTTTGGTTGATGCAAGGAGATTTATTGATGGTATGAAGCATGAGAAGGTTTGCTTTGCCATCATTCCAAAGACTAATAATGAGGTGGTGGAAGAAGTTCCTATAGAAGTTTCATATTTTTTGAAGGTGTTCAAACACATTGTATTAGATAATGCACCAGAGGGAATCCCACTGATGAGGAAAATCAGTCACCAAATTGATTTGGTTCCAAGGGAAAGTTTTCCAAACAAGGAAACCTATAGAAAGTAAAGAGGTAAATAGACAAGTTGCTGATTTATTAAACAAAGATTTGACAAGAGAGAGTTTAATACCATGTGCAGTGCATGTTGTTATATCACCAAAGAAAGGAGGAGAATGGAGGATGTGCACAGACTCTAGGGCTATCAACAAGATCACAATAAAATATAGATTTCCATTACCAAGGATGGATGATATCATGGATTGCTTGAGTGGAGTAACATATTTTAGCAAGATTGATTTGAAGAGTGGGTATCACCAGATAAGGATACGTGAAGGAGATGAATGGAAGACGACATTCAAGACAAAAGAAGTTTTTTATGAGTGGTTGGTCATGCCATTTAGGATAACCAATGCACCCAATATGTTTATGAGACTTATTAATGAGGTTTTGAAGAAGTTTCTTGGGAATTTTGTGATTTTTTATTTAGATGACATTCTTATTTTTAGTGAAAAACTTGAGGAACATTTGATGCATATTAGATGTGTTTTTGAGAAGCTTAGGGAAGAGAAATTGTTGATCAATATTAAGAAGTGCAGCTTTTTGAAGAAGGAATTAGTATACTTGGGTTTTGTGGTGTCAAGTAAGGGCATCAAGATAGACCTAGAGAAGGTGAAAGCGATCTTGGAGTGGCCTACACCAAAAAAAGTGACCGAGGTGAGATCATTTCATGGTTTAGCTAGTTTCTACAAAAAGTTCATAGGATGATTTAGTAGCATATGTGCCCAACTAACAAAACCCATGAGAGGTGATAAGAAGGATTTCATATGGACTTTGGGGGCAGCAAAGAGTTTCAATGTGTTGAAGGCAAAAATTATAGAGCAACTTGTGTTAGCACTCATATTTCAAAAAGGTTTTCCAAGTGGATTGTGATGCAAGTGGAAGTTGCATTGGAGTTGTTTGAGCCAAGAAGGTAAAACTATTGCCTACTTTATTTAGAATTTAAATGATGCTAAGAAGTATTCAGTGTATGATCAATAATTTTATGCTATTGTGTAAGCATTGAAAAAGTGGAGACACTATTTATTGGCTAAAGAGTTTGTTTTATATACTAATCATAAAGCATTACAATATTTGGGTAGCCAAGGTAAGCTTAGTCAAAGGCATATGAAATGGGTTGAGTTCTTGAAAAGTTATACATTTTTTTTAAAACATAGAAGTGGGAAGTCTAACCAAGTTGTATATGGCTTGAGTAGAAGACAAAACTTGTTGGTTGATATGTAGGTTGAGGTGGTTGGATTTGTATGAAGAGGAACCTGATTTTGGGGAAGCATGGAGAGTTTTCAAAATTCATATTTCAGTTTATAGTACAAAGTGGTTGGACTATCTCATCCAATATGGAATACCATTTCAAGGTAACAAGTTGTGCATTCCAATAAGTTCAATGAGGTTAAATCTAATCAAGGAAAAGCATAGTGGTGGACTTGCAGGTCATTTTGGCATGGATAAGATATTGATGCTTGTAGGTGAGAAGTATTATTGGCCAAAAATGCAACAAGAAGTGGGAAAGTATGTGCAAATTTGTGGTGTGTGTCAAGTAACCAAAGGATTGAGTAAAAACATTGGTTTATATCAGTCACTACCTATGCCCAAGAGGCCATGGGAGGACATAAGTATTGAATTTGTGCTTGGTTTACCAAGGAAACAAAGAGGATATGACATTACCTTCATTGTGGTTGATAGGTTTTCTAATATGACACACTTTATTCCTTGTCATAAGACTAACGATGCGGTGAATGTTGCAAATTTAATTTTTATAGAGGTTGTGAGACTTCATGGCCTTCCAAAGAGCATTGTTTCTGATAGGGATACAAAATTTGTGGGCTACTTCTGGAGGACTTTGTGGAAGAAGCTCAATATTGATCTAAAGTTTTTCTCAGCATACCACCCTCAAACAAATGGCCAAATAGAGGTGGTGAATAGGAGTTTGGGAAATCTACTGAGATGTTTAGTTGGAGACAAATCAAAGGTGTGGAATTTGGTCATACCTCAAGCTGAGTTTACCTACACTAACTTAGTCAATAGGAGAGTAGGAAAATCTCCATTTCAAATTGTCTATTGCAGCATCCATATAGGTGTTTAATATTTAAATCAGATTGACATAAGTGTGAAGAAGAGTGCAAATGCAGAGGACTTTGCAGAGTGCATGAAGGGCTTGCATGAGGAGGTTAGAAAACATATCAACAAAACGAACATTTTATACAAGGATAATGTTGATATGAAGAGGAGACATAAGGATTTTAAAATTGGAGATAATGTAATGGTACATTTGAGGAAGGACAGGTTTCTAGTTGGCACCTACACCAAGCTAAAAAATGAAGAAGGTTGGACCATGCAAGGTGTTGAAAAGACATGACTCTGGTAATGCATATGAAGTTCAGTTGTCTAGTGATCTTAATATATCTCCTATATTTAATGTTTTTGATCTAACCATGTTCTATGAGAATTAAAATTATTAATTTACATCAAAGGGGCAGCCACAAGACTTCATATAGAAATCTGATCAAGAAAATATTGAATCAATTCTTGATAGAAGGGTGGAAAGAAGCACTCAGAAGAAGCAATACATGGATTATCTTGTGAAGTGGTTTGGGAGACCTATGGAGGATGCATCATGATTATCTAAGGCTAAGATTAATTTTCTTGGGTACCCATTGGAGAAGTGATATGACCACTTTTCAAATACTATGGGTGTCTGGTGCAGGAGCATCCATGGCCTTGAGCAATCCTGTATCACCAAAAAAGGTTTGATTTCTTTCTGGTTAATTTTGGAATGGAATTTCATTTGATTTATGAAATTGAAATTTTTATTGTGGGAGAGATGTAATTTCATGTCATATGATTGTAATTTCAATTTTCCTTTTAAGTTGAGTCAAACTCATTGGTGATATAGTGGAGACCAAGTTTAGTAAAAATAAAAAGTCAAGAAAAGAAAAATGCGGGTGTGGCTTTCGGGAGTTACATTTTATTTGAATTTTTCTTTTAGCCCCTTCAAATATTATTCATAAAAAATAGGAACCCAGAGGTGGGTGCCCAGGAATAGGAAAAATAATTTTTTTCTTTCTTTGGTGAAAGCAATGTTGGAATAAAAGTCATAAAATCCTCCAACAAGTAGTGGGTGTAGTGGAGTTGTTTTATTGCAATATTTTATTTGATTTTTGGAGTAAATTGGGAAAATTAGAGAGAGTGGCATTGAGATTGGGAATTTGAATGAAATTCATGGCAATGTAATCTATATGCAATACAAATTTAGTGTAATGCAAATCCCAGGAAATACAAAAGAAAAATTCATTTTCATTTTGGAGTTAGTCTTTCTAGAGAAGGGAAATAAGAGATACCAAGTGTATCATATCTCTATAGTGTTTTTATTGATGTTGATGGTAGATTTGAAGGGTGTATATATGATTTGATATCTTCCAGAGTTGCAAAGATTGATGTGTGAAGTTGCATTGGTGAAATTTGTGATTTTTGTAGGTGTGAAGGTTGAGAGCCAACCTTTGATTGCTAAGTAAATATTTTGATGTTCATTTCTGATTTGAATATATTTTCAAGGGCATGTAATATCCCACAACCCTCAAAGGGTTTATGTAAGTGTTTGGTTGTGTTATAGGTCAAAGGTTGTGTTGCAACCTTGGATTTTGGTGAAGATAAATCTTATTTCATTTATGATTTTTGTATGCATTGAAAGGGAATGTAACAAACCACAAACCTTGTGGTTGTATGTAATTTCTTGTTAAATTTTCAATTTTTTGAATGAAGGAGTTGTTGGTTGCAAATTGCAACCTACCTGTTCAAAATTTACAGAGATAAAACTTCTGATTTTGATGTTATTTGTATTGGGTGAGTGTGAAAAGAGAATTAATTGTGAGAGTAAATTAGAATTAATTTACCACTCATATATCAAGAAGATACCTTCATTAGACCTTGCATCAAACTTTTCTAATTTTTCTTCATCTCTCCTGATGTAAAATTTGCTTCCAAATACTCTAAAGTACTTCATAGTAGGAATCCTTTCATACCATAACTCATAGGGAGTTTTTGTGTTGTTAGCTTTAGCTTGAACCCTATTAAGTATGTAAATAATAGTATGAATTTTTTCTCTCTAGTAGACTTCCAACAAATTTTCTTCTTTCATCATTGTCCTAGCAGCTTCTTGAATAGTCTTGCTTTTTCTCTCAACCATTCCATTATGCTAAGGATCTCTATGGGCAAACAAGTGCCTCTTTATTCCATGAACCTCACAAAACATGTTAAAATCATTGGAGGTGAATTATCCACCTCTAATAGACTTCAAACATTTTATTTTCACATTCATTTCATTCTCAACCATAGCTTTAAATACCTTGAATCTATCTAATGCACCAGATTTATCTCTAAGAAAATTAGCCCATGTCATTCTAAAATAATCATCAATCAAAAGCATAAGACACCTATCACCTTAAAAGAATTTTCACCATTGTAGGACCACAAAGATCTATATGTATTGATTCTAGTATTCAAGTAACATATTGTTCCTTTCCTTTGAAATTGCTCCTTACTTGCTTTTCAAATTGACAATTCTTGTAGATAGCATTGATAGGCTTTGTAATTCTTGGTAGATCTCTTACTGCATGAATTGAACTGATTCTCACCAAATTATCAAAATTCATGTGACACATCCTCTGGTTCCATAACCAAATTTCATTAATCTGAGACATTAAGCAATGACCATTAATGCCCTTAAGCTGATAGATATTTCCATATGTCCTCTTACCAGTAGCAATCATAGTTCCAATCCCCTTTCTAATCTCAAATGTTTCAACACTAAACACAAGATTATATCCTTTGCTACACATTTTTCCAACACTCAAAAGATTATGCCTTAAACCCTTAACATAGTAAACATCTTTAGTATTATGCTTGTCATAAAAACTAATTGAACCTATTCCACAAATCTTAGCTCCTAAATCATCGCCAAATTTAACTAATCCTCCATCATACTTTTCAAGTTTAACAAACTTTATTTTTTCTTTGCTCATGTGATTAGAGAAGCCATTGTCAACAACCCAATAATTCTTATCTTCTTTAACATGAAAAGAAAAAACCAAAGTACCTTCAATCTTATCCTTCTTCTTTGGAACACTTTCCTTCACAAAAATTTTAGGGTTAGCAGAACTAGATTCTTCTTTTATAGCCAAGAACAACTATTCATTATCATCAAAATATCCATAATCAGATTCATCAGTAGAAATACCAACATCTTCTTTGACATAGGAATCTCTTTAAATCATCTTTCCTTTATTCTCCTCACTCTTATTGTTCATAGATTTGTTTGGACATCTAGAAGCATAATGACCTACATTCCCACAACTAAAGTGTTTGAAAGGTAGTTTACCTTTGTACTTCCTAGTGCCATTTTTCATCCTTCTTACAAAGTTAGCTTCCACATCATCAAGATCTTCTCCATCTGAATCTTCAATCTTTTCTATTTTTCTAGCCTTAAAATCAGCCTCCACTTTTATACCATTTTTCAAATCAAGATTTATCATTTCAAATGTAGTGTACTAATCAACTGATCTCTAGAATAAGTATTAAAATTTTCAAATTCCTCAATAGAAGATACCTTTTCACTGTATGAATCATGAAGAGTTCTAAGAACTTTATTTACCACCCTTGGTTCTTTAACTTGTGCACCAAGACCTCTCATAACACTTACCAATTCATCAACTCTCTGCATGTAGGTTGAAATTATTTCATTTTTAGACATTCACATAGTCTCAAATTGTGCCTTCAAATTTTTTAACTTTGCTTGTTTGACCTTTTCATCTCCTTCATAAATACTTTCAAGCTTATCCCAAACATCTTTAGTAGTCTTAAGATTCATAACTTTAACCAATTCATAATTTGAAATACTGTTCATCAGAATAAATCTTACCTTAGCATTTACCTCATGTATTTTGATCTCATCACTTATGCTTGGACCATTAATTGGTGCAGTATATTGATTCTTTATTTCCTTTTCAATTTCAAATCCATGAGCTACTAGATATCCTTCCATTTTTTTCTTCTAGATTTCATAATCTATTCCATCAAATATAGGGCAATCAATTTGCTTCACCATCCTAGATCTGCCTTAAGCGGTTAAGCTCTTCTCCAAGGTACCTTGCTCTAACAAAAATTGTTGAATGAACAAGAAAAATAAGAGGGGGATGAATCAGTTGTAGCAAATTAAAACTTCAAAACCCTCAACAGTAATCATATCCACATGCATTCATGAAACCCTTATTCTATTAAAGTGATTAAACATGAAATGCATATAACATAAATTTAAATAACAACACGATACACAAGAGAACACTATATATACATGGAAAACCCAATGAGAAAAAAACCACAGTGAAGATTAGCTCACAATATAAGTAATTGCAAAATTAGTATAAGTGCTCACTACCAGAATAGGAAACATTGTCCAAGAAGGCTCACAACTAGGGTTCACTTCCATAGAAATAACACAAGAAGATACAAGAGAAATATTACACAGAAAAACTTTTGAATGCAAGAAGGAATCCAACACTTTCGCAACCTTTCATGAAATATTTCAGACACCTTCAACTCACTGCCTTTAAGAATCCAACACTTTGAATTTTGCACTACTCTGCTCAAATTCACATATATACTTCTACAATTCACATCACTCACATCACTCACATCAATCTCACATCTATCTTGTCTTTCTCTTTCATCTCAAAATAACATTATTCTTATTTATATCAACCTCAACCTCAAGAATCTTCTCCAAAGTCGACAACTATCTGTTATACTTACAAATTCAAATTAGGTCGGCACCTGAATATTCCCATGGTGGATAGGAATGAAGGAAACCCAAATAAATCCTTAATTAGGACCCGACTTAATCCTAACACACTTCAACACACTTTCAAAACTTTGCATGTAGTGCTAACATGAGGTCAGCCAATACTCATGCTAAACACCATAAACATTAAGTACAAACTTCCTTAAATCAATAAAAAACTTCCAAACAAAAAAAATCACTTGAACACAATCTAGAATAATCCTTGAACCACCTAAGATCCAACAAAGACTTCATCCAAACATGCAACATAGAAATTCTCCAACCTAGAACATCTGATAAACCTTATTTGGACACTAACACATGAAACACATACTGTACTATACCAAATAAAGTGAAACCTTGAATTATAAAAGATATAAAAATTATAAGAAACTTCCCAAATCCACACAACCTGAAGCTAGGTTTTGGAGAAACACGGAGAAAATACCTTTCTCCCAGGCCATAAAAAAAATCATTGAAAACCTGGTTCACACATTGGTGAAAATATCTCACTCTATACAATGATCTAGAAACCCAAATTCTAAATATAGCAGACTCTAACAACCTTGAACAACATACCAAATCCACATAGGAATATCATCAACATAGAAGAAATGTGCAGCACATCTCAGAGCACATTCTGAACACTTGCACAACACTGTTTTCCCCATTTATCAAATTTTCTCAAAAGCACTTGGAAATCAAGTACTAGAGACATCATCTCAGCTCATTACTTCATTCCAACTCATCTTCAGACACTAAAAAATAAATATATCTCCATGTACTCATAACACTTCCTCAATATCTCAACTACACATGCACAACCTACAACAGCCTATTTTCCTCCTTTTCACAATTTTCTCAATATCCTCGACATCCTCATCATGCAAAAAACTTCCCAAACACATAGTTGACATAAATCACAACACAAGTTAGTAGACATCCTATTGACATCAATGACAACACCTTCATACTTGCAACATACACTACATGCATATAAATTATTTTCCATCAACTAAGAATTGGACATCATAGGTAAATTCCTCAAAGATATCAAAAACAAAGAGAGATTGTTGTAGAGGGGACCTACATGATCCCATAGCCTAAAAAAAAAATGTTTCTAAGTGACACAGTCTCTGAGTAACATCTCATCAAATATTTTTGACTTTTGCACTATGTACTCTTAAGGGATATTTCCAATACAATGTACCTCAGACTGTTTCAGCATGTTTGGGTGAAAAAAATGACCATTCCTATCCTAAATGTACCCACCTGAATTTTTTGGAACTGTCGGTTTGGTTGTACAAGGAGAAAAAAAAGTTACACTCCTTTGCAACTTTACATTGCATGCATTTGACAACTTTTCCATCAACTAAAAACTGGACACCATGGGAAAATACCTCAAAGATATCAAAAAATAAGAGAGGTTATTGTAGAGGGGCTCTACTTGATCTTGTAGATTTGGAAGTATTGTTTCTAACTAACACAATTTCTGAGAAATAGCTCCTCAAAGATTGCTATTTTTTTGTACTTTGGTCTCTTAAGAGACTTCACTAGTATAGTGTAGCTTATATTGTTTCAACATGTTTGGGTACAAAAAAGGACCTTGTCTAGAATATACCCCCGAATCTGGATGTGTTGGAATTGTCGGTTTGGTCACACGAGGACCAAAAAGAAAGTTACACCCCTTTGCAACTTTACACTACATGCATTTGACCCATTTTCCATCAACTGAAAACTGGACACCATAGGAAAACACCTCAGCGATATCAAAAATAGAGAGAGTTTATTGTAGAGGGTACCAACATGATCCTGTATCCTCAAACAAAATATTTCTAAGTGACACGGTTTCCAAGTAACAACTCATCAAATATTTTTTCCTTTTTACACTTTGGACTCTTAAGGGATATCGTCAGTACAATGTAGCTCAAACTATTTCAGCATGTTTGGGTGCAAAAAAGGACCATTCCTAGCCTAAAAATACCCATTTGGACATGTTAGAATTATTGGTTTGGTTGCACAAGGTTTAGAACAAAAGTTACACCCCTTTGCAACTTTACATTGCATGCATTTGACACTTTTTCCATCAATTGAAAACTGGACACCATGGGAAAAAACCTTAGAGATATCAAAAACCAAGAGAGGTTATTGTAGAGGTTCCCTACATGATCTTGTAGCCTTAAACTGATTTTTTCTAAGTAACATGGTCTTTGAGTAATAGATTTTCAAATATTGTTTCCTTTTTGCACTTTGGACTCTTAAGGGATATTGTCGAAACAATGTAGCTCGAGCTATTTCACCATGTTTGGGTGAAAAATAGGACCATTCCTAGCCTAAACATACTCATCTAGATGTCTTGGAACTATTGATTTGGTCACATGACAAACAAAATAGAATCTACACATGCACCTTCCTCAACTTCTCGAGATTGGGAAGAATCTCTTAATTGAATACATTATCTATCTCATTCATTTTAGTATGCTTATTTTTCATGTTCTTTTAGAGAAGACTAACTTCCTTTTCATTGAAAATAAAATATCCTTCTTATCTTTTAATTCACTTTCTAAGTGGCTAATTTTAGTCTTTAGTTGTTTTGCTTCAATTTCAACACTTCCAACTATTTCTTTTGCATCTACAACTTGACCATCCACATATTTTTCCTCATCTCTACTGCTATTACCTGTTAACACCCCTTAGTATTCCTTTTCATGATCTTGTAACTTCTTTTTCATATATTTTATTTTGATCTTTAGATTATTTAATTTGTCATCAATGCTTAGGAAAACATCTATTTGTTTGATGCAGTTTTGAATGTCTTGAATACTTTCATGTGTCCACCGCACTGATTCTCTTTCTTTGCACTTACATTTGATATTGCTTTATCATCTATTTCTAGTTTTATTTTCTCCATCGTAGTCTTAAGTACAAGAATCTTTGACTCTATTTGTTCAAATCCACCTATAGCATTATCTCTCACTTTATTTTACTACACAAATTCTTACCAAGTACAAAACCTCTTGAGTTTTTCCACTTCTCCATTTCCATTTTACTATTCCACATACTGCATAGGAACCTTGAAAATTCTCAAGAGTAAGAAGAATCTCTTCATTCAATACATTATTTATCTCATTCACTTTGTTTTACTTCTTTTCAAGTGCTTTTAGGGAAGATTCCTTTTTTATTTCATAAACTCTTAACAAGATTGATTTTGATAATATATGATATGAATTATGATTGGGTGATGAGATATGGTAAAAGATGATAAATATTGGATATGATATGATATTATATAGATTGGATAGGAAGATAAGGATGGTCAATGATGAAAGAAAATTTGATGACAATGATAAGATGATAAGGGTAGGCTAATGGCCAAAAGGACCAAGGTCTAAGGATGATGGTTGTCATGACTAGCTTATGATAATGGATGAAAATGCTAAGATGAGGGAAATATGATATATTTTGGATGGATATGATGGAAATGGTTTTTTTTTCAGGTGAAATGATGGTTGAGGAAGGGTCTCCCAAGTTTGACATAGGGTTGCAAAGGTTAAGTTTGCAAATTGAGATCTCTATATGGTCAAATGGTGAAACCATAAATATACATATAATCTACCCAATATTCACTATATATGAGTAAAAATACAGCAACAAGGAAATACAAATATATGTAAACTTGGAACCAAAACATATGTCAACTTGAAATATAGAAATCAAAGGTATAACTATCAACTACAATACATTAATATGAATAACATTACTTTACAAAATCAATGTGCATACTTACAAATTAATCCAACAAACCATCGAGGTATGCTCTACTCTTTATTGTGTCAAGCATTCCCTCATGGTTAGACTCGCACACCTTCCACAAGGTATTTTTCAAAGGTCTACCCCGATATTGTATCAAATGAACATTGGATGCCACATCAAGGTTTGAGTAATGAAGAATATTTTGATGCATGTCAAAGTCTTGAAACAACCAAACATTAACACTCTTATGTGGATACCTTCTAAGCCAGGTTCTAGTAACAACCATCAAGCCTATAGGGTATTCAATATTTTCTCCATCTGTAATTGGGTCCTCCAATTTATTTTTGGCCTCAACACTATGAAACAAGCAATAATTTGTTCCCTCTTCACTATATTCATCTGCAATAATTGCATAAACATTCCCTACATTGATATGTTTAGAAAATTAGATGAAATTAGTCAAAATTACAAAAAAAATACAAAGTAAGATAACATTAGGAATTTCAAAAACTATGTAAGTAGATATATTAACTAGTTGAACTAGATCTGATATGTGGTCAAATTCAATCGATGATTCCATTTGTGTCAGTTTAAATGCCACTGGGGACTGATATGTGTCAAGTGGTATAAGATAACTTAAACACCATTTGTCAACCCACTCCTTTGACTCGCACTCATTCTAGGCTTCAATTGTACATGGATAACAAAATAATGTCATCTTACACATATGGATACTCCATGAACCCGCATTTGAGCTTTTGAAAGAGTGTAGCTCACTTGATCATATCAGTGTACAAAAATCCTCATATTGTACAATGTTAGTATCATCTATCAACCAAAAAATCTATGAATTGAAGACTTACCTTCATTACCTAGACCCATCGACACATTACACCACTTGATAATTGATTTTTCATTTGTCCACTTTGCATTTCCTTTATACTTTAACTCTTCTAATGTTATGGATCTTATGATACATGGTCCTACACCATCATGCTCCCCCTTTCCATGCCCAACCTCACAAAAGTTCCACATTTGCTGAAAACCTGTAATATTGTGCATCTTTCTCAACCAATAGAACATACGTGAGTTCTTGAATTGTGATGCATAGTTATCCAACCATATGATATGTTGACTGAATGATATGCCCCTTCTAGACAAATTATTTTAGAACACCTAAAAGAAACCATGCACGAACTCTGTAGAATGTGTGTGATCATCACTAATATAAAAATCATACTCCCTTATGATCTTTTTGTCATCCTTTGTACTATCATTCACATGAATGAATGTGATGTGCACAAATATAGAAACCTATGTGGAGTTGTAATATTATGATTGCACCTCACATTGTGGTTGTAGACTATAGTTCTTTTCAAATTCAATGATTGAAACAATGCTACCAAGTGGAAATGTTTCCTTGCATAACTTGAATTACAAGTCCAACCATCGAGCTCTATGGGTATGCCTTGCATAATCATACAATATACTATCACGAAATGTAGACATAAGCTGATACACTAGAATCTTTTGAATAACCAAATCATACCTCTTTGCTTCTTTACCATCTTTTGTATTGTAGGCCACTATTTTATACTTTCCAAACTCTACTAGTTTGTTTCCAGCCACATTTTTGTTTTCCATATGTTCACATATTGTCATACATTGCAAGCCACTGCAATGCTGGCATGTGTCATCCAAGCATAATTTCCTATAGAATATTTTCCCTTTCTCTCTTTCACATAAAATTGTTGATATGAAGTCTCTTGAAGATGTTGGTGGGGCATGCATACCACAATCTTGAAAAAAACTATTAGTATTAAAATCTAAACATATAGACCAATAAACATCAAAATGGTTAGAAAATTCAATATGTAATCTACAACAAAAAGTAGTGCGTGTGTGATTTATTTTAACATAGAAAGGTTTTAGAATTTTAAAATATCTTTGAAATTTTTTAATTTGAGGATACATCTCTAGAAATTTACCAAAAAACTATGTTTGAGTCATATCCAAAAAATGCTTTGGATGTGGCTCACGGTTTCGACTATCGATTCTCCTTCTTACCACATCCCTTTGATTTGGAGATACCCTTGTGTAATTATTCAAAAGGTATTCAATTAGTGATCTCAATGTTTCAAAATTTGGTTTAACTTTTCATGGTAGTCTCCCCAAGAATGCCCATAATTCATTGGAATTGGTGTCAATTCTTTGACACCTTCCAATAGCTCTTGATAAAAAAATTATATTAATTCTCAATTCTTGACTCATCTTTCTAATGAGATGAGATTTCCTCATTTTATTACTTACTATTGTCAATGTAATGACATATCGTGTGATATTACTATATTTTGTATGTGAGGTGTTATCCACACTCTCATATGGACTCATTAGATTCTTGACAATAAATTTTTCAATTGAAGCCTCTGATGTTCTCAACATAAGAATCTTCATGATGGACCTATACTTTATACTTCGCATCATTTCAACAAATAGTTGACATCTTGCAGTCTCATTTCACTTTTCAAAGAACACTCTCCAAATCTTATGAGCATATCTTCTACAAGTATGTTTTGGAATCTTACCTTCAATTGGCTGCAAAAAAAATCTCATCAATATCAATCAAATACTTTGGCTTTCTATTCAAAATTCTAGGTAGTGTTCTCAAAGGTAAATTCATCTCAACATTAGGAATTTCATCAATATTTAAATGAGATGGGCTAGATGGCATACCTTCAATCAGAGATGGAATACATGGCGTACCTTGAGGTTGAGGTGGGAATAATGGTGTACCTCCTTCCTCACATGTGAGTGATGATGTACTCTTAAATTTATGTGTGATAGATGGTTTCCCCTCCATCTTGACTTGTAGTAGAGGACGTGTCTCCAACTATGGTAGTCAAATCTCTCATAGCATGAAGTATTTGCATTCTTTCACTGGTGCAGGACACCCATGCCTTCATGGTGTTAAAGGGATCCAATGTTAGTATTTTGTGACTAAGTAAATTTTTTTGTGTAATAAGGTCTTAAAGACCATGTTGTATGTCTTGTGGGTCAGTTGAGTCATTTTGGAGTCAAGTTGGTCAATTTTGTAAAGTTGCAAAAAAGTTGCAAAGCAACTTTTGTATTTTTGTGTGTAGGGGAAGTTAAATGGTCAAGTTGTAGTTTTGGTGGGAAACCAATTTAGTTATGCTTGGTAATGATTTAAAAGAATTGGTGAATGTTGGTTCAAGGTTTTGAAGTTGAGATTTTGAATTGGAAATAATAAAATGCTCTATTTTCTATGTTTGGAAACATAATTTTCTACTATACTGTGTGGTACTAAATTGTACGATCTAACAGTGGAAAAATATTGATTGGAATTGATGATGCTATGAATCCTTATTTTTTTGCAACTAGTCTCATCTAATTTCATTAAAATTTGAGTGAAATAGAACATTTTTTTGAAAACTATTTGAAACCCTAGGTTTTAGTGTTTTGAGTGAAGAAAATGAAGTTTTGAGCCATCCCACTGGTGAAATGGATTGAGAACTAGTGGAATGGAAGTCATTAGGTTGAATTTTTTTTTTTTTGTGTTTCCAGGAGTAGGGGATAAGATTTGGTGAAGATTTATTGCTTTCCTAGGTTGGAAACTTCATGTTTTGGGCAAGATAGAAGCATATAAGTTAGGGTTTGTAGGAAAACCCTTAAGAAATGGTTTGGGGTGATTGGTAATGTTGAGGTAGGTCATATTTGACATGCTTAATGTGTTGGTTTGAAGATTGTAGGTTGGGAGACTGCAAAACCAATAGGTTCCTAGTTGAACAAGCCTAATTAGGCCTCTTGACAAAGGGGACAGTCAATTTTAAGGTCTTGTGTTACAAAACAACCACCCTTAAATTTTGAGTATGTTTTAGAAATCCATAATGGGAATCCAAAATAGTATTTATATTGTGGGATTGAGTTGTTCTCTACAAATTATGTTAGAAAAGGGGTGTTTTCTATCCTATAAGGCATAGTGGAAGATTGTGAAGAAATTCACTTTGTTTGTTCTGTAAAGACTTTAGCAAAGAGTAGTTTGAGTTAGTTTGAAGAAAACCACCCTACTCTACATCAAATTGGTATCAGAGCATAGTTCTAATTTGAAGAAGAGAAGTTGTGTTGAAAGAAGAGCAAGATTCCTCCAAAGGGATAGCTATGGCAAGAAAAATGAATGAAATGGAAGAGAGGTCTACAAGAGAGATTAGGAGATTGAAGGAACTCCAAGATAGGATTATAGTAAGGCTTGAGGCTATTGAAATAGGTCATAGGAGAGGTATATTCATTGGTGAAGAGAGTGAAAGTGAAGAGGAAGGGGAAGTGGAAAACCCCCAAGAAGAGACTCAAGAAGAAGAGGAGTTGGATCTTGAAGAGTAGAGGATGGCCAAGCTATTGAGACTATTCAAGGAAGATAAACATAAGGTAAAGATTGATTTACCAATGTATGGAGGGAACTTGAATGAGGAAGAAGTTTTGGATTGGATTGCAACACTTTACAATTACTTTGAATGTGAAGATGTACCTAAGGAGCAAAGGCTCAAGATAGAAAAAATAAAATTGAAAGGTCATGCCCTATTATGGTGGGATTATGAGCAGACTGAAAGGTAAGTCAAAAATTGTTTCTTGGGACAAAATGGTGGCTAAGCTTAAAGGTAATTTCTTACCAGCTGATTATGCAATTCAAATGTATGAGAAAATTCAAGGTTTGAAACAAAGAGAGATGTATGTCAAATCTTACACTGATGAGTTTTATAAACTAAGTATAAGAGAAGGTCACATGGAGGATGATGTGGAGAAGTGGCTAGGTATCTTATTGGGTTAAGATTCCACTCAAGATGAGTTAACTTTGGAAAATCTAAGAACGGTTGAGGAGTGCTATCAAATGGAAATTAGGGTTGAAGAAAAACTAAAAAGAAGGAAAGACAAGTCAAATAGGGGCAGAGGCAACAATTCTAGAGGAAGAGGTTCATTTTCTAACCCAAGGCAGCCATATGAGAACCAAGAAGATGCAAGAAAATTTCAAGACCAAGTTGTTGATCGAAGAGGTGGATTTAAAGGAGGTAGATTAGGCTTTAGAGGTCAAAGAAGAGCCACTCGTGGATTCACAAGGAGGTGTTATCAATGTAACAAGTTTGTACATCAAGCATGGTAGTGCAATGAAGGTCAAGCCTCTACTTCACATGGTGGAGAAAGAAGGACTCAATTGGTGCAAGAGGATGACAATGAGAGTGTAAACTCTCCATGACAACATGTTGCTCCAGAAGTTGGAGAATCACTCATGGTAAGGAGAACTCTCATCAAATCATCAGAGGAAAAGGAGCAAACACAAAGAAGGACACTCTTCAAAACAACTTGTAAGTGTCTTGGTAAGGTATGTAAAGTTGTAATTGATTCAGGAAGCATGGGTAATATAGTTTCAATTGAGATGGTGGATAAACTTAAGTTTCCTAGAATACCACATGATACTCCTTATAAAGTTTCTTGGTTGAATGAGGGTCAATATGTTTTGGTAAATGAAAAAATTTGGGTGGAGTTAAATATAGGAGGGTATAAGGACATAATTTTATGTGACATATTACCTATGGATGTGTGCCATTTTCTACTAGGGAGGCCTTGGAAATTTGATAGGTATGATATGTATGATGGAAGAAGGAATAATTATGAGATAGAGAAAGATGGGGTCTTCTATACCTTAACACCATTAGTGGAGGAAGATAAAGGAAAAACCAAGAGAGCTAATGTGATGATGTTAGGTACAAAGGAGTTTATAAAGGTAGATGAAGAGGAAAACATGGACATTGCAGCCACTACTAAACATGGAGACACTATGACAATAGACTTGAAGAATAATTTGATTTTGGCGGGAAATGATATTGAGTTGAAGGTTAAGGATAAATTTGATTTTGGAGATGCAAGATTGGTTTAAGAAGTATGTTGCCATGATGGTAGGAGAAGTTATCCATTCATTTCTTTCAAAAGAGGATAGTGGTCATTTTATTTCTTTCAGACCAAAAGTTGGTATTCCTAATCAAGCAACAGTCATAGGGGAAGAGATCAAGGATAAACTAAAAGGTAAAAGTAGAAAGATCAAGCATACACCAAAAGTGAAGCATAAGGAGGTTCATTACAAGGGTGGAGGAGGTATATTTGTAGGTACTAAATCAGGTTCAATGACATTTTCAGGTGAAGAAGGAGTCAAGGATCAACCATCAAACAGGTTTCTATAGTTGAAGCATAACCTAGATGCTAAAGACTTCAAGAAGACAATGGATGATGCATATTTCTAGTTTTTGGTTCATTGGAAAGGTTTTCCAGATGGAGCAATCACTTGGAGATTAGGGAATGATGTGATCAAGCATAAATTTATTGTTGTAACACTATCCTCAAAGGGACTTGAGTCAATTTTGCCTAGGGACTATGGTGCAAGGCACCTAGGCCTTCAGGTGTTAAAGGGATCCGATGTTAGTATTTTTTGATTAAGTCAAGTCTTTGTATGTAATAAGGTCTTAAAGACCATTTCTTATGTCGTGTTGGTTGGTTGAGTCATTTTGGAGTCAAGTTGGTCAATTTTGTAAAGTTGCAAAAAAGTTGCAAAAAGTTGCAAAGAAACTTTTGCATTTTTGTGTGTAGGGGAAGTTGATTGGCCAAGTTGTAGTTTTTCTAGGAAACCAATTTAGTTATGCTTGGTAATTCTTTAAAAGAATTGGTGAATGTTGGGTCAAGGTTTTGAAGTTGAGATTTTGAATTGGAAATAATAAAATGCTATGTTTTCTGTGTTTGGAAACATAATTTTCTGCTATACTATGTGGTACGACCTTGTACAACCTAAGAGTGGAAAAATATTGATTGGAATTGATGATCTTGTGAATCCTTGTTCGTTTGCAACCAGTCTCATCTGATTTCAATAAAATTTGAGTGAGTTAGAGTATTTTTCTAAAAACTATTTGAAACCCTAGGTTTTAGTGTTTTGAGTGAAGAAAATGAAGTTTTGAGCCATTCCACTGGTGAAATGGATTGAGAACTAGTGGAATGGAAGTAGTTATGTTGGTTTTTATGTGTTTGGTGTTTTTAGGAGTAGGGTATAATATTTGGTGAAGATTTGTTGCTGCCCTAGGTTGGAAACCTCATGTTTTGGGCAAGATAGAAGCATAGAAGTTAGGGTTTGTATGAAAACCCTTGAGAAATGGTTTGGGGTGAATGAGAATGTTAAGGTGGGTCATATTTGACATTTTTAAGGAGTTGGTTTGAAGAGTGGAGGTTGGGATACCGTAAAACCAATAGGTGCCTAGTTGAACAAGACTAATTAGGCCTCTTGACAAATAGGATAGTCAATTTTAAGGTCTTTTGTTACAAAATATACACAAAGTAAATTTTGAGTATGTTTTAGAACTCCATAATGGGTATCCAAAATAGTCTTTATATTGTGGGATTGATTTGTTCTTTGCAAATTATGTCAAAAAAGGGGTGTTTGTTGTCTTACAAGGCATAGTGGAAGATTGTGAAGAAATTCACTTTGTTTGTTGTGTAAAGACTTTGGCAAAGAGTAGTTTGAGTTAGTTTGAAGACAATCAGCATACTTTACATCATTAACTTTTTTCCACCAATACTGTATCTCTTGTTTATGGTTGAGGTTCCTCTTCAATTGGCATGTCTTCGACAATCATGTCCAATTTCCTCTTCTCACGAAGTTGCCTCATAACTGCTACTTTCTTTGCATTCTTAACTTCTTTCTCTTCCTATGTTGGTTTAATCCTTGATCCTTTCATTGTAATGATGGAGAATTGTATCTATAGCATGATAAAGAGACAAATATTAGTTCCTTTAAAATGAATCCATACAAATAAATGAAATATATGTCATTCAATGCTTCATACAAAATTTACATACAATCATCATGTGGAAGAGTAAATATCACTCAACCATGATAAATAAACAAGTGCACTAAGAACACAAGGAAAATGGAAATAATTTTTTTTTGAAATATTTCTACCTTGCAAGAATTTATCATGTGACTTTTCTCTAGCCATTTCCTAATGTATGACCTACCAATATAATATCCACAAATAGACATGTATGTAAAATGTGGTAGCATAGACAAAGCACATGAATTTTTTGATGGAATGACTTAAATAAATGTGGTCTAATTGAATGCCATGATTTCAAGATAAGCACAAAATGAATATTTTAAAAGACATTACAAACTTTCAAGTAAATACAATTGGCTTGAGTATAAATCCAAATTCCACAACTTTTTTCAACATCCTACCTTTGGAACAAGGTATGGGCATCAATAAAATCATTGAAAGAAAGGAGGATTTTTGTCAAATTTTATTATTGCAACTCCCTTCATAGAAATTTATGAGAAATGTGGAAGCATGGACAAGGCATGTCAATTGTTTGATAAAATGCATAAAAGAGATATGTCATGGATTGCAAAGATTGCAGGATATGCACAAAATGGATTTGTTGAAAAGGTTTTAGAAACTTCCTATAAAATGCAATCAATTGGTGTGAAGCCAAATTCTACAACCTTTGTCAAGATCCTCCCTAACCATGCCAAGAAAGGATCTTTGGAATAGGATATGGGCATCCATAAAAGCATTAATGATAGAAGAATTTTTAAATTTATAGTTATAGCCTACCCTAGTAGATATGTAAGAAAATGTGGAATGATAGACAAGATAGGTGGATTATTTGAAAAAAAATCTCAAAGAGATATGGTCTCATGGAGCATACTAATTGTATAATATGCACAAAATTGTTTTGTTAAAAAAAATTTAGAATCACTCAAGCTAATGCAATTGGAAAGTCTAAATCCAAAATTGACAACCTTTGATAGCATTCCCTACATTTTTCAAAATGGGATATTTCAAACAAGGTATAGGCATCCCTCAAAGAATAATGGAAAAGGGATTTTTTCCAAATGTTATAGTTGCAAATTCACTATTAGACATGTATGAAAAATGTGGAAGCATAGATAAGGCACATGAACTATTTGACATATAATTTCTCAAAGAAATGTAGTCTCATGGAATACCATGATTTTATAATATGAAGAAAATGATTTGGTAGAAATGTATGTAAAATGTGGTAGCATAGACAAGGAAATGAGTTGTTTGAAAAAATGCCTCAAAAAAATGTCTCATGGTGATGGACATCACAATGAGACCATATTTATTTAAGGCATTTTTAAAATAGTTAATTGCCTTGTCTATGTTGTTTGATAAAATTCTTTGGTAGGCATGTACGGGAAATGTGGTAGCATAGACAAGGAAATGAGTTGTTTGAAAAAATTCCTCAAATAAATATGGTCTCATAGTGATGTGGATATCACCATGATACCACATGTCTTTGAGGCGATTTTTCAAACAACTCACTGCCTTGTCTATGTTTTTTGATAAAATGCTTTGGTAGAAATGTGTAAAATTTGGTAGCATAGACAAGGCTATGAGTTGTTTGAAAAAATGCCTCAAATAAATGTGGTCTCAAGGTGATTGTATTTCCATCACCATGAGACCACATTTTGTTAAGGAATTTTTTCAAATAACTCATTTCCTTGTATATGTTGGTTGATAAAATGTGGTGGCATAGACAAGGAAATGAATTGTTTGAAAAAATTTCTCAGATAAATGTGGTCTCATGTTGATGTCCACATCACCATGAGACCACATTTCTTTGAGGCATTTTTTCAAACAACTCATTTCCTTGTCTATAGTGTTTGATAAAATGCTTTGGTATACATGTATGGAAAAGGTGGTAGTATAGACAAGGAAATGGGATATTTTAAAATAATCCTTAAAGAAATTTGGTCTCATGGTGATTTCCATCACCATGAGACCACATTTATTTGAGTGTTTTTTTCAACAACTCATTGCCTTGTCGATGTTGTTTGATAAAATTCTTTGGTAGACATGTATAGAAAATGTTGTAGCATAGACAGGGAAATGAATTGTTTGAAATAATTCCTCAAATAAATGTGGTCTCATGGTGATTTTCATCACCATGATATCACATTTCTTTGAGGCATTTTTTCAAACAACTCACTACCTTTTCTATGTTTTTTCTTACTATTATACTTTGATAGATTTTTTCCATGCATCCATAGTTTGTTTAAAAGCACATGTTTTAGGATTTTAGCCATATCAGCAAGGGGACCTTGGAATGGGGTATGAAATCTATCAAAACATAAAAGGGGGGATTTTCATGAGTGTTATGGTTGCAATTTCATTATCAAACACATGCAAAATGTGGATGCATAGACAAGGCACATGAACTGTTTGAAAAAATGCCTCAATGAGATATGTCCTGATGGACTACAATGATTGCAAGATACACACAAAATGGATTTTTTGAAAATGCTTTAGAAAATTTCAAGAAAATGCAATTTCTAGGTGTAAAACCAAATTCTAAATCATTTTACAACATCCCCCATGCCTATAACAAAATGGAAGCTTTGGAAATGGGTATGCACATCCATTAAAAAGGATTGAGAAATGATGTATTATATTATGTAGTTATAACTACTCTCATAAATGTGTATATAAAATGTGGAAGCATACACAAGGTAGGTCAATTGTTTAACAAAATGCCTCAAAGAGATGCGGTCTCATGGACCACAATGATTACAAGATTTGCACAAAGTGGATTTGTTAAAAATCTTTTGAAACTTCCAAGTAAATGTAATTGGCAAGTGTAGAGAATTTTGTAGTTTAAAATGTACCAAGAGGGGCTAATTTTATAATGAGAAACAAATAATTATGAACATGGAATATGCATAATAACAAAATCAAAGCATTTTATTAAGCATGTATGATAATGGATGATAAAGAAACATAATAAAATTAAGGAAAATGTAAAGAACATGTGTAAAGACTTGATATACCTAAAAGACTAAGATTCAAATGGAGAGACTACCCAATTATGTAGTCTTTTCTTCTTCTTGCATCAAAATCCTCAACAATTTTATCTTTTCACAAAATTTCTTCCTTTTCAATGTTCAACTGTATATCACTCAAATAGAATTACTAACAACAATACAATTAACCAATATATAATGTTAAATTCCTACAATTCAATCACAATTAACATTGCAACACTACAAAAATTGAAACTTGAATTGATTTATATCAAATTCAATGTAAAAACTAAGTTATTTCCTCCTTCCTAAGTTGTAAAACAAGAAAAAGGTGGCGGAAAGTACATGCAAAGGTGGTAGAATGTTTAAAATTTGTATGTGCATTTCCCAATAGCATCAAAAAGCTTCTTTTTGTTGAAACACATGCATAACCAAGAGAATAATAGATTGCGCATGCCTAGATCATAGGTGTCTTGGCTATTTTACCATTTTTAGAGAAATCCAAAATACACTCGTGTTATAACATGCTTATGTTATAACACACTAGTGTTATAATAATTTCATGTTATAACATGCTCATGTTATAACGCAAGTGTATTTTAGCTTGCTATACAAAACAACCATATTTCAACTTCTTCAAAATGCACTCATGTTAAGAAAAAGTTGATTTCCTAAAGGTTTCCTAACTCATTGTCTCATTACCCACCCCTCTCCCCCCTATCTCTCTCACACCTATCTTTCCCCTATGTATCTCACCCCTCTCTCCCTAGGCTATAGGTATCTCACCTCTATATCTCTCAAATGGATATCTAGTTATTTCCCTTCCTCTCCACCTCTCTCCCTCCTCCTTACCCATCTTTCACTCAAGTTGTCAACTTCAATCTCTCATTTTATTCTATTCTCCCCTCACCTCTCTATCTCTCACCTCTTTCTCCCCCTCACCTCTCTACATATCCCCTCTTTAGGTCTCTCAGCCACTCCTTGTTTGCCTTTCCATCCCTCCTTATCCATCTAGGTCTCTCACTTAACCCTAAACCCTATCCCTAAAGCCTCAACCCTCAACCCTTAAACCTTAAATCCTAAACCCTATCCATAAACCCCCAACCCTCGACACTATACCTTAAAACCTAATCGCTTAAACCTAAACCATAAAACCTATCCCTAAAGCCTCAACTCTCAACCCTTAAACCTTAAATCCTAAACCCTCAAAACTCAACACTATACCTTAAACCCTAATCCCTCAACTCTCACCCTAATCCCTCAACCTTTAAACCCTTAATACCTCAACCCCTAAACACTCAACCCATAAATTGTAAACCCCTAAATACTTAAATCCTAAACCATTATACAACCCTCTCCTCCCCTATCTTCCTCACCCCCATCTATCCCTATCTCTCTCACCCCTCTCTCCCTAGGGTAGGTCTCTCACTTTTATATCTCACAGGGCTCTCTAGATATTTCCCTTCCTCTCCACATCTCTCCCTCCTCCTTACCCATCTTTCCCTCAAGTTATCAACTCACTCTCTCATTTTATTCTATCTCTCCCTTCACCTCTCTATCTCTCACATTTGTGTCCCCCTAACCTATCAACCTCTCACCTCTCTAGGTCTCTCAATCACTCCTTTTCTACCTCTCCATCCCTCCTTAGCCATCTAGGTATCTCACTTAACCCTAAACCTTATCCCTAAAGCCTCAACCCTCAATCCTTAAAACTTAAGTCCTAAAACCTATCCCTAAACCCTGAACCATGAACATTATACCTTAAACCCTAATACCTTAACCCTAAACCCTAAACCCTATCCCTAAAGTCTCAACCCTCAACCCTTAAACCTTAAACCCTAAACCCTATCCATAAAACCTCTACCCTCAACACTATACCTCAAACCCTAATCCCTCAACCCTTAAACCATTAATCCCTCAAACCCTAAACCCTTAAACCCTAAACTCTCAACCCCTATATACCCTTTAACCCTTAAACCTTAAACCCTTAAACTCTATACCTTATACACTTAACATTGGACACTCAACCTTTACCATTATCCCCCAACCTTCAAACTTATACCCTATACCGTATACAAATAGCAATATACTTATACCCTAAACACTCAACCCTCATCCATATGAATTATACCCTCAACCTTAAACCTTGAACACTCAATCTTGAACATTATCCCTCAATTGTAAAATCTTAACCCTCTACCCTAATCCCTCAACCCTAATTCATCAACCATATATGTTAAACCCTAAAACCTCAACCCTCAACCCTAATCCTTAAAACCTCAACCCTTAAATCCTCAACCATTAAACCTCAACCCTAATCCCTCAACCCTATACATTAAATCCTCAACCGTCAATCCTCAACCCTCAACCCTCAACCCTCAACTCTCAACCCTCAACCCTCAACCCTCAACCCTCAACCCTCAACCCTCAACCCTCAACCCTCAACCCTCAACCCTAATCCTTCAAACCTCAACCCTTAAACTCTCAACCTTTAAACCCTCAACCCTTAAAACCTAATCCCTTAACCGTTAGCCCCAAAACCTCAATCCTCAACCCTTAAACCTTCAACCCTAAACCCTCTACCCTCGACACTATTCCTTAAACCCTAACCCCTCAACCCTTAAATTCTCAACCCTGAAACCTTTAATCCCTCAAAACTTAAACCATTAAACCCTAAACTATCAACCCCTAGATACCCTTAAAACTTAAAACCTTAAACCCTATACCCTATACACTTAACCTTGGACACTCAAACTTGAACATTATCCCTCAACCTTGAAACCTATACCCTATAACCTATACCCTCAACCCTATACTTATACCCTAAATATTCAACCCTCAACCATATGCTTTATACCCTCAACCTTAAACCTTGAACCTTATATCTTAGACACTCAACCTTGAACATTATCCCTCAACTGTAAACTCTTAAACCTCTACCCTAATACCTCAACCCTATACCTTAAATCCTCAACCCTAATACCTAAAACCTATACATTAAACCTTCAACCCTCAACCCTCAACCCTCAACCCTAATCCTTCAACCCTCAACCCTTAAAATCTCAACCCTTAAACCCTCAACCCTTAAACCCTAATCCCTTAACCCTCAATCCTAAAGCCTCAACCCTCAACCCTTATACCTTCAACCCTAAACCTATACCCTTGACTCTATTCCTTAAACCATAATACCTCAACCCTTAAACCCTTAATCCCTCAAACCTTAAACCCTTAAACCCTATACCCTATAAACTTAACCTTGGACAATCAACCTTGAACATTATTCCTCAACCTTCAAACCTCTACCCTATACCCTATATCCTATATCCTCAACCCTATACTTATGACCTAAAGCCTCAATCCTCATGCATATTACTTATAGCCTCAACCTTAAACCCTAAACCTTATATCTTAGACAATCAACCTTGAACATTATCCCTCAACTATAAACTCTCAACCCTCTACCCTAATCCATCAACGCTATACCTTAAACCCTCAACCCTAATCCCTAAACTTTGTGCATTAAACCCTCAACCCTCAACCCTCAACCTTAATCCTTAATCCTTCAAACCTCAACCCTTAAAATCTCAACCATTAAAACCTCAACCCTTAAACCCTAATCCCATAACCCTCAACCCTCAACCCTTAAACCTTCAAGCCTAGACCCTATCCCTAAACCCTCTATGCTTGACACTTTTCCTTAAACCCTAATCCATCAACCCTTAAACCCTTAATCCCTCAAACCTTAAACCCTAAAATCTCAACCCCTAGATACCCTTAAACCCTTAAACCTTAAACCCTAAAACCATATATCCTATACACTTAACCTTGGAGACTCAACCTTCAACATAATACATCAACCTTCAAACCTCTACCCTATACCTTGTACCCTCAAACCTCATCTATATGCCTTATACCCGCAACCTTAAACCCTAAACCCTATATCTTAGACAATCAACCTTGAACTCAACCTTGAACATTATTCCTCAATTATGAACTTTCAACCCTCAACCCTAAAACCTTAAACTATCAACCCTTAAACCCTCAACCATTAAACCCTTAACCCTCAACCCCTCTACCATATGCATTAAAACCTTGACCCTAATACATCAACCCTATACCTAAAACCCTAATCTCTTGATGCTCAACCCTTAAACCATGATCCCTTAAGACCTCAACCATTAAACCCTAAACCATTGATCCTTTAACCTTAAAGCCTTAAACCCTCAACCCTTAAACCCTAATACCTTAACCCTCAACCCTAAATCCTATCCATAAAGCCTCAACCCTCAACCCTTAAACCTTAAACCTTAAACCCTATCCCTAAACCCTCTACCCTCGACACTATACCTTAAAACTCAACCCCTCAACCCTTAAAACCTCAACCCTTAAAATACTTAATCCCTCAAACCTTAAACCCTTAAACCCTAAACTCTCAACCCTTAGATACCCTTAAACCATTAAGCATTAAACCCTATACCCTTACACTTAACCTTGGACACTCAACCTTGAACATTATCCCTCAACCTTCAAACCTCTACCCTATACCCTATACCCTCAACCATAAACTTATGCCCTAAACCCTCAACCCTCATCCATATGCCTTATACCCTCAACCTTAAACCCTAAATCCTATATCTTAGACACTCAACCTTGAACATTATCCCTCAACTATAAACTCTCAACCCCGTACCCTATACCCTCAACCATATAATTAAGCCCTAATCCCTCAATCCTCAACCCTATACCTTAAACCCTAAAAACTACACCCACAAACCCTCATCCCTATACCCTATAACCTCACCCTTATACCCTAAAACTTGAATATTGTGCCTCAACCTTGTACTTAAAACCTAAACCATATACTCTCAACGCAAATCACCCTATGCCTTATATATGCTCAATCCATATTGTAGACCCTAAACCCTAATCCCTATACATTAAACACTTAATATTATACACTCAACAAGCTGGATATTATCCCTCAACTATAACCCTCAACCCTAAAAACTATACAGGATCAAGTCCTTATATACCCTAAACCCAAAACCATTACATATATACATACAAGAATACATACATGCATACATATAATCATATATACATAAATATAAGCATACATATATACATATATAGGCATACATACATACATACAAGCATACATGCATACATACATACATACACACACTCATACATACATTCATACATATAGGCATACATGCATACATGCATACATACAAGCATACATACATACATACATACATACATACATACATACAAATATATATACAAACATACATACATCAAACATACTTAGAAAACTTGAACATAAAAAATTCCAAGTGAGACATAACATGAGCTTGTTATAATATGCTCGTGTTATGTCAAACTTGACAAACATTGGGAAAACTTCTGCAAAAAAGAAAAATATGAAAAGAAAAACATAATGCGAGTGCATTATAACACAGGCATGTTATATGTTGCTTTAGGAATCCACAAGCCTTAGGCTTGGGATTTGATTTAGATTTCCAACCCAAAGGCTTGGAGTGCCTTCCCAATGTCCAAAGATGTGTTTTTGCATATTCTATAGGATTTTGCATAATCTCATTCGTGCTAACTATCAGGTTTGTACGTGTTTGAAGGTCAAACAAATCAAACACCTGGATAGTGTTAGGATTTCTCTTAGCTATTTAACGATGTAATTTTTTCACATTTTAAGAATGTTAAGCCTTTCATCTTTAATTTTTTTTGTTTGTGTGTCTATTTTTTGGCAAAAACTATTGTTTGGTATTTTCTTTATAAATTAGCCATTCATTGAAATTTCAAATAAATTACATTTTTATAAACTAGACTCCATTCTACACATATTCAAAAAAAAATTCAATTATTTTTCAATATTTATAGGGGTAGCATGATCAAAATTCTATTTTTTAGGATGTGTCCACTTTGAAAATTAGTAAAAAATCAAATATTCATTCAAAAATCATCAAAAAAATCAAGCATAAACTACATGTTGTTAGCTAATTTTTCACTAAAATGATTTTTAAAATACCAAAAAAAAAGTTAACCTTTTGAGGGAGCCACAAAACATGTTATGTTATGTTTTTCTGACAGAAACAACACCAATTTATGTGGCACCCTTTTTGAACCACTTAATCTTATACCATTTAAAAAAAATATAGTAGTTTAGAAAGTAGACTCGGAGCACTACGAACATTTTTTTTGTTGCATCTTAATATTTCGAGTGTAAATATGATCAATTTATCATCCAAGGTCAATATTTCTTGATTTAAAAAAAATGGCCTCTTAAGACCCATTTTTGGCCCCCCATCTTCCCACACTTACCCTGACAATGAAATGAAAGAAAAACATGAAGTAAGCACAACACAAACATGAATAAGACACATGAAAACACACAACAAAGCACAAGGTTATTACTAAAGGGATTCAAGCCAGTAAGGAAAAGAGACCTTATCCTTAAATAGTCTCAAATACCAAATATCATCCACCAAATAGATAAATTCTCCCATTAGGACTAAATTTATACACATCCACATCACTCATGGTCCACACAACTCCACTATAAATAAAGTTGTATTATTCTAGGTGGCCATGTTAAATGATGTTCATGACTCATAACATATAAAATTCTGACATTTGCTAGGTGAATCACAAATTCAGAGACACATGGGCTAGTGAAGTGTGATATTCACTAAGTGAGCCCCCAAGATAAGGTAAAATGTGAGACATACACTAGGTCTACATGGTGTGATCGTAACAGGGTCAAAAAGTGGAAAGCACACACTAGGTCTACAAGGTGTGCCCACAACAACCGTACCAAGAGTTATACTCCCTAATAACCTTGATAAGGTGCAACAAAATACTATGTCAATGCTACAATAAGTTCAACTCTTATGAACAAAGTGAAGAAAAATAAGCTACACATGGTTGGAAAGTTGTATTATGTCAAGTTTCATGAAATAAAAAGGTTTAATGTCTCAAGGGATGAATATGCCAAGGTTAAAAATCTCAAGGGATGTTGTATTAATATCACCACAAAAGGTAAGAATCAAAGGGGCTTTGCTTAATATATGAATGTCACACCTTAGGGAATATCATACACGATATCACCACCAAGAGAGGACTAGTTGAGGAATAAAAGATCATGCCTTAGGGTATACCAACCAAAGAATCACCACTAAGGGGAAAATCATATGCCAAGAAAAGTCACACTCTTATGATAAATCAAGTTTAGTATCACCATAAAGGAGATACATTGAATAGATTAAGACCACACTTTGGTTGACAAGGTCACACTTCCTAAGATGTATGCTATCATTACTAAGAAAGGACAATTTCCTATACAAAAAATGAGTAAGGGACACTTGCTGCACTGACATATTAAGGAGATAAAGAGGGATCCTAAGAAGGAATACACCTAGGACAAGGCTACCTAACCCCTTGTCCCCAAGTGTAGGGACAAAGATGATCCTAGATAGGTTATGATATGTTGTTCCTTGCAAAATGAAATATAATTGCATCAAGCCTAGTTTATACCCTCATGCATGGTAGTGAGTGATGTGTGATACTATAGCTACCACATGATAATGAGTAGAAAATAATGATATTGATTATGATGAGTAGGTGAAGTATCATACATACACAAAAATTCCGCCTGGGACTCATCATTTTGAAACATATCCAATGACATATTCCCACATGTATTGTCTATCAGTTTATGATTTACTAAGGTTAAAGTTGTCTTAGGAGAATCTTGCATGATGACATTGATATTAAGAGGAGGCTGCCTTGATGCTTTCATTTCTTTTGAAGGACAATAACCAAGACTTCTTGTTTTTTCTTGCATGATAGGCTCTATGGGGACATGAATACCTTGTTATTTCACACCACATCCTTTTCCATTGTAGCCAAATTATTTCGATGGTTGATAACCTTTTCCATAAAATTTTTCCATTTATTTCAAGGAATGTGGTTTTTCATAGTCACTTTCATCATAGGTAGATGTGTAATATTTGTTCTCCTTACTAATAGAATTTGTGAACTATTATGTCTTGGATGTTTCGATGTCATATTGTGTTGATACCATGAAAACTTATTTCTCTTTTTTTGAATTTTTTGTAATCTTGTATTCCCCCATGGATGTAGGTGTGAAATAAAATAAAATCCAAACATCATCCAACAATTTTTTCACCTTTGAAAGACACTTATCTTTATCCTCAACTTGTAAAGGTTCCACTTTTGTAGTTGGTGTCAATGTGCTAAGAGGATTCGTCATTCCTGTTTTAGTTTATAAACATTGTTCAAATTCAGGGTTCGATTTTATCATGTAAACCTTATTGTTGTATACATACTTAAGTGAATGATGAAGCATTGAAAGAATTGCATTCATTCCATGAATCCATGGTATGCCTAAGAGAATATTATATGAAAGATCCTAGGGCATGATATGGATAGGAGTTTGTAAAGTAACATATCTGACTTTGACAAGTAATGTTATGACACCCAATGATTGGTTTCCCTCATTATCAAAACCATAAATAAACAAATTAGCTAGTTGGATTTTAGTCTTATCCACCCCAATTTATCCAAAAGTTTTATACTACAAACATTAAGTCTCGAACCATTGTAAATAAGGGTATGTCTAATCCTAACCTTGTTAATAATAGCCAATATCATAAAAGCATCATTTTGTTTTTCTTTTCCAAATGAGGTAATTCACTTTGATAAAATATAATATCCAAAATTAGAGTTATTCATATTCTCCATCAAAGCTACCACATCATTTGGTTGCACACTAGGAGGAATAACAACATTTTGCAAAGCCTTTTGAAGCATATCATGATAAGTAGGTGATGTTTGAATCAAATCCCACAAGGATATCTTAGTAGGAGTGTCACTATAGTGTCAAAAAAAGTACTTTACATTTTCACATTATGTTTGGGTTCCTTAATAAATTAAAATTAATTAAGCCTCTAAATGTCCCAATGATCTATTTAAAATCCTAATTAATCTCATTTTCTGAAAGGGAATTTTATATTAAATAATTGCAATCATTAATTAAGTTGCCTTGAAATTGGTGTGTCCTAGGTTTGTGACCTAGGACCCATTTGCCCAAGGGAGAATGGGTCCCCGTTAAGTATATGACCATAATTTTTAATATATTTTTGGCAGCATTTTTATGATTCAATATCAATTTAAAATTGTTAGATTTTGATGTTTAATTTTTAGGAAATTAGAAAATTACCTATAAATACAAGGTCTTTTTATCAATTCAAATCATAGAACTTTTTGAGAGACTTCACAAGAGCAAAGATTATTGTAAAAGGTGGTCAAGAGAACATTTCTTAGTCATTTGTTGCAGCATTCAAGATCTCAAGAATCATGTCAAAGTTATCTTCATTCATGCATTTTTTTGGAGCTAACATTATGATGCAGGTTTCAAGCATCCAATCAAGCCATTTCATGCAAGATAAAGACCTTGGAGAGATATGTTAGATTTCAATCCTTCAAGGATCTACATTCAAGGTTTTGGTGATTTGTGACACAAGTGTTCATTAATCATTCCTTCCATTCATGTTACATTTTATTTCAAGGTTTAATTACCAAAATGGGGTTTGACCAAGGCAAACCCCCATTCACCAAAAATAAACATTTTTTCCCTCTCTTTGTGTTTGAAAATCTTAGGTTGAAGAAGATTTGAAGATTGATCAAAATTGCAATTTTGCAAAGTTTTCAAAGTTGTCAAGCCATGGAAACTTACTTGCAAAATTTAATTCCAACTTTCTGATTGTGAAATCCATAGGAATTGGGAGTGCATATCCAGGAGCAAAGGACTCTAAAAATAGATTTTGGATCCCTTTAGCAAGACCCATTCACCCTAGGGTGAATCTGTCCTAGGAGGTAACTCAACATCTACTTTTGGTGATAGGTGCATAAATTAATACCCAGCTTAGATCTACTAGAACTTTGTGGATTCTATTAGATTAAGGTTTTAAATTGATGATTGATGTTTTACATTGCATAATTGCATTCATTTTGTATTTTTCATTTATCTCCAAAAAGTGCATTTCAGGTTGATTTACCCTTTCCTTAGTCATAAGGAAAATAGCAAGATCTCCATTAAGATTGACTCGCCTAAGGGTTGAAAGTCTATCTTTCCCTAGGGGATTTGAATCACCTAAGGGTTGAGTGTCTATCTTTCCCTAGGGGATTTGACTCACCTAAGGGTTTAAAGTCTATCTTTCCCTAGGGGATATATTTTTCCTAATGAAAGTAGGGAAATAGGTATATTGACCCCATTCAAAACCTACATCACTTATTCCCCTTCATTTCATTTTGGTGAACCCAAAATTGTATATCAAAATTTCTGAAATTGGAGTCCATTCAAAACCTAGATCTAGGATTTTCATTGCATTGCATTAGTTTGCATTTCATTTAGGGTTGTTAAATTTGCACTAGTTTGCATCTCAGTTTGGGTTTTAATTTTGCATTTTGTATGGTTTAAAATCTGAAAAACTCAAAAAATTGCTTGCATATTACCTTGATTTTTCATAGTACTTTTATATTAGTGTATTTTCAGTCATTCACATTCACAAATTAAGTCAAAATTTTATTTCAAAAAGTGTCATATTGTTCATCATTTTTTGCTAATTTTACTTGTATTAAGACAACTAGATCTATTTAATTCAACCAATGAAACCATAATTTGCAACCTGAAACTAGAAATTCAAACATTAGGCAAGAAATCCAAACTTTGATTTTTTGAAACCCTGACCTAGGATCCATTCACCCTAGGGCAACTAAGTCCTTGTACAGGTGCTTTTTCAAAATTTTAGGTAGTTATTTTTTTCTATTTGCTTCATTTTAATCTATTGTTAAATCTAAGTTTCAGTTTCAAAAATTAGAAAAATATGTAATTGGTCAAATTAAATGCATTTTTTGAAAATCAAAATTAGCATTAAAATACATCATTTTTGGGAATTTGCATAGCATAATCAATAAATTATCTTGTTTTAAATTTGAAAATTGATATCTCTTTTTAAGTAATTGCATTTTACTTCCTATTTTTGAGTGTTTGTTGTATTTGTTTAGTGCCTATTCTCCATTTTGGGTGCACCTAGGTTTGGTGAAACTTGTATGAGCTTCACACCCCAGTGTCTTATTACCAATACTGTATTGAGATGTAGTTTGAGACTCATGCCATCCTATGCTACAACATCCATTGCGGATCTTGATTTTTCCAACTCTTTCACTCATAGTGTTGATACTAGAAAACCCACTATGAACCATAGCTTTGATACCTGATTTCCCATGACCACCATACCTACAACCAATGTGACTAATGTTGACACAATGCTTGCTAATGTCCCTCAAGAAGAGCTAAAATAAATAGATGAAGATTTAGAGAAATTGAAAAGAATTGTGAGTTTTGAATACATTGTTGGTACTATAATTCTTGTCATAGATAACATGAGGAAAATGATTGATAATGAACAAGGAATACAGATTGTGTGTAGCTTAGCTCACATTATTGATAAACATGTTCCTATAGTAACTAGTTGTGCTCAAAATTTTATGTACACTCAAAGCCAAGGTGGAAATCTAGTTCCTCCTTCCAAAACTATGGCCTCTATTCCTACATATACTAATCCAACTATTACAACAACAAAACAAGCCACTAGAAATGTCAATACCACCTTAGGTATTCCACTGGGAATCCCTTTATCTTTGTGCATTTAAATATAATATCTCCTAATCCATCTCCCCTCAAAAAATTATAATTCACTTTTCCTCCAAATACATATACCCCTCCACCTTATTCACCTCCATATCACAACACAATCAATAATTCTATCCTTAACCAAATCTTACAAAATGTTTCATCCCTCTAACAAAGAATTTCCACATTGAAGCAAAGACAAAACTTCCAACCTTCACAATATGTCAAAAGAAACCCTTTATCCTTTGAGATATTGAAAGCACAATGCCACAAGGCATAGAGATTCCTAGATTTAAGAAATATGGTGTAAAACAAAGAACCTAGTAACCATGTCTCAACATACAAAACCTTATGTAGTGACTTCATTTCTTAGGATAAGCTCTTGGCTAAAATTTTCCCTAGATCCTTGAAAGACACTACCTTGGAGTGGTTTTTTTCTTTACCGAATAACTCAATTCATTCATTCAATGAACTAGTTGATGCCTTTATTAACCATTTCCAATTGCACATGGGTCCCAAGATGATATTAGATAATTTAATGCAATGTAAGAAAAATAAAGATGAAAAGGTTACTAAATTCATAGCATGATACCAATTTCCTTACTCACAATCAACATTAAGATTCCTAATGCTGACCTTCAAAGAATTTTCATTGAAAATTTGCAAACCAATATTGAAGATAAACTAGGGATGATGAAGTTTCCCTCATTTACACACTTGTGCATGGACCTTCATGACTATCATAATTTGGTTAGTCCTTGTGAATCAAAAACTCCTTCTAACCATCCTGGGAAATATGAAGCCATGCCCCATAACAATTTCCAACCTTTCAAGAAACAAAATAAGGGTTGTTTACAATTAAATACACCTCAAATAAGTTACCATGCTAACTCCCAAGTGTCTTCCATAAAAAAAAATCCTATCCATTTAGGGAAAGAAGTAGACTATTTAACCTACTACCCAACACTCTTCACTCCAAAATGTTACAACTTATAAGTAATAACTTATTTACCTTATCTCATGTTAGAGCCATTGATACTACTAAGTCCTTACCTCCAAACTTTAACTCAAATTCCTTTTGCCATTATCACCAACAAAATGGACATCATACAGAGCAATGTAAGCATCTTAAACATATTGTGCAAGACCTCATCGATTCTAATCACATCCATATTGGTGGTGTTAATGATCAAGGAAATAATTCTATTGCTCCACCCAACCAAAATTTTCAAATCTTTACCAACCCCATGCCAAATCATAATATCTCTTTTATGAAAGCTACTGATACTAAGAATGATGTGATGAATTTTGAAAAACTTAAGATACAAATATTGACAATATAAGTGAAAATGAAGAAGACTTAGAATGTGTGGTCAGCTTCATTGATGTTCAAACTCATAAGGTACAAGCCAAAATGCCTCTTGACATTGTTTTCTCACAAAATGACATCATTAGACATGCACCTAATGGTCCTCTTTACATTACTAAAAGAATAAATGGCAAGCCTACTAATGGGATATTAATTGATCTCATGTGTGTAGAGAATTTGATCACTAAGGAGTTCTTATTTATGCATGAACTTTATCAATATTCTTATGAACGACCGAAAGAATTGATCAAAACACATAATATTTTTTCTTACCCTATGATAGGTTTAATCACTCTTCCTTTAAAAGTTGGACCGAAACAATTGAACATCTCATTCTCTATCATCCCATCATTGGATTGATTCCATGTGAAGTTTGGTTACCCATGACTATGCTCCATGGATGTCATCTAGTCGGTAGTGCATAAATGCTTGAAGTTTCAATTTGGAAATGATATCTTTATTGTGCATCATTATGGCTTTAATCATGTGTCTTGCTGTGGGAATTTCTCACTGGATTTATTTTGGCCCAAACTTATGGAACCTATTAAACCTCATGAAGACTTATTTTTCAAATATTATCAAAATTTAAAGTCCAAGCACATAGAAGAATTATCCCTTAGCAACATACCTCAATCCATGATTAAGCCTCCTATCATTGATGAAATCATGATTAAACCAAAATCCCTTCCAAGTAACAAAGACCAACCCATGACAAATCCTTTGTCTATCTCCTATAAAAGACCAAGAGATAACCAGATAAGTCCTATTATCACTCCTAATATTAAACAAGTTTATAAAGATAAAGAGAAAGTGATTGAACAACCTTCCATGGTTCCTTCCATTCCTCCCTTGTGGGAAGAAAAGAAACCTATGGTTGATAAACCCACTCCTACACAATCATAACTTTAAAATCATGCAAAAATAAATATAAATGCTAAAGAGTATAGGCGTAGACATTGTGCTATTTCTTGTAAGTTAAAAGAAGAGAATAAAATAAAAAATCAAGATCAAACACCAATTGAAAAAAATCATAATGATTCTCCACCTTCACCTTAACAAACACATGAAACCTCTATGGATATTGTCATTAGGTATCTTTTTATGATTAACTTGGATGATTTTCTAAGATTGATGAGGAAGTGCATAATGAGCTAAATTTATTGTTTTCCTCTTCCATGAGCTTAGATAATAACAATCATGATGATCATCCTATAAAGAGTGACTCACCACATGTTGAACCTAGTGATACTCCTAGTACAACACTTATTGTTTTCCCTTTGGCTATTTTTCCACCTTTTGCATATGAGGAACAAGATTGGGATGCAAATGAACTGCTATAGGTTGACTCACATGTGCCCTAATAGTCTTCTCTTTTTGTTCTTTGTGATTGCATGTGTGTAATGTGATCCCCCATATAGTGCTACTTGGAATTTCTTTATATGTTTGTGAGCCTAATTTGGATGACCATTGTCACTCCATTGGTGCAAGGATACAAAGGAAGCATTACATTCTTCTATTTGTATCTAGATTCTTCTATGTGTCGTAAGCCTTTATTTTTTCTCTTTTCTTGTGTTTCATTTTGGGGATGATTCAAGGCATCAAGAAATTTAGGTCTCTTCCATGTTGACCCAAAAGCTTCTGCTTTGTTTTCTCTCTATATGTGTCATTCTTCCTTTGTGATTATTGTTTCATGAGTTATTTGGGCAATGATGATGGTTTCGAGCTTCATTATATCACTACAACAATGACATACACTGACCCCAAATCCATGGATCCCTTATGTGTTATCTTAGGATTGCATATGGGGGAAAAATCTCCTTTCCATGATGTATCTCTACTCAAAAACATATTTTTTACATAGGGATTTCTGAATAAAGCTCTCATGTATTAGCATTTACTATGTTCTACTTTAAAGTAATTGCTCAGAACATGGTATTTAGCAATTTCTTTAAAGTGGATTCATATGCATCCCTTCTCATTGTTCACTTCAAAGTGTGGTCTTCCTACTTTACATGATGTGTCTTCTTGGTGGTGACATTGGGTTTGATGTTGCTCAAGAGTGTGACCTTTCTTGGTATATGGAATTCCACTTAGTGTTAATGCTATGTATTGCATTCCCTAAGTTGTAAATATTTTATCCTAAACTAGTCCTCTCTTGGTGACATTAGGCATGATGTTCCCTAAGGTGAGACCTTTCATGAATGATGTATCAAGGCCAACAAGCATAACACAACTTTCTTGTCAATGGAGACTTTTTCATGAGTGCCTAGCATAACACAACTTGCTAGCCTTGCAACCATTTTTTTATGGAACCTTAATCAAAGTTATCAAGAGGTATAACTTTGGTATGATTAGTATAATGGGAATTTGTAGACCTAGCATGAATTTCTCATCAGCCACCTTTTGCAGCTCACCTAGTGGACAACGGTTTTCCACTTGTAGAGGTTTTTCGGACAAACATATTAGGCTTGATCCATACAGATTGGAAAAAAATTAAGGCTTGATCCAACCCTCTTTCTCTTCGCATTAATTTTGACATTGTATAATTGTGCATCTTGTCTTATTGTTGCATATTTAACATAAGCATGTGTCTCTTTGTGCTTTTGTTGGTTTGTTGTTAGATATTAGATACTGGGGGCTTAATCATCCTCCTTGACCTTTGTTTTCTCATCTTCCCAACATTTATACAATTAGACCTCTCTTGATGCTTTTTTTTCTACTTTAGTGTGAGCTTGAGCATAGGGCCCATCCTCTCACTAAAGTGGGGGCTAAATATAGTATCGAAAAATGTACTCCTTTACAATTTCACACTATGTTTGGGTTTCTTAATAAATTAGACTTAATTAAGCCTCTAATTGGCCCAATTATGCATTTAAAAGCCTAATTAATCTTGTTTTCTAAAAGAGAAACCTATATTAAACAATTGCAAGAATTAATGAAATTTCCTTAAAATTGGTGTGCCCTAGGACGCATTCGTCCAAGGGTTAATGGGTCCCCCTTAAGTTTAGGATCCCATTTTTTAATATCTTTTTTGGCAGCCTTTTTTATGATTCAAATTCAATTTGTAATTGTTGTATTTTGATGTTTAATTTTCAAAAAAATAGAAAATTGCACATAAATACGAGGTCTTTTTATCAATTCAAATCCTAGAAATTTTTGAGATAATTCACAAGAGAAAATATTATTGTCAAAGGTGTTCAAGAGAAGATTTCTCACTCATTTGTTGTAGAATTCAAGATCTCAAGCATCATGTCAAAGTTATCTTCATTCATGCATGTTTTTGGAGCTAAAATTGTGATGTGAGTTTCAAACATTCAATTCAAATTTGAAAAATCAAATCAAGCATCTGATCAAGCCATTTCATGCAAGATCAAGACATTGGAGAGATGTGTTATATTTTAGTCCTTCAAGGATCTCCATTCAAGGGTTTGGTGAGTTGAAACATAGAAAGTGTTCATTCATCATTCCTTCTATTCATGTTCCATTTCATTTCAAGGTTTAATTATCACCAAAAACAAACAATTTTTCCCTCTTTGTGTTTGCAAATATTAGGTTGAAGAAGAGTTGAAGATTGATCAAAAGCATAATTTTACAAATTTGTCAAAGTTGTCAAGCCACAAAAACTCACTTGCAGAATTTAATTTCAACTTTTTGACTATGAAATCTAGAGGAATCGAGAGTGCATATCTAGGAGTAGAGAACTATGAAAATAGATTTTGGATCCCTGTAGCAAGACCCATTTTCCCTAGGGTGAATTTTTCATTGGAGGACACTCACCAACTACTTTTGGTGACAAGTGAATTAATTCATACTCATCTCAAATATGCTAGAACTTTGTGGATTCTGTTAGATTAAGGTTTTCAATTGATGATTCATTTTTTATTTTTCATTTTTTCTCTCAAAAGTGCATTTCAGGTTGATTTACCCCATCCTTACTCATAAGGAAAACAACAAGATATTTATTAAGACTAGCTCACCTAAGGGTTGAAAGTCAATCTTGCCGTAGGGGATCTATTTTTACTAATGAAAGTAGGGAAATAGGTACATCACCCATATTCAAACCCTACCTCACCTATTCCCCTATATTTCAGTTACAAAGTTGCTCAACAAGATCAAATCCTTTATCAATATGCTATGGAAGGTTAGGTGTGGGTGGGAGATACAATAGGATAGAATTTGGAGTTTTTTTTGGTTGCTTATTATTACTAGTATTATATGTGTGAGCTATAGTATGATAACTTTGTTTTTACGACACATGATTACTAGTAAGTTGTCTTACAAAGTTTAAGATAACACTTGGAGGTCTAGGAGGTCCTATAATGAGGATGACTTAGGAGGTCCAATAAGTAGAGGACTTTTAGGAGGTCTAATAAATAGAGGACTCTTAAGAGGTTCAAAAAGAGTTTGAAGAGGTACAATAATAAAAGGAGACCTAGTAGTCACTTGTGTGTTCATAACCTCAATGGATTTGATCTCTAGTTGATGATTTTCTAACAAGGGGGGATATAATGTGACCTTAGCATATTTATCTAAGCAAGCCAACTTACTATATTTTGAAATGAATGTATCAATGATGTTATCTCATTGTGCCATAATATCTTCCCAAATGGGAGAGGCATTGAGTGAGGGACACAAAATATTCTTATTAATCTCATTGATTGGATACCCTAACTCCAAGATACCTTCATCATAAGTAGGAGAGGTATTTGGAGAAGGACCTTTATGATTGTATATGCTTGGCTCCTTTTGCACCAAAACATTTTCACAAGTGGGATAGATTGTGGGAGATGAATGAAGACTAGGAAAAGTGATATTAAGAAATGTGTCAATGGTTTCACCTTCTTGTGACATAATACCTTCCTAAGTAGGAGATATTTTTGGAGAGACAAATGAACTTCTCATGATGCTCAATGATTGGTTCTTCTAACACCAAGATACCTTCACCACAAGTAGGAGAGGTATTGGGAGAAGAACAATTATAATTTTCATGACAACCCATGATTGCATCTTCTTGCACCAAAAATTTCTCACAAGTAGGAGAGATGTTAGGAGGTGAGTGAAGAATAGGCAATGCAATATTAAGAAATGTGTCAATGATTTCATTCTCTTGCGTCAAGGAACTCTCATAATTAGGAAATATATTGGGAGAATGACTAACATGTTTGTTAATGACCTCATTGTGTTTCCATAGATTGTACTCATAAGTAGGGAGATTAGACTTATACAATCCATGCTTCACCATATCAAAAACACATATTTGAAAAGGAAACATGCTACTACATGATTTATGGATTTGTAATGTGTTGTAACAACTTAAGGTTTTGAGTTTGTGTAAAAATGAAAGCTAATATACCAAAATTATGCAATGCTTTAGAAAACGTAAAAAAATGTGCTACAAATTTGATGATTTGCAATACTGAAATGCAACAATTTTTCCAAAATTTGCAAAAAATCAAGAAAAATGACCTCTTTCTTGCATATACCATAACATCTTTTCAAAATTTCAAATCAAATAGTTGCAAGCATAAATAGATTGATAATGTAGAGACAAAAACTTGTGCAAAAGTTTCCTAAAATACCCCTAGTAGGAAAAGGATGCCCAAGGGTTTCTAAGTCCCTGACAGGGGTTCAAAAAACTAAAAAATTGACTATGTATGTTGTTTGATGTTGTTGTCTTAGGTTGCAAATAGGCTGAACAGTGAGTGTTTTTCTAAATTTTGGTCAATTTAGGATAATGTACTTCAAAATGAAAGTGTGCAATAAAGGTGAATTTTTTTTGACAAGTTTTGAATTCAAATTTTAAATCTAAAATGGAATAATTAACCGATTCTAAGATGCCAGAATCTGAAAATGATGTTGTTGATGCAATCTTGAAATCAAACAATGAAATATTTTTCAATTTAAGACAAGGTGATTCAAATGTAAATATGCAACAATAAAGGACAATTTTGAATGAAATTTCTACATCTTAATTATGAAAAAATTTACTTATTCTAGGATGTCAAATTTTAAAAATAATGATTTGATGCAAGCTTGAAGAAAAAAATGTAATTTTTTTGCTAAAATGTGAAGTAGAAAAAGGGATCCTAGGTCCTAAATGCAAAGATCCTAGGATGCAATGGTGGCCTTTTTCCATAATGCATTGAGATGTAGATCAACAAGGTTTATAGATTGACTATAAACCATGAAAGTGAGCCAATCATACCTAGATCTACATCTGATTGAGGATGGGAATGGATTAGCAATGATTTGGAATCATTGAACTAATTATACTATTTGGCCTAATATGATAGATGTAATTTCTCAATAACTAATTTACAAAAACAATAAAGTTTCAATAGATGTAAAAGGTGTAGATGATTGTGTACCTACCTAGAAAAATTGGTCTCAAGCACTTTAGGAGGATTGGGCTGCCCTTAGGCAAATGGGTCTTTGTAGTGGTGACGTCACTAACTTTTGAGGTCCTTTGATGTTAGATTTTAATTTTTTTTAATCTACAAATTTATTGAAATGTCATCAAATAATTTTGTAAGTGATTTTTTGTGGCTTGACAAGGTTGATGACAAAAAATGCAAAAATGGAGAATTTTCTCTTCTCTATGAGGATGATTATGGTTCACCAAAATAAAGCATAAAAATTTGGTTACCCTAAGTTCAATATACAAAAACTAGGGTAAATGGGAAAAACATTTTTAGGATTCCACTAGGATGCAAATTAACAAGGTTTATAGATTGACTTTCAACCTCCAAGGTGAGTCAATCAGACCTAGATCTGATCCTTTTGAGTCTTAGGAATGAATTGGAAATGATTTAGAGTGATTGCCCCAATTAGAATATATGACCTAATATGATCAATGTGATTTCCTAAAATAAATAGAGGGATTTGAAAGTTGGAGAATGATATGTACCTATCACCGAAAGTTGGATTTAACACGTGTAGAGGGACTATGTTTCCCCTAGGCGAATGGGTCTTTGTTAACCTTTCCAAAACTACAAAGTTTGATCATGCAACCCTCTGTCTACTCTTTATTCCTATACTTGCAAATATTCATCCTCATATTTGAAGCTATAAAAAATCTACAAAATAAATTGTTTGGGTGGCTATATGGGGGTTTTCCTGAGTCAAACCCCTATTCTGGTAATTAAACCTCATCAAAAATCCAAATATCTGATATAAAACTATGTGTGGGCCCTAACCTTATATGTGCCTAAGGTTTTTATGATCCAAATGCAAATAAACCCTAATCAGGTGTGTTACAATGTGATTCCTATATGATAATGATAAGATCCAATTAGGGAGAAGTCAAAACACCCTAAGAAAATTTGAAAATGTATTGATACCTTGATTTAGGATACAAGTAGGGTGGAGCTTGAAGATGATATTACCAAGGAAACATGCCATTAGGTGGAGGGAAGTGGCTAAATGCATCTCCCAATCCTAAAATCCATTATGATCTTCCATAAAATTCAACCTTCATTCATGTGATAAAGCTTGATCAAATCTATAAATGGACTTGAAGACTTGCAACCTCAAATAATGTTGCTCCAAGACTCTGAATTTTACTTAATTGAATGTTATATCTTGTGTTCTAGTTTTGAAATGGTGAAAAGACTAGGTATTTATAGGAATTTCTCTAATTTCTCAAACATTAGATCCCAATAGTCAACATTTACAATTTGAATTTCAAATGTTAAAATGCCACCAATAATCTATTAAAATTTGGGTCCCAGCTAAAAAGGGGGACCTAGTCACCCATGGGTGAATGGGTCTTGGTCCAAATTTCCAAGACACACTTGACCGAGGGTAATTTAATTATTTATTACATTTATTCAATGCTTGTTTCAATTTCATAAAATAATAAAAATAGGCCTCGTAATGCATAATAAAGGGAATTAGGGCCTATTTAGGAAGGGTTAAAATGCATAAATGCAAGGGTCACTAAAATAGGGCCAAACTAGGCATGAAATTATACTATCACCTACAAGGGAGTATAATTTTATATGATACATTTATCACCCACTTTGGTGGCCATATGCAAACTAAAGTCATGAAAGTAAATCATGCTACATAAAAGGATACTCATATGGATATTATGATTCATTTGTAATGAAGCACCTAGTGTAGTCATTTGCAAAACCACAATGTTAGGAACCACATCTTACAAAAATAATTTTTTAGCTATTCAAAATCATCTTATAATTTAAAATAATCATGTCAACTTATATAGAGAACCAAATTTGTGGGTAGATGTATGCCCCTGATTTCGCTTGCTTTATGGAGGTGGAATCAAGGTAGTAATCTAACCACATTGAATTGCTAGGTTTATTGATGTAAATACTTAAAATAGGATTATGAGAACACAACACCATCTATCTATAAATATTGGATAATATCAGGGATGAAACTATGAATCCAATGCAATAGACAACATTAAAATCAAATTTCTCTAGCCCCCATTATGGTGATTTGAGTGAAATGTGCTACTAATTTTTTTTAATAAATGTTAGTGTAAAACCATCTTTTTGACCATCATTTTCAAATTTACTATTTGGATACTTTGAGCGAGATTCCTTGGTACAGAGGAGTGAAGATGTCGAGTGGATGACCATACCATCCCCCACGACTTGATGTCCTAAAAATAGAGGTTGCGAGCAGTTCCATCACACCTATAGTGAGTTCCTTGTACCTACTCGTGATTTATGTCACTATTCTATACAATTTTGAGAATTTTTTAAAAACCATGGCATCCTTGTCCTCTTTGGGTGACCCTATCCCAATTTGGTGACCCTATCCTAGACCCCCTATCGCAAAATGGTGATAGTGTCTAGGGATAGTTTTGTTCTATTTTTAACTATTTCGTTAACTATTTTTCCATGCTAGTAATGATTTTCTTTGCTTCTTCTAGGATCTGCCACATGCTCATCAAAACTTGTTAGGATGATTATTTTCTCTTCTCTGCAAGTAGTTTACATGGGTTGGAACCATTATTTCTAGGATTTCATTAGGATTCAAATCAACAAGGGTAAATATCCAATTATGATGCTTGGGTGAAATTTAATGATTGGATGTAGTGTGATATGTACCAACCTAGAAAGCTTGGTTTAGGTTAAATGGGACCAAAATGAAACATAAAAATGTGGTTCCTCTAAATTTAATATCCAAAGCCTAGGGTAAATGGGACCACCATTTCTAGGATTTCATTAGGATGTAAATCAACAAGGTGCATAGATTGACTTTCAACCTTCGAGGTGATTCAATTAGACCTAGATTTGATCCTTTTGAGTCTTATGAATTAATTGGAAATGATTTGGAATGATTGACCAAATTAGACTATATGACCTAATATGATAAATTTAATTTATTGATAACTGATAAAAAACAACCAAGTTTGGGTAGATCTAGAAGGTGTAGATGACTATGTACCTACCCACAAAAAAATGGTCTGAAGCACTGTAGGAGGACTGGGTCACCCTTGGGTAAACAAGTCTTTGTAGGGGTGTCTTGAACAACTTTTGGGGTCCTTTGATGTTGTATTTGAGCTTTTTTTTTCATCTACAAATTTGTTGGAATGTTCTCAAATAATTTTGTGTTTCCATGGCTTGACAAGGTTGATGACAACAAATGCAACAATGGAGAATTTTCCTTTAAGATCCCTTCAATTCTCTAAAACTTGAAATCTACACATTCATAAAGAGAGGAAATTCTGGGCCATTTTAGAGGCTTGCCTCAATCAAACCTAATATTAGTGTTTCTATTTCCACAATGAAAATGTCAATGATAGAAAAGATAATTGAAATGAAGGAATGATGAATGAACATAATGTTGCAACTCACCACCCTTCAATGGCTTCCTTGAAGGATTGAAGACATGCACATCACCTCAAGGTTTTGGATCTTTCTTTTCTTGAATGCTTGAATTCTTTGGAGACCTACAACAAGGGTTAGCCTTCACAAAACCATGATAACATAAAATCACAAACACTTTCACATGATACTTGGATCTTGAATTTTTGCAATAATACTATGAAATGTTGCTCCTAACTTGCTCTTGACAATAATCCTTGCTCATGAAAATCTCCTTCTAGTTTCAAATGAAGAAAAGACTATGTATTTATAGGCATTTATTTAATTTCCCAAAAATTAGATCTCGTAAGCCGACATTTGAAATTTGAAATCTAAATGTTAAATTTCCACCAAAAACATTTAAAAATAGGTTCTAGCTAAGAAGGGGGACTTAGTCACCCATGGGCGAATGGGTCCTGGACCAAATTTATAGGACACTCAATGTCGAGGGCAACTTATGAGTTGGATGTATTTATTCAATGCTTGTAGTTTATTGAAAAGGGGTACAAATGGGCTCTATAATAAATAATTTTAGGCAATTTGGGGGTCAATTAAGCTCAATAATTTAAGGGGGCCCAAACATAATGTGAAATTGTTAATGTATATAATTTTATACAATACAATTAATTATGAAAAGTGCTTGTTAGGTTTTCTTAAATGGATGAAGGGGGACTCAAAAATTTGATAGAAAATTGCTTGTCCCTTGATTTTTTTTTGTAACAAAATAATGACTTAATTAGGTAATATAACTTAATGTGTAGCTCGACCTAAAAAGGGGCTTTTACATAATGGATATTTTAGGGGATAATTCTAAGTAATGATATACATTTCTACATGTAAGATATAGTGCCATAAATTTTGAGAGGTGTAGACCATGGAAAGGAATTACTTTTCAATAATTGTGTATCTCTTGTAATAATTGATGTTTTCTTGTGATGTAGTAAGCTAATATTTATTTTCCATTATCATTGCGTTGTGCTAGAAAAAATATTAATAGTATTGTTAGTAGGGGAGGTGTAAAAGAAGTGGATTACTATGGAGGACAAGCATATGAATTAGAGGGTTAGAAAATATTATTTGTGTATCAAAATCTTGTTTCCTGTCCTTGTTTCATTGAAATTGTATATATTTATTAAAAAAAAAGGTAAAAGGGAGAGTAAATCAATGAATTATGAAACAATATTTATTGGAGGCTTCTAATATATATATATATATATATATATGGAGGCATGCTAACAATAGTGTCTATTTTCTTATTTTTTGCTTCATTTCTTCTATGAGAAATAGAAACACACACTTCTTAGGTTCAAGTCATATATATTTTCATAGTCTTTCAAATATTGTTACATCCCACTTTTTGTAACCCTCTAAACTATGTAATTTTTTACTTACATTTCAGTTCTGGCTTGAAAATATGAATTATGGCTAATTAAGATATTTTGATTTATCATTTTGATATAGTTAACATTATATTTGCTGATATAAATATGCCTTTGATTCTCATAATCATTAAATGAAATAAAAAATTTAACGTTTTTAAGAGATTTATGATGATATATAAATATGTTTATATAAAGTATGTGTTTTGATAACACACTAACTATTTTCTCTATTTCTTGAGGTGAATGTTGGATATATTTTACCCCCCAAGGATGAGAGGGAGAGTATCATCGAAGAGAGGGGGATTTGAGATATAGTAGTTATTTTCTATGAATTCAATTTGGAGAATTAAATGTGTTTTCATGTCCTTATCAAAATATTTGAGATATAGTTTAATTTCTTACATCTACATTAATTATTGCATGAAAGCGCATTTTAGTGATAATTTTTCTTTTTGGAATTTTGTGGTAATCATTTTGTATTGTGAAGACAATAGTGTTTCTTCAGTAAGGGTAAGTGTCCTTTGTATTTATATGTACATATATGTCTATATATGCAAGTAAAGATGTTAAAGTATATATATATACATATCCATGTGCCTACATATGCATATAGATATAAATATATAAATATGAGCATGTTTATGTAATTTAAAATATATATGAAATATAAAGTGTAAAATTAATATGGATGAGTCAAGTGCTAGCCTATAAAGTATCCATTAATGGGCAGTGTCATGACATTAATTCATGGAAAGCACCTTGTATGTAAATCAAGGAAATTTTGAATAATATAAAGTAGGGGTATGAGGAGAGGGTGATAGATAGAACGATAGAAAAAAATGTAGAAAAGGAGAATTAAAATTCATGGACAATGAAAGAAGACAAGAAAATAGGAGAGGAGGTAAGAGGGTGTGGTGATCTAGAGTAAGAAAGAAATGAAAGTATCAAGTTTTCATCCTTTTCCACAAAGGAATTGGTACATGAGCTCTATAAATTTATTTTATGCATTTTATAATGATTATAATATTTCTTAGTAGAAGAATTATTTATTTCAAAGTGGATTCATGAATACATGTTAGTTACATGAATCAAATAATCTATGCTTTGTGTTTGAAAATTATGTTTCCTTTAAATGTTACTAAACCCATGTATGATTCTTGGATTCAGCCCTATATAGTAGAAGATTCAATTCTCTATTGGTATATGATAGATGCATGGGCTCACCACTCTTCACTTATAGTTAAGAATGGGTTTTCAAACCTTAAACCCTATTTTTAAGGTCAAATGTGATAATAACTTGCAATCAGGGGTATCAATGGAAGGGTAATAAATGCTCGAACTTTTTAATTATTGTAGGTAGGGCGTGTTCTTTTAATTGGTAACAACCCATAGGCTTCTAAACTATTTTTATTCAATTCCAAAATTCTTTAAGCTAAGCTCTACCTTATAAATGTATGTCAATTTTTGCATGTAAAATAATAGGCTATTCAAAACCCTACATTTTAGAGTTTCCAATGAATCATTGACTTGGTTTGTTATTGTTCCTATAAAACTATGAAACCAATACATAGCACTCAAGCTTTCCATATTATTAAAAGTTATACCTTTGACCTTATTAAACCAATAATATGGGAAATATTTTATATTTTTGACCTTTTTCACTTAATAAGAACAAAGCTATAAATATAAATAGGAGTTAGCCTTGATAGGGATATTTTCAAATAAGTTTTGAGCTCTTTAAATCTAGAATTATTTTATAGATGTATTTTCCTACTTTGTGGGATTGTCCACATCATCCAAACATTGTAATGTAATCCATATTGACCAATAATAATATCATTTAAACTATATATCTACTCACTATTGATTTCCATGATTAAAAAATGACGGAAGAAGAGCTATCGAGCACTGAAAAGGTTGAGAGAATTCTATTGTTTTGTATCTTATTTTTGAATAAGATAATGTATTGATAATCCTAGTAAGTTGTACTAAGTTGAGATCATTGTTTCCATTTAACATTGATGTTTTATATAGGAATACTCTATTCAAGGGCTGATAATGTGAGTTACACTAATAGTCATTTCTTATACTATTTCTTTGAAACTTAGTTGGTTATCCCATGTCTATATAATTAGATATATTGACATACTAGGTCATTGTCTTAATTAAATATAAATGATACTTTATGTATTATTGATCCTCTTATATTGCATAAATAATGGTGTTAAATATTAACTATTATATATCAATTGGAATATAGTTACAAGATTGATCATATCGATTTGCATTCTTAATTTAGATAATGTTACATGATCAATCCTTTCATCTATCTTGTGATATTTTATTGACACATTGATAGTTATTTCTATGGTATGTGATGGTAACTTGACCTTGAAAGTGGTCAAGAATATTATATTCCATATCATTCATAATCCTTACTTGATTTAGAATAGTTATAAAATGATGTAAAAGTTGATTTTCTTAATGATATTTTGAAAAATTCAGTAGAACACACTAATTTAACAAAAGGGCATGTCATAGTGCCAAAAGGATTATTGTTGAATACATACATATGTATATACATATACATATACATATATATATATGCATATACATATACATATACATATGCATACATCAAATATATGTATATATAGGTGTATATGTATGTAAATTTGATTGTGAACATAATGTGCTCATTGAGCATGATATCATGAATATGATCTTGGTTGAATTACTTATTTTTATGATAACATAGTATTATTAAATACAATAAAATTACTTATATCAAGAAAACAAAGTCTTTGCACTTCACTGTATTATCTTATTGTGTCTTGCAATTTTAGATTTATGTTCATGTAGATAATGTGCTCACTCAATTCAAGTTTGATATGATTTGGTACCCAAATGGTGATTATCTTGATGAAAATGTGTTGTCCGTTTTCCAATAAATTGGAAGGTTGGTTTGGTGATGATCTATTGACTTGTGCTATCAAATAATTGTGTAATTCTATAAAAATAGGTTTTGAAAAGAATTGATGGGTCTAAGTGTGTTATTTGGAAGATCTGCAAGTTAATATTTAATCCTCTACTATACCTCAATCTATCTAAAATTAATATCTTGAGTACTAAGTGTTTTCACCAACATGAAATGAACTAAATTGATAAAAGGGGTGTACAATAATGTTTGGAAAGGAATAGTGTGTTCGTTTCATGATTCACATGACGATAGTTTTGTTTCTCTGGTACTGCTCTTGGTTTGGAGCTAATATGAAAAAGGATATTTTTTTCTATGTCAGCTTAATATGTTGAGATGATTGCACTAGATTTTTGGAGGTGTGTGCTAGTTTGAAGATGTATTCTATGGCAAAATATGTCCTATCTATATCTTAGTTTGAACATGAGTTATCCTTCTACCATGAATGTTTTTGGAGTTGACTTGTTATGGCCAATGCATGTTTCGTGTTATTTATTTTATCTTGGTTGAAAAGGAGAAACTCTTTTGAAGCTTGTGGAGGATACAAATATAAGATCAAATCTATTGAAAAGATGTATGGATGTATAGAAAATATTTTTAAAAGGTAATATGCGAATAAGAATTCATAGAAGCTCTTTTGATAACGAAATATGGTAAAGATCAATTCAAAGAGCTCAATAGAGAGTGTATGTGAAAGTGTGAAGAATCATGTGTGAATATAATTATGAGAATGTGTGTTGAAGGCTGTGAGATGAAGGAAGAAAAGTTTGTTGAGCAGATATATGTGTGAGTGTACCAAAGCAATGAGTTGGAGGTAACAAAGTGTTGAAATATTCCAGTAGTATGTTGAGGTTGTAACCTCTATTGTAAGTATTATATTATGTAGGGAGTTGTAAACTTGCTTTGGTTAAAGCCATAAAACTTGTTGTAAGAATTTTTTTCATTTGTGAGGCTAGATTTGGATAGTAGATCCAAGAAACTTTCTCACCATGGTTTTTCCCTGGGTTTTCCATATAAAATCTAGTGCTATGGTTTCATTCTTATGTGTACTTTGCTTGTCATTATGTTATGTGATTAATTCTTTATGAATGAAAATAATTTTATTAAGTACTAATTCACTCGCTTCTCAGTACTTTTGTGTGTTCAAAAATTGGTATTAGAGCTAAGTGCCTTGATATAGCCTAATAGTTGAGGTAGATCTTGGAGTGGAACACATGGGAACTAAAGCACTAACCAATGAAAAAAGTCCTTCAAAAAATGATAAGCATAAAAACATGATAGATTTTAATGAAGAAGATTGTGAAGTTGAATTTGAAGGAGAACTCATTTCAACATTGGAAGATCTGAATGCGGGAAGGAAAGAAAATGGAGAATTTAAGATCAAACTCAAAGAATCAAAAGAGACAATCATCAATTTGAAAGTTCAAGTTGAAGAAGGTAAGAGAGATACAGATTGTCTAAATTCTAAACTCAAAGACAAATCAGTTGAATGTTTGAAAATTGAAGAAGAAATTTCCTCTCTAAGGAAATAATTGGAGAAAGCTAAGGATCAAGTAGACAAAGGCTTGCAGCTCTAGAGTAGTACCAACATCCTTGATGAAATAATCAATTTTCAAAAGACCTCTAAAGAATAAGGGTGGTATTGGATCTGAAAAGGGTCAAAACTCAAAGATAGATATCCTTCAAATGGAAAAAGAAAAGGCCTATGTTGAACACTCTAAGAAGAGTAAAGATTAGAAGCATGAATTGGATGATGACTTCATAAGGGTTAAAAATCAAAATAAGGGCTTTAAAATATCTCCTCCTACATAGACTACTACTCCTATATTTTCTCAATCCTTTCATGGTTGTTGTTACTCTTGTAATAAGTTTGGTCACAAGGCTATTAATTGAAGATATAATACAATAAAAAGTGATTACATGAGTAAGAAATCATTTGTGCCTCCAAGACATAATATTAGGGTCTCTTATTCCTTTTATGGTTACTATTATGCATGCAATAAGTTTGGTCAAAAGTTAGTGGATTGTAGAACTAAATGAAGGAGAAATGGTTTGGATTTGAAATATAATATTATTTTCTACAAATGCAATAAATTTGGGAACAAAGCAAGATTTTAAAGATAGAGGAAAAGAAGGAAGTTACAAAATTTTGGAGAAAGAACAAGGGCCAGATAATGAATTGAAGGGTGACTCTATGCTTGTGAATTGGGCACAAGATCTCATGATTGATTGAGAAAGAGAATCAAATCAGAAGGAGCTACCATCAATAAATACTTTTAGCCCTTGGAAAGGATAAAATGTTGAATATTTCAGTGTGCAAATTGTTTTGTAATAACTCATATGAGGTATATGATTTTTGAATCAGTTTGAATCTATTTCTCAAATTTTTGGAGTAAGGACTTGGTGTGTGGAGGATTGAAAAAATAGTTTGATCTTTGTGAAGTCACAAAGCACTTTAACAGTTGTTTACCTAACAAGGACAAGGTGCATTAACTATGGAAAGTTAGGGTGAATTTAGATTACTTATGCTTCATTTTCTCAATCTTGGCTCATTCAAAACCAAAGTATTTGCATTTAGATCTAAGAATAAAAGAAGGAATTCAAAGAAATCTTGGGAATTTGAGAAGAATTGGATTGAAAATTGAAACCCTGGCGATGGAGCACAAAGGTATTCTTCAAAACTATTCATAATGGTGACTCCTAAATTGGTTGTTATTTTTGAGAAACCAAGTTCAAAATGCAAGAAGTATCCTTTCAAAGTAATGGAGGTAGATAAGGATGGTGTGTTCTCCAAGGTACTTACTGATGTGGTATATAAAAAATATGTGAGAATCTGCATTCATTCCACTATGAATGAGATTTATCACATGAAATTTGAAGAGTTGTGATAAACCCTACTAGGTGATGCTAGATACAAAATTGAATTTACAAATGTGGCATCAAAAGGGTTGGATGAGTGAAATTATTTCCTAGACTTCCATGAAAATCATGAATGGGTAAGAATCATTCTAATCCAAATCCATGATGAATTCATTTATTTAGATAAACCCTATCGCAAAATAAAAGATGTAGTTAGAGCTATCATCGAGTTGTGCTTTACCAAACCAATTCTGATGATGAAAGAAATTAAGAATGAGAGGGTTATATAATTAACTAGAGAAAATTTTGACATGATAATATTAAGCATCAATGAGATAACTAATCCAAGGTTTAAGTATTCCTCCATGGGAATTGCATACAAAGTGTACTACATAAATAGAGAAGGTTCAACAATTAGTACCACAATTCATACTACGTACCAAATGGTTAGAGAAGGAAAATGTTTTTATTTGTGCAAGTTACCAAGGGAGAATTTGGTTGAAAATCTCAAGCGAACCAAGGACACTATATATAACTTCATGTTTGGGTCTTTAATAATTTATCTAACATTCTATTTTCTTAATGAATTACTTGGCTTTAAGGGAAAGTATGGCAACAACACATTCTTGTCGCTACCCAAATCAAATCTCACATGAGGGGATTTAGTGATAGATAAGATTACAATACAATGTATTGGGGTTTCTTCAAAAATTGCAAGGAAAAATGCAAGATAGGGAGAGGATTCCCTATGATTTGGTGAGAAGGTATAAAGATGAAATTTCCATCCTTGTAGAAAAAGATTATTGTTATATAGAGGCTATGGAACCAAGAACCTATTGGATCCCAAAGTTTCCATATGAGGTTTCACCTAAATAAATAAAAGCTTATGTTCAAAACTTGTTGAAAAAGCCAAAGGATCCATCTATAGAGAGATTTGGCACATACAGGGAAATCATGGATAAAATTATCTAGAGAAAGGTGGATGACTCATGAGAAGAGAATAGAAACGATGTTTTAGAAACTGGATATTTTGTAGCTAACCAAGAAGGCACCTCAAATATTTTCCAAGGCTCCACAAAACATCCCTCCTAACCCTAAGGAAACTATTCCAAATAAATTTCCAAGAAGGTTTAGTAGATCAACTTCTATAGATACAACCTACAGCCCTCTAGATCCACATAAACTATTGCAAGTATGGATGTGTTTGGTGGTGTTGTTATTAATGTTGTCATTGATGTCAAAACTATACAGGTTGAGTAAGTTGGGTTTTGCCAAGTGCTTTTGAGAAAATTTGAGAAACAATGAAATTTGTGTTGAAGTGTGTTCTGAGCATGCTCTGGTATTGTGGTTTGCACTTTTTCTATGTTAATCCTATTCCTATGCGGATCTTTAGGTGTGTTCATACGCTTAAATGGATTGTATATTCTGATTTTAATCTTCTAGTTTGATGAAGAGAAAAAGATATGTTCACTGGTGTGTGAATGAGTTTGCCATAACTATTTGTTTGTGGACTAGGAGAAATGTTTTGGCTTCATAGTATTCTGATATTTGGTTTCAGATCTTGTGGATCTGAGAGATGACTATTTTTGATGATTTCTATGTTATGAAAAAATTTATTATGGTTTGGTGCTTTGGAAGACTTGCTCTAGAGTCTCTATGTTTTTGTTGGTTGTCTTGGTTGAACTGGTGAAGTGTTCTCTACAAATAAAGTTTATTGAAGTTGTTGTAGATGTATCTGAGTTGTTCTTAAAGATGGTAAAATGACTGGTGAAGCATGTTGAGTAATCCATGTGTGTTTATCTTGCTAGAGATGTGCATACTTCAAAGATCATTGGTGTTTTCATTAGGTTTGACCGACCTGGTGTCTACATGTTACATTTGGCTTTTGCATTGACTTGAGCAAGCATGTACGAGCTTCAAGATGTTATTTGGGTCCTAAATTAAATATGTATTTGGTCCCCTCACATTCTTATCCACCACGAAAATGTTGAGTAGCTGACCTAGTTTGAATTTGTAAATGGAATTGTATAGATGACCTTGGAGAATGTTCCTAAGGTTGAAGATGGAATAAATACAAGTTAAGTTGTAGTGAATTTTATATCCATCCATCATTCGATCCGAGCAAGGGAAGAGTGTGTGAAAAATTATGAAAAGTAGAGTGTGGAAGAGCGAATTGTGGCAATAATACTTAATTGTATCCATAATATTTTGATCAAGTTGTGAAGTATGTGAAACTCCTAGTGGTGGATCTTTATCTATTTATTTGTATTTTTCTATAGGAAGTGAGCCTCTCTTTCTGGACAGTGAGTCGTAAGGCAGTGAGCCCTTGATCTAGGTAGTGATGAGTCTAGATTTTGGCCTAGTTAGGGGGATATAATCTCTTGTTATTTGCTAAAATTACCACAAACCTTGATATTCTATGCTGGCACTCTTATATAATTTCTCTCAGTTGTAAGACACTTGGGACTATTTCTACTGGTTTTAATGAAATTTACCTATTATGTGGACCATCTATATCTATTTTTCATGTGATTGATGAATTTTCTTTAAGGTGGTTATGATTATGCAATTACTATGTGTACTGACATTACTCTGTAGACATGATTGAAATACTAAGTTGAGAAATGCAGCCGCCAGCCAGTCAGGTTGAGGAGTTGCGCGAAGGTCAACCAAGGATGATGATAGAAGATTCTTGTGTCAGCCGCATGTAATCACCTTGCATCGATCTTTAATGGCATTGAGCATTGTGGGCATTACTGCAAGGGTCGAGTCCATGTTTAGGCATGCATGTCCAAATGGATTCCCTTGCATGCATAGCCACTCCTTCCACTTTCTTCTCATTTTCCCTAAATGGAATCCTCACAATTAGTGGGAGTTGATGGCCCTATTTAGTTGATAAATAAGGCTCGAATCCTCCTTCCTTGAGCTAGTGAGTTAGTGAGACAATCGCCAAGTTCTTGTACAAGCTGATAATCAGCCATACTTTTGTAATTGCATTTTTTGATGAATGAAATAAGATTCTAAGTTGAGTATCTAAGTTTGCATTAGTTTAGAGGATACTCATCCAAGGGGACCCACTTGGTGAGTAATCCGTTCTTTTAGTTTAGTTAGATTAGTGTTAGTTTCTATTCAGTACTTAGTTAAGATTTTGGCATTGACAATTCTTGTAGCCACTAAAATTCCATTATGTGACTATTCCTACAGCCAAAGCGGGCAGAGTAGTTTCATGTTGGATGCTTATAATTTCCTTCTTATTATACATAATTAGTTTAGATTTGATCGAGTGACGTTCAACATTTTCTTTGTTTCCTTTCATGCAGTTTACTTTCAACATTAATTCTTTCTTAGCTGTAGAATAAAGATGACTATTTTGAAATTCCTAGTGCACATATTGTGTTGACCCATTTCAAGTTCACGTCCCTGGGTTGAAAATTTAAATGTACCTTCATGGTGGTTAAGATAGCTATTCAGGTCAGATGTCCAATCTTTGAATCATGGCTGAAAGGGCTTAGTTGTTAAAATCATTATAGGAGGCCGATATTTTTGGCATCGTTGTTGGGGATAGTGTCAAACTAGGAAGTCCTTTGGAGTCATTGATATTTTTTTTGCTGTAGTATTTCTAGAATTTTCTCTTAGTGATAGAAGTTATGATCCACTATTTTTCCCCACCCATTCTTTGTGTGAGTTGGTTGATACTAAGTTGATATCGCATGCATAGAAGAAGAAGAGATGCTTATGGGAGATTCCTTCCTAATAATCTTGAGCCATTTTAGCTAGTAGAGATTCCAAATCTACCCAGAGATGAAGAAGAAGAGCCACAAACCTTTGTTGATATATTCCCTAACTTGACTAGTTCTAAAGTTTCCCTTGAAGATCAAAATCTTGTTGAAGAACCCTTTATTCTGGAATTTCATCAAGCAGGCATAGTTGATGCAAATGGAGATAGGCCTAACAGGCAGAACCAACTAGCTTTCCCTTTTCCCATTGCTGAACAGAATGAAGTGGATAACCTCAAAAATATCCTTGCTTTAGTCCTTCCCAAATTTTATGGGCTTGTCATAGAAGATCCCGATACCTTCTTGTTTGAGTTTGATATACTCTACAAAAGCTATGACTATACCAATGATGCCCAGAGACTCAAGCTATTTCCTACTACTCTAAAATAAGCTGCATTAAGATGGTTTATGAGCCCTGGTAGAAATATTGTGAGAACTTGGGAAGTTATGAAGACAAAATTTCTTGATAAATACAAGGAATATTGCAGCAGTAGTGACATGAGAGGAGGTGACATTTTTAGAATGCAGCAAAAGGAAGATGAGAGCTTGGAAGACTTCATTTCAAGGTTTATGTTTTTCCTACAAAATCCTCCACATCATACACTTAATGAAGACTCACAAAAATTTCTTTTCCAGAGAGGAATTAATGAAAGTTGCAATGATGCCTTGGATCGGATGGCAGGAGGAGATATCACTCAAGTCCCTTGGGATGATATCAAGAATATATGTCAGAATTATTCTAGGGAAACTTCAAAGAAAGGAAGAGCCTACCAATCCTCTATGGGTAAGCTATACAACAGTGGAGTCTCAAGGATGGAGATTACTAATTTTTTGGCATATTTCAAGTAGGATATAATCAACAATCTAGCTACTAAGTTGGAAACACTTCAGGATAAGAAAAAACATGAGGTAGAGGCAATACTGACAAAATATTTCCCTCATTGTAGACAAAAGAAGAGGGATTGCATATATAAGGTGATAGCCAACATTGAAAGAAAATAGATTCCACCTAAGTTAAACCCAATCCAAACTAAGACCAAGTCTACTTTGTTGCATAGAAAAGGCCATGGGCTTCAAGACAAGTTATGCCACCAGATCCATTATCTTTTTCTAGACCATATTTTAATTCTTATTCAACTGGTAACCAGTGGCAACCACACTATCCATCTAACTTTGGAGGATACCCACCCCAGTCTTGGAATAACCCACCCAATACTTGGTCCAATTATCAAAATTTCTCACCTCAGTGGCAGCACCCTCAGGGGAATTGGCAAAAGTTTCAAGGACCTTGGCAACAACCTCTAGGAAACTGGCAAAAAACATCTCAATGGAGAGGTGGCCAACAATGGCCAAACCAAACCACCAGCTATATGCATCCATCTTCTCAAACCCAAAAACCTACTATAATGCACCCTCCTACTAATCCAAGTGCAAATGTACCTAAACCTACCCAATTACCAACCCAACCCACACCCAACCCAAATAATAAACCACAACAACAACCTCTATATTTTGCTGATCCAAATCAATTTCTTGCATATGTTGTGAGTTTAAGTGACATTCGTCTATGTTTAGGAACAACTTTGTCAGCTCCTTCCACCCCCATTATCACTGACCTCCCTATGGAAGAGCAAGAATAATCTTTGAGTGATCCCATTCAGCCTTGTGCAACTGAAACTCCTGAACCAGCTCCAACAAAGTAGACAACACAAGATCCACCATTCCGTCAGAGATTAGAAGTTGCCAAGCAAAAAGAAGACAAGAAGGAAACTAGTTTGGATATCCTAGATCAGCTAAAGCATATATGTGTCCAGATACCACTGTTCCAGGCCATAAAAGATGTCCCTATCTATGGAAAATCAATCAAGGAAGAATGCCTCAAGAAATCGGTCAGGAAAAAGAAGAACCCCACTATAGTCCATGTAGTAGGACAACTTGCTAACATCATGCTTGGAAAAGTAATTATTCCAAAGTATAGTGATCTAGGTAGCCCTATAGTTAAAGTTGTTATAAATGGGATGAACATAAAGAATTATTTGATTGACTTAGGTGAAACAATCAATGTGATGACTAAAGATATCATGCAGCAACTGAATATTGCAAAAATGAGGTCCAATCCTACAGTACTGTAGCTTGTTGATAGTTCCACTATCATGCTTGATGGCATAGTAGAAGACCTTGTGGTGATCCTAGACTCCTGGTAGTATCCAACCGACTTCATGGTTCTTTCCCTTAAAGCCACACTGGGAGGATATCCACTTATCCTTGGTCAGCCCTAGTTAGCAACTACAGATGCTTATATTGGATGTCGCTCAAGTGACATGACCATTTCTGATGGCACGAGCACTAAATTTTTTTTTTGTATCCTCTTGCTTAGCCATCCCACAATGAAGAAAAATAAATATGGCCACATATTGGTGAAGAATCCAAAGATGTCAACTTTATGGCATAGCTCATGATGCTCGAAAGAAGTCCTTTCTTGCAGCTTCAAGATGAATATGAGGTGTTATCTAGTATCATTCAAAATTAGTGTCAGAAAGAGGAAGCATCATCCACTCATGTGTCTGGTTCCGTAGACATTGAACAAACAATTTTGTTAGTTCTGCATGATCTTCTTGCAACAACTCTTCCAGCAGATAGACTTCCTGCAACCACTCTTCCTGCAACCACTATCCCTATCAATAGACTTCCTGTAGCCACTCTTCCGGTAGATAAAATTCTTGCAGCAATAGGTATGTTTCACACAATGTTTCCACTTGAAATTAAGATACCTTGTATTAATGAAGAAGCTATGATAGAACTAGTCACACAAGTACAAGTGTCTGAAGGATGACATCTAAACATCAATAGTAAATTGAATGAGGGACAAACAGTTGACATTAACACAATTGCTAGAAGCACATCAAAAATTATTTTCCTAGGACTATCATGACATGAAGGGATTAGACCCAAAGCTCTGCACTCATAGAATATATATCAAAGATGAGTGTACACCTGTAAGGTAGCCACAATGAATAATCAACCCTACATTGAGAGAAATTGTCAAAACAGAGCTGCAAAAGTTGCTAGACGTAGGATTTACCTACCCTATTTCAGAAAGCCAGTGGGTGTCTCCATTGGTAATTGTGCCCAAAAAGGGAGGAAAATGGCAAGTTTGTGTTGATTATAGGGAACTTAATGCTTCCACTAAGAAAGATCATTTTCCCCTGCCTTTTGTAGACCAAGTCCTGGACTCTCTTGTAGGAAAACAATACTTCTCTTTTCTTGATGGATTCAGTGGATACAATCAAATTCAAATTGCACTAGAAGACCAAGAGAAGACTACATTTATATGTCCTTGGGGGACATATACCTATTCTATACTTCCCTTTGGGTTATGCAACACACCTGTAACTTTTTAGCGAGCAGTCATCAGCATATTCTCAGATATCTCCCTTGACTGCATGGAGATCTATATGGATGATTTTACTACCTATGGTGCCACCTTTGATGAAGCATTGGATAATTTGAAGAAAGTTATATAGAGATGTGAAGACCAAAACTTGTCATTAAATAGTGAAAATTGCTTCATGATGATGCAAGAAGGTGTAGTTCTTGGCCACTACATTCCCCACCTTGGCATTCAAGTTGATCCTACAAAAATTGAGGTAATAAAAAATATGCCTATACCTGCAAAACAAAAGGATACTAGGAGTTTCTTAGGTCATGTAGGCTACTATAGACATTTCATCAAGGATTTTACAAAAATAGAAACCCCATTGTATAGTCTTCTAATGAAAGATGTTGAGTTCCAATGGACAGAAAGTTGTGATAAAGTATTTTCTTATTTAAAGATAGCTCTAACTCATGCTCCTGTACTTAAGGGACCAAATTGGGAAATCCCTTTCTACATCCATATTGATGCATTGGATTATGCAATAGGAGTAGTCCTAGGACAAAAAGAAGAATCTATTGAAAATTCCATTTGTTTTATTAGTAAAAACTTGTAGGGAGTTGAATTCAATTACACAATCACAGAGTAATAAATGTTGGTAGTAATTTATGCTTTGAACAAATTCAGGCACTATATAACAGGTTATCATATTTTTGTACACACTGATCATGCATCCATTAGATACCTCATGAATAAAGCCCTGATCTCATGAAGATTAGCTAGATGGTTGTTATTAATTCAAGAATTTGACATAACTATTGTAGACAAATCAGGGAAGGCAAATGTGGTTATGAATTTTCTTTCAAGGCTGACCACATCAAAAGATAGTTAAGACATAGATGACTCATTCCCTGATGAGAATATATTCTCCATTAGTGTGTAGACACCCTAGTATGCTGACATAGCCAATTACCTTGTGACAAGGAGAGCTCCTCCTCACTTCTCCCCAAAAGAGAGAAGAGTGTTGATAGAAAAATCATTCCCTTTTTCATGGATAGCTGGATGCCTATTTTATACTGGACCAGATCATGTTATGAGATGGTGTGTAAGGGAAGATGAGACCTATGACATTATGCATGCATGCCATGATGAACCCTATGGAGGCCACTTTGCAGCTAAAAATATAGCAATGAAAATCTTGAACACAACATACTATTGGCCTACATTATACAAAGATGCAGGAAGGTATACTAGGAGATGTGATAAATGCCAAAGAATGGGCAGGCCAACAAAGTTAGATGAGATTCCACTCTATCCACAAGTGGTAGTCACTCCATTTAACAAGTGGGGTTTGGACTTTGTGGGACCCATTGACCCTCCATCCAATGGTAAGTCCTATATTTAGTGTGCACTGATTATGTAACAAAGTGGGTAGAAGTCAAAGCCATGAAGCATGCAAGAGACAACAAAGTTGCAGAGTTTCTTTATGAAGAAATTTTCACAAGATATGGGGTACCAAGAGAAATAGTAATTGATCAAGGCACTCAGTTTACCTCAGCCCTTGTTGTGGCATTGGTTAATGAATATAACATCAGGCACAAGAAATCCACTCCTTATCACCCTTAAGAAAATGGACAAGTTGAGGTGAGAAAGAGAGAGATTGAGGCCATCCTTGTTAGTGTAATTAATTAATTATTACACTAGCATAAGTTAACTTAGGTTTTAATTAATCATATTAGTCCTAAGTTGCATTTAATCATTTAATAAATTTGTTGAGATAAGATTCCCTTCTAGAAGATGAGTTGTCTTTTCTAGAACTTATCTCCATCTTGTTATCATTCCCTAGATAGTTGGTTAGGGTTTCTTGTTGTCACATGAAGTGTGATTTGAACACTTGGCAACATCCTTCGCATTTTAGGTTTAGCACTTGCCTATATAATCAGGCATATGTACTCTTTGTAAATCATCCGATAGATCACAATAGAATCTCTATTTTGAATGCCATTATCATACTTTCTTTGTGGTTGAATATTTAATCTTGGCAAAGGTCCTCCATTGAAGATTGTATTGTAGCTTCATCAAGGACACCTGTGCATCCATCATTCCAACATGGTATCAGAGTTATTCCAGTGAAGGTTCATCCCAGGATCAAGAAAGCTTGGTTAGTGAGATTCTTTGGCAAGCAAGGGTTTGCTGCAAGCCATTTTTTATTGGAGCCGTCATCATATTTGCTTCAAAAATCCAATTTTCATTCATTTGTAGGAAAAACGATTTCTAGGTTTTGTAGCTAGTGTCGAAATCTAAACTGGGTATCTTTTAGATTTTGCATATCTTACACAGATCTAGAGAAAATCGTAGTCTAAAAAGCGTCGAGCATCATTTTTCTCTTGGCTGAAGGTTAAAAAAAATCAAATTTTCATCTTTTTCTTGTTGGATCAAGAAACAATTTCTGGGTTTTATTTAGTATCAAAATATTTATGGGTTTTTATTTTTGTCTACAAATAGTGAGTAGATTTTTTAGAAATCAAATTAGAAATAAACATTTTTTGCTAAAAAACCCGTTTCCTGTAGGCTAATCAGTTTTTTTATTTGAGAGTATATATTGCTATTTTATGTCATGGATACACATAATATTGCACCCCTTACTCCATTCAACTATTTTGGTTGGAAAAAACAAATGGAGATTCACTTGAAACATAAAGGGTTGTACAAGGTAACCATGGGCACAAAAATTGAACCTACATGTGTTGCTGAAAAGAGAAAGTGGTTTAATAGGTGTGATGAAGCTTATGGTACATTCTGTCTATCTCTTTCTTTTGACCTTCTTTTTCACATTGAGTCTTGCACTACACCCCATGCAGTTTGGACTACTTTGCAATCTTTGTTTGGGAAGCAGGATACTATGAGAGGATTTCAGTTAGAGAATGAGCTTATTGGCTTAAATCCTAGGGATTTTGATAGCATCCAGGAGTTTTTCACCAAACTCAAGTCTCTTAGATTGCAGTTGTCACAATGTGGTGTTTAGAAGGAAGACTCTCAGTTGATATTGTCCATTCTTTCTAAGCTTGGACTAGATTATTCAGTTTTTGTTTCTATCTTTTATGCTACTAGGGATGCACTTGGTATTAGATTTACTATGCCTTCTTTTGATGATTTTGCATCTTCTCTCACTCGAGAGCAGACCAAGTTGGCCAATATGGGCAAGTTGAAGCCCTCTTCATCATAGACACTTATTGCATCACAGGAGCTTAGAGATCAAAAGGCTTCTATAGGAAAAAGGAATGAAACAAAAACAAAAGGATTCCAAATCTTATGAGCAGCAGAAGGAGTCCCCAGATTCATCATCCTCTTCTAAGGGGAAATCATTTAGGAAGGAGAAGGGCCCATTTGCATATTGCAAGAGAGAAGGACATTGATGAGCTGAAGAATCTTCTTCAGACAAATCAGATTGATTTTCCTTCTAGGATGTCTACATCATCTCCTTCCCCTCCTCCTCCTTCTTCTTCAATACAACATGACAGGGGCATAGCTGGTTTACATACTTCATCAGATATGAAGGGACATGCTCTTTGTGCTTCTTTGAGTCTTGGATCAGGGATATGGCTTCTCGATTCAGGAGCATCTCATCATATGGCTTCTACACAGTCTATGCTCACTTCCTTTGAGTCTCACACTATGTCTCCTATTTTGATGGGAAACAATACCTACATGAGTGTTATAGGGAAGGGGTCTATTAGTTTTGGGGACAACACTTTTCAGGATGTCTTGTGTGTTTCTTATTTGATGAACAACCTTCTTTCTATATATCAGATCACACATGGAGGCAATGAGAGGTCTGTGGAGTTCACACCTGATTTAGTTATCATTAGAGACATGGAGAGTAGAGCAATTATTGCTATTTGGGTGGTGGATCACTCATCTCGGTTGTATTCCTTTGCAGATTTTGCTACTAATGGTGCTTCTGTTCCTACAGCTGTTCATCACACTTCTAGTGTGAATCATCATTCAGAGGAGACATTTGGCTACTTGAACATTGGAGTTCTCACTTCAGATCCTGCTCTTGAGCCATCCATTCCATCTCCTTCACCTACTGTTGCAATTGTTGATACTTCTATGACTACAGGTGTAGTTTCTTCTATTTCAGTGTAGCAGGATCCAGTTGATCATCCATCTTTAGAGGTTCCTATTTAGTCTTCACCCACTTTGATTTCTTCATTTTTTGAGGTCACACCTACTTCTGTGGAGACATCATGGGCTACACCTACTTCACCTTCAGAGATTTCTTTCATTCGGCCTCTTCCCTCTCACTTCTTTCAGGAGATGCAGTTTCTCCAATTCTTTTGGGGCTACTTCATTCTGGGGGGGATCTGTGGTCTCTTTCTTCCTCTCTTCTAGGGGGTTATTTCATGTATCTTTGTGATGGATGGTGTCCTTGAGGGGTCTTATGGAGTCCTGCATCCTTCATCACTTAGTTTCTCTTTGCATTCTATTTTGGGGAGGAGTTTTGTTCCCACTAGGTTTTCTCCTTTACCCCAGTTAGTTTAGTTTGCATTGCATTTGTACTTGGGTACCTAAAATGGCCATCAGTTGGGACCAATCATCATCATGCATAATCATTGCATTTTTCATTTCCTCCCTAAGTTGCACTTATGGGGGGGTGTTAGTATAATTAATTAATTATTACACTAGCATAAGTTAACTTAGGTTTTAATTAATCATATTAGTCTTAAGTTGCATTTAATCATTTAATAAAGTTGTTGAGATAAGATTCCCTTCTAGAAGATGAGTTATCTTTTCTAGAACTTATCTCCATCTTGTTATCATTCCCTAGGTAGTTGGTTAGGGTTTCTTTTTGTCACATGAAGTGTGATTTGAACACTTGGCAACATCCTTTGCAATTTAGATTTAGCACTTGCCTATATAATCAGGCATATGTACTCTTTGTAAATCATCTGATAGATCATAATAGAATCTCTATTTTGAATGTCATTATCATACTTTCTTTGTCGTTGAATATTTCTTCCTGGCAAAGGTCCTCCATTGAAGATTGTATTGCAGCTTCATCAAGGACACCTGTGCATCCATCATTCCAACAATTCTCACCAAAATAGTGCATATTCACAAAAAGGATTGGGCAAATAGATTATTAGAAGTAGTTTGGGCTTAAAAGACCACCTAGAAGACAACTATAGGCTTCACCCCATTTGAGATGCTATATGGGAAAACAACCATGATGCCTATAAAATTTGAGCAGAAGACTCTCAGAACTGCTAGGGAGTTGGGGATGGACATTTCCAAGGCATAGAAGGAATGGATTATGCAACTAAATGAATTGGACGAGATGAGTAAATCTACATTGCACCATACTAAACTTGTGCAAATTCAAAGAGTCAAATGGCATGACAGATTTATCAACGAGAATAAATTTCAGCCAGGTGACTAGGCATCACTTTATGATTCACAGTACAAGGATAATGAAGGTAAATTGCAGAGAAAGTGGCTAGGTCCATATGAATTTTCCAAGGTCTTTACCAATGGAGATGTGCAGCTCACGACCATTGACCCTGTGAAATTAAAAATATTGGTGAATGGGCATCATCTCAGACTATATCACAGGCCAACTTCAAGGAAGAGTTCCTCTAGCAGTTTATCCAACACACAAATCCCGAGCATAGTTCCTATAGCCAAAAATCTCCTACAGTCGAAGGTAGTGGACCTAGTGTCCCTCCTTTTGACTAAATGAGGTACATACTCGTCATAATAAATATTTCTACTTTTGTAGAAATCCATTTCTTCACTCATCCACCCTTCCGCCCATCCCTACCACCTTTCTTTCTCTTCCATCATTTATTTTCACCTCACACCATTCCACCTCATCGTCATTAATTTCTCAATTATTGCTCACCAATGCGAGTGATACTTCCTTCCCGATTGTTGCAATGAATTATCTCCAATCATGTTTGTACAAACTCAGGTACATGCACATTAATTGCATTCTTAATTATCTTTTAGAGCATTTCATTTAATCATTGTACGATAATATGGACGTTCACATAATTTTCTTTAATCCCCCGTCAAATCAATATTGCCATCATACATGTGTGGACACATGTCCAAATTTAGGTTGGGGGGAGATGTAAGAAATATGCACAAATATTTCCACATGCCGATACATGATTTTCTGCATCAGCAAATCTTGCTGAGCTAATTCAAAATTTAAAATGAGAGATGGCTCACATGTGTGATGTGACACTAAACTGCCACCGCCATTTCCTCTCATTATGATTCCCTTTTATTACCATTACTTTCTATTATTAAATCTGTCATAATTTTCAAATGTAAGTGGTTATTACTAAAAATAGAGTGAAGGAAATTCAGTCGATGATTCACCCAGCAAGCAAATAGGAAAGAATTTGAGAATTACAGAGGTAAATTTGTAGAGTGACAAGTTGAGACAATGGGAGGAAGACTCATTCAGAATGAGCCCTTAGTTCATAATGCTTTGTTATAGGATGCAACGTGCTTAACTGAATTTGAGAATTGTGGTTGGTTAGATTATTTTCTGAAGTTGGATGGTTTTGACAAGGGTATTGCATTGGAGTTTTCTTAGACATTTTCAAACGGGAAGGCAATAGTGAAAGGACTGGAGGTCATAGCGACTGGAGAATGAATTGAAGAAGTTTTAGGCTTGCCAATTGACGGTGAACCCTACCCTATTTCTAAAGATGCTAGGATAGCCAGGGCCATATTCACAATGCATGGTGACCCTCCACTCACAATTGACAAGAAGGGTGATAAGAGACTCTCTACTAGAGCCATGGAAGTAGGCAGCTGTACACATCATCAGATATATCACCTGCAAAGGTCGACTATTGAACCCACATCCAGTGCACTTCAAATTGATGAGCCATCTGAGGCATGGGAGAAAGATGAATGTTCCCAATGTCCTATACAACCTTCTCTCCATTATGGCAGCAAAAACTCAAAAAGTTAGGGAAAACTTTGTATCCCACCATTGTCTAATTAAATTGTTGGTTATAAGATCTTTGCTTGATACAACACCTAGAATGGTCCGGGATGATTTTGTGAACACTGAGCAGTATAGACCCAAACCATCTCATCCTAGGTTTTCACCTCAACCATGAAGGTCTAGCAAAAAATTGAGCACGATTGAAGGCACCCCTGGTGCTTCAACCTCCAGTGCTGGTGTGGATTCCCCTATTGAAGAAAAGACTATAAATGTTAGTTCCTCTGATAATGAGAATGAAAAAATTATTCATCAGATTATGATGATGATGATGTTCCCCTGAAAACTGTAATAAAAACAAGAGCACAAAAGAGGGGGGAAAAAGAAAGGAAAATAAAAATGCAATCTATGCAAAAAGAGGTACTAAGCTCTAAGAAAAGGAAGGCTAGCACTGTTCATCCTATAGCGAAAGGAAAATGAAAAAGCCCTCTCAAAAAATTGAAGCTGGCCAATCTTGAACTTGGTGGGACATCATGTGAAATCACATACACTCCAATGGATCAAGAGAATGTACAAAAAGAGGATGTGAGCAAAAAGGCAGCAAAAATGACCTTGACAGATCTTGTTGCCATTGCAAAAGAAGTTGAGACTCAAGAGCATGAAGAAATTCAAGAGTTCCTACAAAAAGATCAGGAGTGGGAGTTCCTATAGAAAATTTAGGACATAGATTAGGAGTTCTTGTAGCCACCACCAAAAGAAGAACAAGAGGCCCTTCAACAGAATGGGGAAAGAGGAATCATACCTCAACAACCTGAATCGGTGGGAAATCTTGAATCTATGCAGATTGTTCTCTATGGGAAGCAACCATCTATGAAAATCTTGGTAGGAATCCATAACCCTCCTTCTTTTTTAGTACATACAACTATTTTAAATTTAGGGAAAGAAATACAGAGAAGAGAGGAGGAATGGAAGGAGGAGAAGAAACAGTTGAAAAAGGAAATCCAAGAAAGAGATGAGATTATCAAAGAAAAGAATGAGGAAATTGTCTTCCTAAAGGAAAGGGTAAGTGGCATTACAACTCTGGTGCCACAAATTCTAGAATGCAGAACCCCACCAAGGTTTTATGCTTTTCACTTGAAGGAAAAATACCTTTCCTTTAGAATTTCAAGAATCATCTCAAGTTTGAACCCCTCCATTGAAACTTCTGCCGAATTTTTCAATGCCTACATAATTGCTTCCTCTGAAATGAAAAAATTGTTATGTGAATTTTATTTACACAACTTTGTTGTCCCAAAAGACCAAGACTTGAACCCATTGCCTTATGTTGAAGACATACAATTGAGAGAATTTATGTCCTAGGTATAGGATGAAATCACTTGGGGTGAACAACACAATGCTTACAAGAAGAAGGAATCTAGTATTCTCCTAGCCATCAGGACTAAATTGAAGAACCCTAAAGAAATTTATATAGATTGGAATAGATTGCTCTTTAGGCCAAGCTATGGTAATATAATTATGTCTTGGGTTAAAGTTTTTTATAGTGAGTATGAAGTAAAAACTGTAGCAAATGAATATACTATGAGGGGATATATATCCCAGAGATGGAACCTATTGACTAATGAGCTAAAATAGGTTAAGCCACATTCTATCCACAACTATGTTGCTACACTAAAGAGAATTGAAAGATACATCCAACTTGGGAGAACCAACGGGTGAGAATGGCTTCCCCTGACTTTTTAGTCGCCTACCCTCCTATGGCCTATGCCTTATTTCAGATTCTATAGGTATGACATTGTAGAGGAACAACAACGATGGAGGAGACTTGATAATTTGGGGGGATTTTACTAGAATCCTGATTCACCCACGATAGACACCGACATTGGACAAATATCAGTCGAAAACTTTAGGGCCTTAACAAAGAAGAAGCATAACTCTTCCCCTGCTGGAGGACCAACAAAATGTTAGGTTGGGGGGAGTGATGAGTCTAGATTTTGGCCTAATTAGGGGGATAGAATCTCTTGTTATTTACTAAAATTACCACAGACCTTGATATTCTATGTTGGCACTTTTGTATAATTTCTCTTAGTCATAAGACACTTGGGACTAATTTCATTTCTGTTGGTTTTAATGACATTTACCTATTATGTGGACCATCTATATCTATTTTACATGTGATTGATGAATGTTCTTTAAGGTGGTTATGATTATGCAATTATTATGTGTACTGACATTACTCTGCAGACATGATTGAAATACTAAGTTGAGAAATGCAGTTGCTAGCTGGTCAGGTTGAGGAGTCATGAGAAGGTCAACTAAAGATGATGATGAAATATTCTTGTGTCAGCTGCATGTAACCGCCTTACAGTGATCTTTAATGACATTGATCATTGCGGGTGTTACTGTATTGGTCAAGTCCACGTTTAGGAATGCATGTCCAAACGGATTCCCCTGCATGCATAACCGCTCCTTCCAATTTCTTCTCATTTTCCCTAAATGACATCCTCTTAGTTAGTGGGAGTTGATAGCCCTTTTTAGTCGATAAATAAGGCTTGAATCCTCCTTCCTTGAGCTAGCGAGTTAGTGAGTGGATCACCAAGCTCTTGTACAAGCTGATAATCAACCATACTTTTTTAATTGTATTTTCTGATGAATGAAATAAGATTCTGAGATGAGTATCTGAGTTTGGATTATTTTAGAGGATACTCATCCAAGGGATCCCACTTGGTGAGTAATATGTTCCTTTGGTTTAGTTAGATTAGTGTTAGTTTTTTTTTAGTACTTAGTTAAGATTCTGGCATTGACTGTTCCTGCAACCACTAGAATTCCATTTTGTGACTGTTCCTATAGCCAAAACAGGCATAGTAGTTTCTTGTTGGATGCTTAGATTTTACTTCTTGTTATGCATAATTAGTTTAGATTTGATCGAGTGATGTTCAACATTTTCTTGGTTTCCTTTCATGCAATTTACTTTCAACATTAAGTCTTTCTTAGTTGCAGAACGAAGATGATTACTTTGAAATTCCTAGTGCACATACTATGCTGACCCATTTCAAGTTCATGTCCATGGGTTGACAATTTAAATGTACCTTCATGGTGGTTAAGATAGCTATTCAAGTCAGATGTCCAATCTTTGAATCATGGTTGTAAGGGCTTAGTTGTTAAAATCATTGTAGGAGGCCGATAGGTAGTGAGCCTTTGTATTTGGGCAATAAGCCCTCTAACAGTGAGCCTTTTGTATCTGGTATTACATTAATACTATACTGTGAATTAATCCTCACCATGGTTTTTCCCTCATTAGGTTTTTCCACGTAAATTTGGTGTCTCTGGTGTTGTGTTTCTGTTATCTGCATTTTCATGTTCACACTTAATAATATATTGAAGATAAAGTGGAATTGATTAAGTTAAGAAGTAAATAATTTGATACAATTGATTCATCCCCCCCTCTTATTTGTCTTGTGCATTTCAACAATTGGTATCAGAGCTCTGGTTCCTCAGTGAAAAGCTTAACCACTTGAGGTAGATTAGATGGTGCACAAGTTGCAGATTCCTATGTTTGATGGAGCTAATTAGAGTGATTGGAAAGAGAAGATGAGAATTTATCTGATTTCATTCAATTTTAATACTTGGAAAGCTGTGGAGACAAAGTATGTGATTCCAGTAGTCGGGCCTTCCTCTGTTGATGAGGTTGCAGATTTTGAAGAAAATGAAAGAGCAAGGTTTTCTATCTTTAGTGCTTTATCTAAAAATGAAAGAGCACTAGTTCTTTCTCTGGCTACAACAAATGAAATATGGAAAAAATTTAAAGAAACTTATGAAGGAAATGAGAGAGTAAAATTGTCAAGGATACTAACTACTAAGCGAAAATTTGAGAATTTGAGAATAAAAGGTGGAGAAGACATTGCAAGCTATTATCAGAGAGTTGAAACTATAGCAATTGAAATCAAGAATCAAGGTGGTACCATGAAGGATGAAGATATAATTGAGAATATCTTAATGACCTTACCAGATAATTACATTGATAAAGTATCTACACTTGAAGAACAATATGATCCAAAGACATTTACTAAGGAACATCTATTTGGTGTCTTGACTATATTTGAGATGATAAAATTTGCAAGAGATAAGGAGAAGACTGAAACAACCTTTAAAGACATGAAGAAAGAAGATGATGATGATGATGCAAAAGATTTGGAAGCAAAATTCACAAGGAGATTGAAGAAAGGTACTGGTGAATATAAAGGTAAGTTTCCTTTTAAGTGCTTCAATTGTGGAAATATTGATCATTATTTATCAATATGTCCTAATAGAGCTAATCAAAAGAAGAATAAGGATAATAAGAATAATTACAAGGATAAGAAGGATAGGAAGTTCAAGAAGTTGTATTATGTTAAGGAAGATCCATGAATTTTCTATGATGAATCTGATCTTGAGGAAGATAAAGATGAATGTTTGTTTCTAGCATTGGAAAAGAAATGTGCAAAAGAACCTAGTTTGGAGTACAAGAAGGATGAATCAAAATGTACTCTAGTAATTGATTTTCATGCCAGAAAGGATGAAGACTTTTGGGTAATTAACATCGAATGTTCAAATCATATGACTGGAGATAAGAGTAAGTTTACTAAACTTGAGAAGTATGATGGAGGTATAGTCATGTTTGGAGATGATTCTGGTGCTAAAATTGTTGGTAAAGGAAAAATTATCTTTGATGGAAAACATAACACTAATGATGTCTATTATGTAAAGGGCTTAAGGCATAATCTCTTAAGTGTTGGAAAAATGTGCAACAAAGTTTTTAAGCTTGTGTTTCAGGATAACACTTGTGAGATCAAAAATGGATCTGGAACTGTGGTTGCAGCTGGAAGAATAACTCATGGAAACATCTATCAAATCAAAGGTGGTGATGGTCAATGTTTTGTTTCCCAGATTAGTGAGAGTTTTCTCTAGCATCGGAGGATGGGACATGTGAATTTTGATAATCTTGTTAGGAACAGTTCTAGAGAAGTTGTGGGAGATCTTTCTAGAATCATAAAGCCTTCAAATTCAATCTGCAGAAGTTGTCAATTAGGAAAATAGACAAGGAACAATTTTAAAGAAAAGGATCAATCATCTACCAGAATGCTAGAATTAATCCATACAAACCTCTATGGTCCTACAAGAACAGAAAGCCTGAATGGTGATAGGTACTTTATGCTTTTAATTCATGATTACTCTAGGATGACATGGGTTACATTTCTTAGAAAAAAGTATCAATCTCTTGATACATTCAAGGTGTTAAGATCTGATAGAGGTGGATAGTTCACATCTGGTGAGTTCAATACATTTTTTGAAGAGCATGATATAAAAAGACATTATTTTGCTCCTAGAACCCCACAATAGAATGGAGTTGTAGAGAGAAAGAACTGGACTATGCAAGAGGCTACCAAAACTATGATGAAAGAAGAAAATGTTCCTGATATATATTGGAGAGAATCTATTCACACTATTGTTTACATTCTTAACAAAGTTCAAGTAAGAGGTAATAGCACTAAGATCCCTTATGAGTTATGGACTGGTAAGACTCCTACTTTAAGGTATTTGGTAGTAGATGCTATATTAGAAGAGATGAAAATATTGGAAAATTTGATACTAGATGTGATGAAGGAATTTTCCTTGGATATTCAAATAACAGTAAGGCTTATAGATGTTTTAATAAGAGGATGAGGAAAATCATTGAAAGTACTAATGTGAAGGTTGATGAAGCTATGTATAGACTAGTGGAAATAACTAAAGTTGAACCCAATGAACCAATCTGTATGTAAATACAAGAAGAAGAAAAAGAAGAGAAAGAACAAAGTGAAGAAGAAGAAGAAATTCCGGAACTTGTACCCAAGAATCCTAAATATGTTCAGAAAAATCATCAGGAGGAACAAATAATTGGAGACAAAAGTGAAGGAGTGAAGACAAGAAGCAAAGTCGTTGAGGTAAACTTGTGTTTACTTTCTAAAATAGAACCTAAGACTGTGAATGAAGCATGTGATGATGAAAGTTGGGTTAGAGAAATGAAAGAGGAACTACAATAGATAGAGAAGAATGAGACATGGGAACTAGTCCCTAGACCTAAAAACAAGAATGCAATTGGTTCTAAATGGGTATTCAGAAGTAAATTAAATGAAGATGGTGAAGTAGTAAGGAATAAAGAAAGACTTGTGTGTAAAGGAATTTCACAATTTGAAGGAATAGATTTTGAAGAAACTTTTGCACCTATAGAAAGGATGGAAGCCATTTAGATGTTCTAGGAATTTTCATCTCATAAAGACTTCAAAGTATATCAGATGGATGTCAAATCTACATTTTTGAATGGAGAACTGGAAGAAGTATATATGGAACAACCGGAAGGTTTTTCACTATCAAACAAACCGGACATGGTTTGTAAGTTAAAGAAAGCATTATATGGACTAAAGCAAGCTCCTAGAGCTTGGTATGAAAGATTGGATAGATACTTGACAAAGAAAGGATTCAACAAAGGGTCTGCAGACAACAATCTTTACTTCAAAGTTGAGAAAGATAAGATTCTCATAGTTGTGGTTTATGTTGATAACATTATTTTTGGTGGTAATGAAGGTATGTGTAAGATGTTTGTTCAAGAGATGCAAAAATAATTTGAAATGTCTATGATTGGTGTACTGAATTTCTTCCTTGGACTCCAAGTTAATCAACCTGAAAAAGGAATATTCATTTCACAATCTAAGTATGTTAATTAATTGTTAAAGAAGTTTGGAATGGATGACTCTAAATTGGTGTGTACCCCTATGGTAACTAGATGCAAGCTATGTAAGGATGCTGAATCTATTAAAGTTGATCAAAACATATAGAGATCCATGATTGGTGGACTTTTGTTTACTGCTACTAGACTAGACATTATGCATGTAGTATGTTTAGTTGCAAGATTTCAAGCAGAACCAAAGGAAGCACATGTTAAAGTTGTGAAGAGGATATTCAGATATCTTAAAGGAACTCTAGACTATGGACTATGGTATTCGAAGGACAATCATTTCACTTTGAATGCCTACACTAATGTTGGTTGGGTGGGATGTGTAGATGACCAGAAGAGTACAAGTGGAGGAGCATTCTTTCTTGGAGGAAGATTAGTTTCATGGTTGAGCAAGAAATATGATTCAGTTTATTTATCCACTACAGAAGTTGAATATATTGTAGTAGCATCTTGCTATACCTAGGTAATTTGGATGAACCAGACTTTGATGGAAATAGGTGTGGTGAGTGATGAACCTACTTCTATCTATTGTGAAAATACAAGTGCTATAAACATTTCAAAGAATCTAGTGATGCATTCTAGAACAAAGCATATATCTATCAAGTATCACTTATTGAGGGAGAAATTATTGAGGAATGAAGTTAGAGTTGAATATGTACCTACCAAAGAACAAGTTGCAGACATATTCACTAAAGCCCTTCCAAAGGATACTTTTGAGTATCTCATAGGGAATTTAGGGGTTTTTTCCCCTCCTTTGAAAGAAGTGCACATGGAGGTGCATCAGTCCAGTGGATTCATAGACATTTTTGTTCTAGACTGATGATTGAGGTCTACTCCTCGGGGGGAGTAGAGAAGTGCATTGTTGTAGTATATAATATGGGTGTACTCCTTAGGGGGAGTGAACAGAGCTTTGTTTGGCAAGAATGTCCTTTTCCATTGATGTTAAAGGGGGTGAGAGAATCATGTGAAAATACTTGGTAGGTTTTCGCTTCTAAAAATCATGTAGGATGTGAGAGAGAGAATCATGTGAAATTTTTTATGCTTGATAGGTTGTCGCTTCTAAGAATCATGTATACTGTCTTTGATGGTTTTTCACATCATGTGTTTCCATCAATGACAAAGGGGGAGATTGTTGCAAGTGTGGATGTGTTTGGTGGTGTTGTCATTAATGTTTTCATTGATGTCAACACTGTACAGGTTAAGTAAGTTGGGTTTTGCGAATTCTTTTGAGAAAAATTGAGAAATAATGAAAGTTGTGTTGCAGTGTATTCTAAGCGTGCTTTGATATTGTGGTTCACACCTTTTCTATGTTAATCCTATGCCTATGTGGATTTTTAGGTGTGTTCATAAGCTTAAATGGATTGTATATTCTGAGTTTCAGCTTTTGGTTTGATGAAGAGAAGAAGATATGTTCACCAGTGTGTGAAATGGTTTGCCAAAACTATTTGTTTATGGACTTGGAGAAATTTTTTAGCTCCACAATCTTCTGATATTTGGTTTCAGATCTTGCAGATCTGAGAGATGACTATTTCTGATGATTTTTGTGTTGTGATAAAATTTCTTCTGTTTTGGTGCTCTGGAAGACCTGCTCTGAAGTCTCTTTGTTTTTTCTGGTTGTCCTGGTTGAACTGGTGAAGTGTTCTCTACGAATGAAGTTTGTTGAAGTTGTTGTGGATGTATCTAAGTTGTTATCAGAGATGGTAAAATTTATGGTGAAGTGTGTTGATCAATCCGCGTGTGTTTATCTTGCTGGAGATGGGGGCGTACTTCAAAGATCATGGGTGTTTTCATTAGGTTTGGCTGACCTGGTGTCTACATGTTACATTTGGATTTTGCATCGACTTGAGAAAGTGTGTGAAATCTTCAAGATGTTATTTGGGTCCTAAATTAAATATGTATTTGGTCCCCTCATATTCTTATCCACCACACGAATGTTGAGTAGCCAACCTAGTTTGAATTTGTAAATGAAATTGTATAGCCAACCTTGGAGAATGTTCCTAAGGTTGAAGATAGTATGAATAAAAGTTAAGTTGTAGCGAATTTAATATCTATCCATCATTTTATCCAAGGAAGAGAAGAGTGTGCAAACAAGTGTGAAAAGTAGAGTGTGGAAGAGTGAATTATGAAAATAATACTTCATTGTATTCATAATCTTCTGATCAAGTTGTGAAGTATGTGGAACTCCTAGTGGTGGATGTTTATCTATTTCTTTATATTTTTCTATAGGCAGTGAGCCTCTCTTTCTAGATAATGAGTCCTAAGGCAGCGTGCCCTTGATCTAGGTAGTGAGCCTTTGTATTTGGGCAGTGAGCCCTCTAACAGTGAGCCTTTTGTATCTGGTATTGCATTACTACTATACTGTGAGTTAATCCTCACCATGGTTTTTCCCTCATTATGGTTTTCCAAGTAAATATGGTGTCTTTGGTGTTGTGTTTCTGTTATCTTCATTTTCATGTTCACACTTAATAACAAGTTGAAGATAAAGTGGAATTGATTAAGTTAAGAAGTAAAGAATTTGATGCAATTGATTCACCCCCCCTCTCAGTTGTCTTGTGCATTTCAACACAAAATACTTCTACTAGGAAAATATTTACATTTGAAAATTTGGGACAAATAAAAACTACAAAGAAAAAGCATTCAAGGCATAAATAGCATGCCAAAAGAAAGAAAAATCAAATTGAATAAATTGAAGAGGGGGGAGAATAATGATAGGAAGTTACCTCTAAAATTAATAAGAAAGAGAAGAAGATTAAATAAAATTCTCTGATGGCACCTTTGCATGAGCCTCTCCAATTAGATACAATATTTACTAGAATTTTAAGTCATGGATTGCTACATGAAACAATAGAACTACATTTGTATGTGCCTCATATGGATCAAAATATTATTGAGAAGGCAATAGTCATGTATATGATAAAGTACAATGTTCCTCATAGTGACATCCTTGAAAAAGCTCTCAAGATTTTATCATAGGCTCTAAGGTAGAACCAAGAAAAATCAAATGAAGAGGATGAAGAGTTGAGGAAGAAAGCTCTTGACAAACATGGATCCTCTATTTTCTAGGATTAAAAAGGTAAAATATCTTAGAAACAAGCTTAGGAATTAAAGATAAAACAAAGAGTGGATATCCTCATGAGTATGGAAAAGGAAGATATAGACAAAATAAAAATAATATTGAGGAAGTAACCAATAAAATTCTTGAAGAAGTGAGAGAAGTTGAGAATGTGGAACAACCACATATATCTCCTCAACACAACACTAAACAAAAATGTTCACAAGAGGAGAAAGAAAAGGAAGTTGCACATGATGTTGAGAAAAATAGTCCTCCTCTGGATAACATTGCTCAATAGGATCAACATATGGAACAAGATACACCTATTTCAGGAGAAAGTGCACAAGAAAGTCTAAGTTCATCTTCATCTACTTCTCCTATTAATTCCATCAAGGATATTTTGGCTCAACAAAAACAAATTCAGCCTAAAATTGCTCTGTAGTTGCTAAAATTGCCAATGTTTGATGGACAAGTCAACATGTCCAATATCTAACCTCTGCAAAATTTGCACTCCTCTACAAGGGAAGAGATCTTGTTGCAATAAACAGAAAGTTCAAAAACATTGTTGGAGGTAATCAAAATTTTGGAGTTTTGAAATGCCTAATACTAAAAAGGATTCCTCTATACCACCCACACAACAAATAAAAAAATTGATGGATTCTTTCAAAACATATTCTTAATATCTTTAGAAGCAAGCTAAGATGAAGATCACCAATAGAATTTTGTCTTATGCCTTCAAAAAGTATGCAAAGGCACATTACAAACTAGAAGAAAGCATAAAAGATATTCAAAAAATAATGGAGGAAGCAAAGGTATTATATATTTTTTATTTGCAATGGCCTGCAACAACAAAGAACCTTAAGGATCAAATAAATGCTATGGAAGTTTTTATCATAAATGTGGCTGCTACATATGTTCTGATGCAGGATAATGATGGTGCCATAAGGGCGCAAATGGAAAAAATGCACTCCCAAATATATTAAGTACAAGATCAAAGGGAGTATATCAAAAGACAAGTGAGATCATTTTAAGAGTCATTAAACTTAAGGTTAGCCTCTCTAATTGGGTTTCTAGTAGAATTAAATGGTGTTGTATAGAAGAATCATACACCATCTTCTCTAGAAGAAGAAGAAGATATTTATGTGCCACTAGTACTTAAGTCAAGTTTGGATCTCAGCCTCTGCAAATAAATAATGGGATAAAACTTTGACTCAGCTAAATTTAATTTACCTTAACATTCTTTCATTAGGTTAGAGTTGGGTAAGTCTTGGTGCAAGAAACATTTTTGTGACAAATTTTTGATGTATAAATATGTGAAACTATATGTATATATAGAAGAATATTTTTGTTGTGACCAAGGCTGCTTCTCATCTGGATTAAACTATTAAAGTTGGTACAAATAGGGGGAGAATATATGTTTTTTACTAGCACAAAGGAAGAACACCTACCCTTTTCCCTCAATGCCAAAGTGGGGGAATAGAACATCTAGTAAGTGTTTCCATCAATGAAAAAAAGGGAGATTGTTGTACATGTGTTGTTAGTGTGTTGTCATTGATGGACCAACTTATGTACTACTACATATTATCTTTGTTGAAGAGTTATTTTGAAGGGTTGTAATGTTTTCATTGATACATAGTTGTACCTTATCTTCTAAAGTTTTCACTTGTTAATATGATTGGTGCATTGTTATACATGTTCTTGATGAAATAATTCACATAGGGTATGAAGAAAATGTATAAGTCATCAAAATTTCTAAGGCACAAATATTTACACCATAGGATATATGTCAAATGCTTTGCATTTCTCTACCTATGAACTTATGGCTCTGCATATTGGAGGATAGTTTAGTAAAGCTGTGAGGTATGTGTGTTCCAAGTTTCAAAGAATAAGTGGTATCATAATTATCTTGAGTGTTAATAGAGTAAGAACAATTTAAGTTCTTCAGAGTGTCAACTAAGGAAGAACATAAAGTATTTTCACTTCACTGCATTATCTTATTATGCCTTTGATTTTGGATTTATGTTCATGTAGATAATGTTATTTCTTAGTTCAAGTTTCATATAATTTGGTGTACCACTAATGATTCTCTTGATGATAGTATGTTGTTTGTGTTTCGATAAATTGGAAGGTTGGTTTGGTGATGATCTAATGACTTGTGCTATCAAATAATTGCCTAATTCTATGAAAAGAGGTTTTAAAAAGCATGGTTGGGTCTTAGTGTATTGTCTGGAAGATCCGCAAGTTAATATTTAATCTTCTTTTGTGTTGTAATCTATCTGAAATTGATATCTTGAGTATTGTGTTTGCACCAACATGAAATGATCTAAATTGATAAAAGGGGTGTACAAAAATGTTTAGTTAGAAACCAAGATCAGACATGCAAACTAGAAAATCCTTCCATAGAAGATAAAAACAATAAAAAAGTAGAGCTTTGCATGAAGATGTGCAAATTGATATTATTCAGAATTGAGAAATTACAAGAGATAAATTGCTTTATAAAATCAATGTATGCATAACCCTAATGTTGACCTAAAAATATCTCAACTAAATAAAGCTTAATTATTAATTAAGTAAAATAATTATTACCTAAGTAAAACCTAAGTAAACTTAATAAAATGTAATTAAATAATTAATTACACCAACACCCTCCCTTAAGTGCAACTTAGGGAGACTAAAAAAGAATGCACCTAAAACTAAGATGAATTCAAGAAGGAACGAATGGGTCCCGACAACAAGGCCATGATCAAGTACCCATGTACAAATGTAATGAATGAGAAAGAGGAGAAAACCCAGTGTGACAAAACCCCCCATCAATGAGATGACCTTCTGCAAAGAAGCACTAGAAGAACACTGTGGAGTAACATTGGAACCTGAATCCAGAAAGGATACATTTGTTTACTACTAAAACCAAATGAGAATCACTGATTGACTCAAGGAATCATGAAAAAGAAATAGCAGACCTAATGCCATGGAACACTAAAAAACTCACAAACTAGAACAACCCTGGAATCTATGAAGAAATAGTAGATGAATAAAGATGCCCCCCATAAGAGGGAATGATATGATGAAAGAATCTGAAATCTATGTGTATCTTGATGCCGATGCCAAACTGTGACTAAAATTGATCCATAGGAGCAAGTACAATGAAGATTCAGGAACATTAACCATAAATTTAATGACCCTCAAATTGAGATGTGACCTGATGTGAATCTGATACAATTTAGGATCATTAACCATAGGCTCTCAATCTAAGATGTCAACCAATGTGAATATGATATGTGTCAAGTTATGAGCAAGATTTCACCAAAAGAAACAATAGAAACTAGATACAGCCCATGCGAGTTGTCATCAAAATCAAGATGAGATCAAAGTGCAACTACACTCTAATCAGATTATTATGCAATAAATCCCCCTGATGGAACTTTATATAAGTTCATTTATTACAATACCCCTTGATTGTAAAAGGAGAACATGCAAAACATGCATAAACTAAAGAGAAAATACAAACCTAGTGCATGAAAACAAAAATAGATTGCATGCACAAGACAAATTTCACATCTACCTCCCTTATAAAAATTGACCTCCGATATGTGTAGAGGACTGAACCAGCTTTCCAATGCCATGAGAATGGTGAAAAAATGATAACCGAGTCAAAAGATATGCCCTCCAAAGCGAAAAATAATTCATCTACATTCAAGGAAATGAAAAATAAATATAAAGAAAAATCAGAAAAAATACCTCCATGATTGGATCGACATCGGAATCAAATTTCCAATGGTATCTTGTTTGTGAAAAATGGACACTGTACACAAACTTTACACCCGATTTGGTGAAAGTTGCTCCAGGAAGGCCAATATGGCCTGCAGGCAACCTAGGGGGCTTAAAACAAATTGGCCCCTGGTCCTATGTGCAACTAGGGGCTGGCAGGTTGCAAGCTAGGGTAGAGCCCCTAGTCACCCATATGACCTACATGCAAGGGCTTAGGGCGATCGAGGGCTGGGCATATAGCGCTTGGTCCCCATGTGATCGGAACCTGTGCAGAAGGGGCCCGCGGGGGCTAGAAGGGCCGACAGTCAGTTGGTGGTGGAGGCTGGCAGTGGTGGCAGACTAGTGGCCGCTTGGTGGTAGCGACCATTTGAATTCGAGGTGCTAAAAACAATGCATGATTTTGATTTTTTTTTTTGCATTTTTTTCAAAAATCATGCCTCGGAATGCATGTTGGGGAGGTTGTACGGCCTCCCTGGAAAAACAGTTTTGCCTTCCGGATCACTGCTCAAAAATCGACCAAACAATAGGTGTTCTTAGGGGTTTTGGCCGCTGTGAACACGATGGTGACCTCCATTTGTGCCCAAAGTGCCTTGAAAAATCAGCTACCCTAGAGCTTGCAAAAAATCACGAAGCTTGAAACCCTCACAGATTTGGAAAACAATGACCAAAATCAGTAAAATAAAAGTCAATCTTGACTTTTTCCAGCGCTCTGAATCCAATGGAGATGCCCGATATGATCCAACATGCTACATAAATGAACTCAAGGCATGAAACCCTTAAGGAATCCTGAATGTGCTCTGCAATGATTTTCTCCAAAAATCTGAGAAGGGGCTGCAAATCAAGGCTTTGATACCATGTTAGAAACCAAGATCAGATATGCAAACCAGAAAAGCCTTCCACAAAATAGAAAAACAATAAAAAAGAAGAGCTTTGTATGAAGATGTGCAAATTGATATTATTCCAAATTGAGAAATTGCAAGAGATAAATTAATTTATAAAAGCAATGTATGCATAACCCTAATGTTGACCTAAAAACAACTCAACCAAATAAAGCTTAATTATTAATTAAGTAAACTTAAGCAAGCTGGTGGAGGGCCTGGCAGAGGAATGGGTGGTGGTGGCTACCGGGTGGCCGCCTGGTGGCCATCGGGTGGCGCGATGGTGATGCCTACCTTCTGAACTGGCTGCGCAAAAAAAAAATGTGTGTTTTTATTTATTTTTTATTTTTTGCACAATTTTCAAGAAAATTTGGCCTCATGAAGCATGCGGCCTCCCTAGCAAAACAATTTAGCCTAAAAAACCAACTGCTCCAAAATTGATGAAACGACAGGCGTTCTTAAGGTTTTTGGCCAATGTGAATGCGATGGTGACCTTCGTTTGTGCCCAAAGTGCCCCAAAAAATCAGCTACCCCCAGAGCTTGCAAAAAATCACTGAGCTTGAAACCATCATAGATTTCTTCAACGATGACCAAAATCAGAAAAATAAAAGCCAATCTTGACTTTTTCCAATGCTTTGAATCTAGTGGAGATGCCCAATTTGATCCAAAATGCTGCATAAGTGAATTCAAGGCATGAAACCCTCAAGGAATCCCGAACGTGCTCTACATTGATTTTCTCCAAAAATATGAGAAGGGGTTGCATATCAAGGCTCTGATACCATGTTAGAAACCAATATCAGACAAGCAAACCAGAAAATCCTTCGATAGAAGAGAAACACAATAAAAAGCAGAGCTTTGCATGAAGATGTGCAAATTGATATTATTCAGAATTAAGAACTTACAATGACATTAATTGCTTTATAAAAGCAATGTATGCATAATGCTAATGTTTGGAAAGGCATAGTGTGTTCATGTTATGATCCACTATTGGATGTTGTGGTTGTGTTGGTGATATGTGCTTGTAATTGATGTTAACACTATTAGCATTGATGTCTTGAAGGCTATATATGTCGAGGATATTGAGAAAATTATAATAAATATGTTGAAGGTTGTCTGCGAAGTTGTGAAGTTCAGTGTGGTGGAAAATTCAGTATGTTGCTATTCAGGAGTTTTTCTTTAAAGGGTTTTTTACTGAGCCTATCTAGTTTATACTTTGGAAGTTTTAGAGGTGCACATCAAAATTTGTGCAAGTTGTGATTTTTTGTGTTCCTACAGTTATTTTGTTAGTATAGCTGATGTTTCTGGAAGAAGAGAATGTAATTATGGTAATTTGAGTTGTTGTGTATGCTCATGCAATGTTCGTTGATGTTTCTTGATCATGCTCTATCCTTGTTGCATGCCCGCATTGATTGGTGTGATCGTGATCGGAGATTTTTTCATTGTGTGTTCAAGTTTTCATGTTCTTGGCCGACATGGTGGTTGTAGCATATTGCGGATCCTCATGGATTAGTATTTTAATGTTTGGATTATTTGAGGAATTTGTTTAGGTATTCATTATGTTGTGACCAACTTTGGTTGGTGCACATTGAGATTTGTTCATGAATTGGGCCGATAGTTTGTATTCATTTATTCTTTTATTTTTGGCCGACAAGGTTGTTGATGTAATTCCATGAAGAGGATATATAAGAGTGATTCTTTCTTCATTTTGGAGTGTGTGTGATGTATGTGTGAGAAGGGTGAATGTGAAATGTGTGAATAAAGATCAGATCATTCGATTGCAGAGTAGAGTGTGAAGAAGTTTGAGCGAAGTGTGAAGAAGTGTTCTTGTGCCTAACCAGAACTATCATTAGGCTTTTGAAGAAGCTAATTACCTCTTTAGATGGATTTAATCTAAAGTTTTTATGTAAGATAGTGAGTCTTCTTTGACCAATGAGCTCTAGGGAGTGTGTCTGAATGTATGTGCATTCCTTATTCATTTTACTTATGTGCTTCTGATGTGTTGTTGATTCATGCTTTCACTGTTATTTATCAGATCTGAGATTAAAGGTTAATAAGGTTAAATTTTGTGACAATTGATTCACCCCCCCTCTCAGTTGTCTATTCTTGTTTTGCCAACAATTGGTATCAGAGTAGGTTCCTCTGAAGAATTTTAATAGCTTGAGGTGATCCGAGATGGAATCATACAAGAAGGATAGTCCTAGATTCGATGGAACAAACTACTCTTTGTGGAAGGCTAGAATGGAGTGTCATTTGAAGTGCATTGGTGATCCTTTCTGGAAGATTACAAAGAATAGATATATTATTCCTCAGAATGGTCCCTCTACTCCTGATGAGATCAAAGAAGCTAAAACTAATATCAGGGCTATAGAAGCATTATTGAGTGCTTTGATAGATTCAAAGATGACAAATGTGATGGCTTTGAAGATTGCATATGAGATCTGGAAGAAGCTAGAAACATTGTATGAAGGAGATGCACAAGTGAAAGTTGTTAAGCTAAAAAGTATGAAAGGTAAGTGGCAAAACTTGAAAATGAGTGAAGATGAAAACATTATTTCTTTCATGCAAAAAGTAAATGAACTAGTGATGGGTATTAGATGTGTTGGTGGAATCTTGGATGAAGAAGAGATTATGGCTAAAGTACTCAGATCATTGCCTACTTCTTACAAAACGAAAGCTCGTGATATTGAAGAACTCAGGACAGTAACAAATGTGACAAGATATATGTTGATTGGTAAGCTTGCTGCTTTTGAATATAGTTAATTTGGTGAATCTACTCCTAAGACAAAATCTGCATTTAAAGCTACTGTATCCGAAAGAAACCAATAGAGATATGATCTAAGAGAAAGTTCTAGAAAGACATTCAAGTATGAAGATGAGATGAAACAGATTGAAGATGAGGAAATGGAGCTAGAAGAGTTGGAAGCATTGATTGTGAAAAGAAAAACTAGAGGAAAATGTAAGTATAAAGGAAAGTTGCCTATTAAATCTTTCTCTTACAATAAGATAGGTCATTTTGCATCAAGGTGTCCTGAAAGAGTTCCTAGTTTCAACCTAATAATTCTAGATTTCAAAAGAAATGTTATTATGTTGAAGAAGGTGTTACTGATGATGAATTTGATAAAGAAAATGGAAATGAAGATGGATGGGTATTCATTTCTATCAAGGAAAATGGTCTGGTGTCCACTGAATTTGCTAATGATAAGAATATTGAGAAAGCTCTTGCAACCAAAATTGAAGAAAAGGATGAGTGGGTGATTGACAGTGGATGCTCACATCATATGACTGGTGACAAAAGAAAGTTTATAAGCTTGGAGAAATATGACGATGGTGTTGTAATATTTGGAGATAACAATGCTGGTGTGATTTGTGGCAGAGGCACTATTTCTCTTGGTGGTAAATATAATATTGATGATGTCCTTTATGTTGAAGTATTGAAGCATAATCTATTGATTATTGCATAAATGGTTGACAAGGGATACAATCTTCAATTCAAATATGGAAAATGTAGGATACTGGGAAGTTCTATAAATGTAATTGTTTCAAGTACAAAGATAAGAGGTAATATATTTCACCTGAGTGCTACTAGTGAAAGTTGTTTAATTGCTCAAGTTGATGTAATCTGGTTATGGCATAGGAGGTTGTCATGTGAATTTTGATAACATTGTCAAAGTAAGCTCCACTCAAGCAGTTAGAGATATTCCTAAGCAAGTGAAGCCTACTAACACCATATGCAAGGAATGTCAGATGGGAAAGTAGACTAGAATTTCTTTTCAAAGAAAACAACATAATTCTAATGGAGTACTAGAGTTGGTGCATATTGATCTATGTGGTCCCTCCACAATCAGAAGTCTACAAGGATAAAGGTACTTTATGTTGCTTATTGATGATTACTCTAGGATGATATGGGTTTCTTTCTTAAGAGAAAAACATGAAGCATTAAAAAAGTTCAAAAGTTTCAAAGCTAAGGCTGAGAATGAGGTAGGTTTAAAGATTAAATGCTTAAGGTCAGACAGAGGTGGTGAATTCACTTCTTGAGAATTCAGTTATTTTTGTGAAGAGCATGGAATCAAAAGATAGTTATCTACTCCCTGGACCCCTCAACAAAACGAAGTTGTTGAGAGAAAGAACAAAAAAATTCTAGATGCTACTAGAACTATGATGTTGGAAGGTAATGTACCTCATATCTATTGGAGAGAAGCTATAAGAACTGCTGTATATACTATTAACCAAGTAAATGTCAATGGTAATTCTGGTAAGACTCCTTTTGAGTTGTGGTTTGGTTATAAGCCTACTGTTAAATATTTCAAAATCTTTGGAAGTAGATGTTCTACCAAGAGAGATGAAGATATTGGAAATTTTGATGCTAGGAGAGATGAAGGAATCTTTTTGGGTTACTCTACTAAGAGCAAGGCCTACTGGCACTATAATAGAAGATTAAGGAAAATGGTTGAAAGCGCAAATGTTAGAGTTGATGAAGACACTGCTAGATCATCTAGATACTGTGGATATGATTCAAATGACCAACATGACAGTATTGATAATAGAAAGAATGCTCAGACACAGAATCAAGTTCAAATTGTTTCAGTGAATCAAGAGAGTAAAGAAGGAGAAGTCAGTGGAAGTGCAAAAGAAAGAACAAAATAACCAAAAGTTTGAGAGAATCCCAAAGTTCTGAGGTATGTAAAACTAAATCATTCTGAAAATTAGATTATAGGAGATAAGAACAAAGGTGTGAAGACTAGAAGAACAATTGCAGAAGCGTATTGTCTGATTTCCAAGATTGAGCCCAACAATGTCAATGAAGCATGTAAAGATGAATATTGGATGGAAGCAATGAAGGAAGAACTGATGCAGATAGAGAAAAATGATACATGGATTCTTGTTCCTAGACCTCAGGATAAAAATGTGACTGGAACCAAATGGGTCTTTAAGAATAAGCTGAATGAACAAGGTGAAGTGGTCAGGAACAAAGCAAGACTGGTATGTAAAGGGTACTCAAAGATGGAAGGTATTGATTTTAAAGAAACCTTTGCCCCTGTTGCTAGAATTGAAGCTGTAAGATTATTTCTTGCTTATGCTACTTTTAAGAACTACAAAGTCTATCAAATGGATGTAAATTCAACATTTTTGAATGGTGAGCTAGAAGAAGAAGTATATGTTGAGAAACCGGATGGATTTCAACTGATTGACAAAAAATATATGGTTTTTCGATTGAAGAAAGCACTATATGGACTCAAGCAAGCCCCTAGAGCCTGGTATGCTAGACTAGATAAATACTTGTTGAAGCTTGGATTCAATAAAGGTACTACTGACATTAATCTCTATTTCAAGATGGATCAAGATAAAGAGTTGATTATTGAAGTCTTTGTTGATGACATAATTTTTGAGGGTGATGATGACTTATGTATGAAGTTTGCTGATGAAATGAAAAGTGAGTTTGAGATGTCAATGATTGGAGAGATGAAATTATTTTTAGGATTGTAAATTACTCAGTTAGACAATGGAATCTTTATATCTCAGTCCAAATATGTAAGAGAGTTACTGAAAAAGTTTGGCATAGAAGACTCAAAGCTAGTTGGTACACCCATGGTAACTAGATGCAAGTTAACATAGAATGATGATTCTCCTAAGGAAAATCAAATAAGATACACATCAATGATCGATGGATTACTTTATTTGACTCATACCAGACCTGAAATCATGAATGTTGTATGTATGGTTACTAGATATCAAGATGATCCAAAGGAATCTCATGTGATTGTTGTGAAGAGAATTTTTAGATACTTGAATGTGACAGTTGATTTTGGTCTCTGGTATCCTAAAGATGATGATCTTACCTTGATCTCCTTTACTGATGTAGATTGGGTAGGAGATGTGGATGACATAAAAATTACTAGTGGTAGTGCATTATTCTTGGGGAAGAAGCTGGTGTCTTAGTTAAGTAAAAAGAAGAATTGCATTTCCTTGTCGACTACTGAGGCAGAATATATTGTTGCTGCATAAAAATGTACTCAAGTAATATGGATGAAGCAGATGCTGAGAGATATCAAAATTTAGTATGATGAGCCTGTTGCTATATTTTGTGATAATTCAAGTGCCATAAACATTTCTATGAATCTGGTGCTGCATTCAAAGACAAAACATATATCTATCAAATATCACTTTTTGAGAGACAAAGTGAGTGATAAAGAAGTTAGACTAGAGTATGTGCCTACTAAGGAACAAATTGAAAACATCTTCATTAAGCCATTTCCTAAAGATAATTTTGAGTATCTCAGAGGGAAGTTAGGGGTGATTTCCCCTCCTAATCTGAACTAAGATGCAAGTATTTGCATCAATCCATGCATTTACAGTCATATCCTGATCCGGATTGATGTTGTGGTGGTTGCTACTCAGGGGGAGTAGTCAGATGATTTAGATATGTGGTTCAGAGCTTGTGTACCTTTGCCATTTATGTCAAAGGTGAAGAAGAGAAATGTGAAAAACCTTGGGGGAGAAGAGCAAAACAAAAAGAGGAGAAGAGTAATGTAAGGGGGAGAAGAACGGTATGAGAAGAAGGGAAGACTGTTGAAAGAAGATTTAGTTGTGTTGATGGTATTTTTCACATCATGTGTTGCCATCAATGCCAAAGGGGGATATTGTTGGATTTTGTGGTTGTGTTGTTGATATATGGTTGCCATTGATGTCAACACTATTAGCATTGATGTCTTGAAGGTTTTATATATTGAGGATATTGAGAAAATTATAATAAATATGTTGAAGGTTGTTTATGAAGCTATGAAGTTCAGTGTGGTGGAAAATTCAGCATGTTTCTATTCAAGGGTTGTGCTTTAAAGGGTTTGTTAATGAGCCTATCTAGTTTATACTCCATAAATTTTAGAGGTGCACATCAATATTTGTGCAAGTTGTGAGTTTTTGTGTTCCTATAGTTATTTTGCTACTGTAGCTGATGTTTCTAGAAGAAGAGAATGTAATTCTGGTAATTTTAGTTGTTGTGTATGCTCACGTGATATTTTTTGATGTTTCTAGATTGTGGTTTATCCTTGCTGCATGCTCGAGTTGATTGGTGTGATCATGATCTGAGATTTTTCTGTTGTGTGTTCGGGTTTTCATGTTCTTTCCCGACATGGTGGTTGTAGCATGTTGCAGATCCTCGTGGACTAATCTTTTAATGTTTGGAATTTTTGAGGAAGTTGTTTTAGGTCTTCATTAGGTTGTGACTGACTTTGATAGGTGCGCATTGAGATTTTTTCATGAATTGGGCCGATAATTTGTATTCATTTATTCTTTTATTTTTGGCCAAGAAGGTTGTTGATATAATTCTCTGAAGTGGATATATAAGAGTGATTGTTTCTTCATTTTGGAGTGTGTGTGATATGTGTGTGAGAAGGGTGAATGTGAAATGTGCAAATAGAGATCAGATCATTCGATTACAGAGTAGAGTGTGAAGAAGTGTTTTTGTGCCTAACCAAAACTATTATCAGGCTTTTAAAGAAGCTAATTTCTCAGTTCAACCTCTTCAAATGGATTTAATCTAAAAAAATTATGTAAGATAGTGAGTCTTCTTTGAGCAGTGATCTCTAGGTAGTGTGCATGAATGCATGTGCATTCCTTATTCATTTTACTGATACTTTTAACAGGATATAACTTGTGGATTAACCTCCATTGTGGTTTTTCTCCTAATAGGGTTTCCATGCAAAAAACTTGGTGTTATGTGTGCTTTTGATGTGTTGTTGATTCATGCTTTCATTGTTATTTATCAGATATGAGATTAAAGGTTAATAAGGTTAAATAAGTGTTAAATTCTGTGACAACTAATTTACCACCCCTCTCAATTGTCTATTCTTGTTTTGAAAACATCCACATGATGATAGTTTTTTTCTCTAATACCACTCTTGATCTAGAGCTAAAATAAAGAAGAATAAATGTTTTCCATGATGACTTAATATGTTGAGATGATTGCAGCAGATGTTTGGAAGTGTGAGCTAGTTTGAAAATGTATTCTTTGGAAAAATAGGTCTCATCTATCTCTTGGTTTAAACTCCATGAGTTTTCCTTCTACCACAAATGTTTTTGGGGCTGAATTGCTATGGCCAATGCACGTTTCATATTATTTATATTATCTTGGTCAACAAGGAGAAACATTTTTGAAGCTTGCAGAGGATACAAATAGAAGATCAAAGCTATTAAATATGCATGGATGTATAGCGAATATTTTGAGAAAATAATGTGTGAATAAGAATCCACAAAAGTTATTTTAATAATGAAATATGGTAAAGGTCAATTCAAATAGCTCAACAATGAGAGTATGTGAAAGTGTGAAAAAGAATGTGTGAGTATAAGTATGACAATTTTTGTTGAAGGTAGTAAGTTGAAGGTGGTAGAGTTTGATAAGCAAATGTATGTTTGAGTGTACCAAAAATAGTGAGTGTTGGAATGGAGCCTTCCAGCATGAGCATGAAGTATGGATGGTTTTCCCTATGTTATCATTGATGTCAAAATGGTGATAACTATATGGGAAGTCTACTTGGTTTACCAGAAGTTGTTCTCTATCGGTAATACTCTTTTGTGATAGATCAGTGTGTTGGTATTTGAGTTTGGAATTCACCACAAGATCTGATATGACTCTAATCTCTTAACCATGTTATCATGACTTATTCAAACAACTATATCCTGGATCTTGAGACATTTTTGGTTGTGAGAAGAAATTTATCTCTAATAGAGTTCAACTTTGTATTCTACTATTGTTCTTTGCTTGGCATACAGAGTGGGAGACTCCAGATTTTATTAAGGTGAACATTCTTATGTTATAATTTTGTTGGTAGTCTCTATGTTGGTAGTATGATGGGAAATTAATGTGTTCTTAGATCTAGAAGGTTTTTTCTTTGAGTTTTATTTGTTGGTTTGGAGAATTTTGTTCTAGTCTTGGTCGATTTAGCATATGCAATACATTAAGGAGACTAGTTATGTTTTATGGATGTTAGCTAACTTGGTATAATGCACTACATTGATAGAATGTTTAAATTATATATGGTGCTAACAAATAATTTTTTATTTATTTTGTTTTCATCTAATTAGATCAACCTGATTAATGAATAAGATATAATTATATATATAAGATGTTTTGAAGTGAATGATTAGTGGGTATGAAGTGTGAGTGTGAAAAGGATTAAGGGTTATGTGAAGATCTGAGCCTAAATTCTTTATTAGTTGTGGATTAGTGTAGATTAGTTGAGTGACTATTGTGTGAGGTAGTACTTCATATTTTGAGCTTCACTGGAATTGAACCCTACACATTGAAGATGTATCCTATCGGTTCAATATTTTGGTAGTGAGCCACTATCTTTGTATCTTGGTGGTTAGCCATCTTTTGTACTCAAGCAGTGAGCCTTTTTAAGGACAGTGAGTCCTAGAAGTGAGCCCTGTAATAGTTTGTATCTAGATATAATATATTGTGAGTTAACCCTCACCGTGGTTTTTCCCTTTTTGAGTTTTCTACATAAAAATCCTGGTGTTCATGTGTATGGTTACATTGATTTGTTTTTATGTTCCTTCATGTTGATTCAGACATAATTTTGATAATGATTAGATGGATTTTATTGTGGTTTTACGGAATACTGACTCACCACCACCTCTCAGTATTCTATATTTTCAACAACTCGTATGAGAGCTCAATTGCTTGGAAGAAGCCTAACAGCTTGAGGAAGGTCCCAAAATTTGAGTATAAGAATTTTTTTCCTCCAGAAGTGGTCTTTGTTGGATATTCAGAAGAAATAGAAGACCTGAAGGACAAGTTGATGAAATAAAATGAGTATATTGAAAAGCTACAAAGTAAAAGTGTTGAAGCATGTGATCTATTGGTTAAGGCATATGAAATTATCTCTAGCCCGCTGCAACAATTGGATGAGAAGAAAGGAAGTGAAGAATGTTAGGAAATTGAAATTCAAAGGAAGATGGATGAATTCATAAAGCTTGAAGAAGAAGCAAAAATCTTGAGATCTGATCTGGAAAAGGCAAGAAGTTTTGGAGATAAATTTTAGATAAGCTCAATAATGCTTGATGAGTTGATTACTTCTTAGAGACTGGCAATGGATAAGAGTGGATTAGGGTTTGAGGAAGGTCAAAGTTCTAAAGTGAAGAAATCTACTAGGAAGAAGAATCAGTGAAAATATGGAAAAATAAAGGATCTAAGAAGGAATTCTAGAAGGAATTCTAGAAGAAATCCTATCAAATGACCTGATGCTAAAAGGTATTTATCTTTCAATGGTATTTGTTATTCCATCAAGAAATTTGGTCATAAGGCAAAGGATTGAAAAAGTAAAATAAATGATTCTTTATCATTCTTCAAAAAATGTACTAAGAATAAGAAGATTGGATATAAAGTTAGTTTGTGTGAAGATAAGTCATAAAAGAAAAAATGGAGAGAAGAATGCTATTTTTTGTAAGTGGAGAAATTTAGAACACCCTAGTAATAACTGCAAAAGGAGAAAAAATAATTATCAGGTGAAGAAGAATGATCAAATCATTGATCCAAAAGAAGCAAGAAAGGAAATGAAAAGGATTTGGAAAAAGGAAGGAGAATTCAAGAAAGTTGAACTAGAATCATCAGTCTTATTTGTACCAACCTCCAATGTAGATACTCCCATTGATTTTTAAGTAAAGCAATGGCTAAGGGGGAGAAATTATCAAAAAATAGAATTAAACCTCTCATCGATACTTGTGTCACATCATGACAAAAGTATATTTAATTTGGAAAAAAAATTAAGGAATTTTCTCAGTCACATGTGTGAAGGATGAAGTTTGCATAATTTGAAATAATGGAGGTGTACATAATTTTTGAGGTAATCTACCTACAAGTTGAAGCATTTATTGCAAAAGAATTCATAATGAAATGAATAAATTCAAATAATTCAAAAGGGCTATGTATTTTTGGAGAAGCGTGCAAAGAGAAATTTCAGAGTTTTGAGATTTGAAGAAGAGATCAAGTGGATTTGAAGTGAGATATGGAAGTAGGATATCTATACATTTCTTATTGGCATTTACAGAGGTACTCCTATTTGTAAAATCTTTCATTCTTATTGTTATTGATAATTCAAAGGTTGTGAATAGTGCAGATAGAGTGCGAGATAATTTGAAGAGATATTTAAGGAATGTATTAGAAGTGTTTGTTGGTGCATTCTCTCACATCCCTCTGATAGTGTTTCCCACAAAAGATATCTATGCATTTGTTTATTTTAAGACAAAATAAATGCCATCAGATCAATTGAGCATGCTATGGGGGAGTGAATTGAAAGAGAACCATGATTCCTATAGAGTGTTAGTTGAGAAGAAGTTGGATGGTTGGAGGAAAGTCCCTTTGCTTGAGTTTGAGAATTATATTCGAATAACGTTGAGTAGAATTCATGATGAATCTTTATGGATTGATGAGAAAAATTTGATTACCAGAGAAGAAATCAAAGATGTAACTGGTTTGTGTTCCTCCTTACCAATTACCAAACGAAAGGCTATGGATGAGAAATAAATAATTATGGTTACCAGTGTGAATCTTGAAGGAAAAGAGATTGATTTGGGATCAATTATGGATTTGTTAATAAGGTGTGCTACTATGGTCATCTGTCACAAAGCTGGTATCCCTAGAAATGACCTTAAAGTTTCTACTACTAATTTACATATTGTTGTTGATATGGTTAAGGTATGGATTATGACTTGTGTGAGTTACTTCATACACATCTTTTGAAGAATTTAAACGAAATCAAGAAGAGTAAGAAGAATATTCTGGTATGGCAATTTGGTTGTCTTTTTACTGTTTTACTTTTTGAGAGAATTGTCAATAATAGAAAGGATAGAATGTTTAAATACAAAGCCTATTTCCCATCAAATCAAGAACTTCATAATAAATCTTGGTAGTTCAGATGCACAAGAGACTACCCTTTCTGCATTCTTTGGAACATTTCAGATGAGGATGAGTAGAAGGTTTAGGATTCCAGTAAGTGTTGTTGAAAGGTACTCCAAAAGCATCAATTTTCTTTTATCTATAGATTTATATCACATGGAAGCAATTGAATAAATGTTGGTATGGATATCTAAGTTAGATTATGAAGTGTCGAAGGTTGAAGTTGATAATTATGCAAATATTCTTTTGGAAAGCCCTAAGAATCTCAATGTAGAATGTACCTCTAGTAGTGCAATCGAAACAGGGAAGAAAAGGAAGAGTGTTGTTAAGCAAGAAGTTGTAGAAGGAATTGAGTTTGAGAGAGCTCAACACTAGCATGAAAGAATAAGTATTCAAAGAGCTTTGGAAGAATTATAGAAGGTTATTTCTGGTGCTAATTTTGATTCATCTATTTTTGTTGTGGAGAATATTTGAGGCATGATTGATTCTTTGAAGGTTTACATCTCCGAACTTGTAGTGCATATTGGAATTAGGTCTGATGAAGGAAATTTGGAAGATATCAAAGAAAAATGTGAAAATTCACACAATCAAGTGATGAAGGAATTGGAGAGTGTACAAGTTTGTGAAGAAGAGGCATATAAACTACTTTACTTTTACCTAGATTGGTTTGATAGTACACTAAACATAAGAGATGAGATAAGGATGAGTAAATAGTGGATGAACACTCGAGCTGATACATACAGGTTACCAGAAGATAGAGATAATCAAAGGTGGTCCTACATTATGTAGATTCAAGACACATTATTTTCTCTAGAGGATTAAAGGACATATGTTATCAAGAAGTTTGTGGCACTCAGAAACATGATTAAACTGAGACACACTTTTGTTTCTAGTGCTCTTGGTTGTATTGGTGAATTATCAGAGATTAATCTTAGTCCTAATACTTTAAAAAATGGTGTGGAGTCCTTAACTAAGCTTGAGCTATTACACAAGACTCTTATAAGTGCATAAGGTTCATGGAAAGAAGGAAAAGCATCATGGAAGGTCATCCTAGAGAGTCTCAAAGGTTCTTCTACAGGTTGATTCAAATTTGTGTTCATATCTTTCTGGCTACATTTTGATGCATATATAAATATATACCAGACCCCATCCTTTATCATTGATATCAAAGGGGGAGAGATAGAGAGTTGGAGAGATAGATAAATGAAGAGATGGAGGTTAAACCAAAAAAATTGTTTGAACAATTTTGATAGGGGAATATTCAGAGTATTTAGTTGGAGTGTATGGGAAAATGTTTTTATCATGCATGTTGTCATCAATGCCAAAGGGGGAGATTGTTGGGATTATGGAGCCTTGCAACATGAGAATGAAGTATGGATGGTTTGTGTTGGTTGTCCCTATGTTTTCATTGATCTCAACATGGTGATAACTATATGGGAAGTCCGCTTGGTTTATCAGAAGTTGTTCTCTGTTGGTAATAATCTTTTGTGATAAATCAATGTGTTGGTATTTGAGTTTGGAATTCACCGCAAGATATGATATGAACCTAATCTCTTAACCATGTTATCATGACTCATTCAGATAGCTATATCCTAGATCTTGAGACATTTTTGGTTGTGAGAAGAAAGTTATCTCTAATAGAGTTCAACTATGTATCCTACTGTTGTTCTTTGCTTGGCATACTGAGTGGGAGAATCCACATTTTATTAAGGTGAACACTCTTATGTTTTGGTTTTGTTGGTAGTCTTTATGTTGGTAGTATGATGGGAAATTAATGTGTTCTCAAATTTGGAAGGTGTTTTCTTTGATGTTTATTTGTTGGTTTGGATAATTGTGTTCTAGTCTTGGCCGACTTAGATGTATGCAATACATTATAGAGATTGGTTATGTTTTATGGATGTTAGCCAACTTCGTATAATGCACTATATGGAGAAAATGTTTAAACTATATATGGTTTCGACAAAGAATTTTTTTATTATTGTTTTCATCTAATTAGGTTGACCTAATTGATGAATAAGATATACTTGTATATATAAGATGTTTTGAAGTGAATGATTAGCGAGTATGAAGTGAGTGCAAAAAGGATTAAGGGGTATGTGAAGATCTGAGCCTAAATGCTTTATAAATTATGGATCAGTGTATATTAGTTGAGCGACTATTGTGTGAGGAAGTACTTTACATTTTGAGCTTCATTGGAACTGAACCTTGCACATTGAAGGTGTATCCTATCAGTTCAATATTTTGGCAGTGAGCCACTATCTTTGTATATTGGTAGTTAGCTATCTTTTGTACTCAAGCAGTGAGCCTTTTTAAGGACAATGAGTCTTGGCAGTGAGCCCTCTAATATTTTATATCTAGATATAATGTATTGTGAGTTAACCCTCATCATGGTTTTTCCCTTTTTTGGTTTTCCACTTAAAAATATTAGTGTTCATGTGTATGGTTGCATTGATTTATTTTTATGTTCCTTCTTGTTGATTCAATCAAAATTGTGATAATGATTAGATGTATTTTATTGTGGTTTTATGGAATATTGATTCACCCCCCCTTTCATTATTTTGGATGTTCAACAGTGAGTTGGAGGTAACATAAGTGTTGAAATATTCCAATAGTATGTTGAGCTTGTAACCTCTATTGTAAGTGTTGTATAGTGTAGGGAGTTCTAAAATTCCTTTGGTTAAATCCATAAAACTTGTTGTAAAATTCCTTTTCATTTGTGAGGCTAGATTTGGACAAAAGATCTAAGAAGCTTGCTCATCTTGGTTTTACCTTGTAGGGTTTTCCACGTAAAATATAGTGTTATGGTTGCATTCTTATGTGTTCTCTTCTTGTCATGATTTTCATGTGATTAATTTCTAATGAATGAAAATAATTTTATTAAGTACTAATTCAACCCCCCTCTGAGTACTTATGTGTGTTCAGCAGATTGAACAACACCCAAACATAAGAGAAAACCTTCACAAGAGGTTTCCCAAATACGATGTACAAAACCTCCAATAACTAGATCAATGAAATGATAAAAGAAGGCACCAGAGGACACTAGTGTGAGTGCTCAAGTGTCATGGTCTAGATAGAGTTTTGTTTTGACACTACAGTACCTACCTAGCATTATAATCATATTCTAGTACTTGAATCCCAACCAATGAGAAAACTCCAGATAGGGTTTCATCCCCAAGACATGCCAAACACTTAAAATCTATAAGGAAGAAACCCCAACAAGAAATGGACTCCAAAATGACAAAAAATATTGGGGAATCATGAATGTTTCAAAAATTAGATCTTTCCTCACACTAGCTCATAAGGAGAACACTCCCAAGGGCTAGGGATACTAAAAGAGGCTCCCACATGAATCAAAAAATGTAAATGTTAAAGGGGAAATATATTTCACACTTCCCAACCAAATAAATACTACTTAAATAACCCTAAACAACCCTTGACTAGGTGGTTCTCAATGAGACTCTATGCATACAAAAGATATCCAAAAGCTCCAAATCAAACAATATGTTTTCTAATTAGGATTAATTTTAAACTCCATACAATCATTATCTAAGTTCATTTATCAACATTGCAAATAACTTAAAGCATATAATAACATGTGTGTTTGACTCCAATATTGAAACACATAAAGTAAGCCAAACTACTAAATCATTGCATCCACTTAAGGAGGTTCAATTAAAATATTAAAATTATATAAAGGACTCAAATGTACTTCAAATAAAATTTCTATCATGGCACTAATAAAATACATGAAATGAGGAACCCTTTTACTAAATTATTCTCAATCATGGAGCTCAACCAAAGAACCTGACACCCTAACAGTGGTTACCACACCACCCAACAACATGGTACCCTTAGGTCCATTCTCCTTTTTATAGGAGATATCACACTATCCACAATCACATCATTTATGAAAACAAAGATCATAGCTCCTAGGAACTCCAATCAATGCAACAATGGCATATACATATGGAATCATGAAATCAACAATAGCATAGCACATACATGGCATGAGCACATGCGATCCCTCCTCCTATCCTCGGGTAGGTGGGAAGTAATATTTTTGGGAAAGAGGCTTTATCACTCCTACCCAACACTAAATATCCCTATATCCTCCCACCCACCAACTATAATTCCCTCCCAATTCAAACTAATCAGCAACATCATACTAGGATATACACTATCACTGAGTAGGGCATCTCACTTCTCTATCAATTCAAATGGCTCACTTTGGGTGGGGTAGAATCTTTGAGAGAATGGTAAGCTTGGGAGAGATAGTTTAGAATATTTTGGAAGGATCCATCAAGGTAACATCTAGATTAGTCATGAAGAAAATAACTATTATTGCATGCCCTACCTAACAGCCCAAATCTCTTTAGATATTTGGTTAGGGTTTTATTAAATATATAATTTTTGTATTACATATGTAATATAAGAATTTTTTTCTTCTCCTTTCCCTTATCTCAATCTCAATATCTCATAGTAGGAGTAGGTTTATGTGCCTATGTGTGGTGAATTGACATACCTTGATTCATAACTAGCATTGGCGGTTGGAGTTGTACCTCAATCATCACTCAACTCCTCGATTTAGTGATGGATGGTTGGCAATCACTAGATAGATCAAATATATAAGGGTAATCATATTTAAGAAGTTTATGTAGAGATGAGTTAATCATTCCCACCCATTGAAAATCATACCATATAGTAAAGTGATTGGATTTCATTCATACATTAGCACCTTGATGTCCTAATCCATCTAATATCTAACACCTAATATATATAGTTTCCTCAAGAGGCCAAACCATAGAGATAGAAACTCAACCAAATAGATATTGGGAGTAGGAATGGTTTGTGTTTGGTTCAAATCTCTTATCAATAAAGTGCTTAAGCGATTGATAAATTTCATATCATCAAAGAATATTGTTCTCATTTACCATTAAGAGCCTACTAAATATATCTCTTAATGTGCTCTATCTAGATGTTGTTGGCTCCTTCCTAAACTCCCCTATCTATATATGGGTATGACTAAAGACTAGAGACTTCAACTACCTTTGGTGGTTCATCATTATTTTCTCAATTTTCCCCTATCTATATATTTTTTCATACCCCCTCTCTTGAGGTGCTTGATCTCAATAGTGTTATACATCAAGTTATTTCCATGGTCTTCCTTGCAAAGAGACATGGGGATATTGTTGGAGATTTTTTGGAGTTTTCATTAATTTGAACCCCTAGTGTGTGGAGATTGATGGAGCTATTGAAGAGTGTTGCATGAGAAAGAGTTATGAGTATGGTTACGGAGATTGTTGGATATTGTTGCACTATGTTGGCATTAGTGTTGTGATTTGACATCAATCAATAGTGTGGTCTTGTTGGGAAGTGTTTATGGTATTAACAAGGTGTTGTAGATGTTTTAGATATGTTGAGAAAGTGTTTTTTGTGTTGTTGATGTAGCTGGTTCACTTGGTTTCCAAGTGCTTTTGAGAAAATTGAATAAAAGAGTGTGCAATGTGATAGAGATGTGTCCAGTGTTGTGCTCTACATTTTTTTATGGTTGAATATATGATTTTGTGGTTTGGATTTGATGATTATAGGTGTTCAAAGGTGCTATATCTATAGTTTCAAGTTCTAGACCATGCGACAGTGGAAGTTGTGTTTGATAGTGTGTTGCATGTGAAGAAGGTTGTCCGGGAGAAATGAGATTGCTCAACATTTCTCTGTGTTGATGTTTCTTGTCTTATGTATTTGTGAATGTGTTTATGTTGGTTATAACTTCCTTCCTATGGATTTTCTAGTGTTCAATTTTTTCGTAAGTCTAGATTCATAAGTTGTGTTATATGGAAGTGTGTTTGGTTGCATAGAATGAATGTGTTATTAAATTTCAGGTGGATGTGTTAGTGGTGTTGGATATTTTGACGATTTTGAATATTCATGGATGTTGTGAAGGTTTTATATATGGTCCACATGGTATTTTTGAATATTCATGGATGTTGTGATTGCTTGTTAGTTTTAGTTTAGGTTTGGCTAACCCGACATGCTAGCGCTAATTGTGGAAGTTGTTTGATGTTTGTGGAAGTTTAATAAAGTGTTTCATTGTAGATTTGGTTCCTAGTTGACCCTTTGTGTGGTCTTCCTTCACTTCTTTCCACTATGTAATTTTTTTGTGTCAACCTATTTGTTGGTTGCACATTTGAGCAACATACGTTTTTGTATGCAAGTAAAAATGGTTTGGAGCACAATTAATTAGATACTTGTTATTTAATTAATAAATTATAATTCATCTACTATTATAAATAAATTTATAAATTTATTTATATGGTTCATTTCCTTAATTCCTCTTTTTCTAAAATCACTTTCCTCTTAAATTAATTAAATGCACAAATTTAAATAATTTATCATTTAGTTGATTTCCCTCTTCCATTTAAATTTGAATTTTTAAATTCAAATTTAGCACATTTCTCCATATTTCTTCTAACCACCTCTAACTCATCCTCCACCTCATCATATGCCACACATTTTCATTTATTTCTAATTTTTTATTAGGAATATTCTCTCTAACCTCTCAAGCTCCTAACTTCCTGGGATGACACATGACTCCTTCTGTTAGATGATTCTCTTGGACACTTGCAAGATTGGCTCTTCCAAATGGAGCAACCTCCATGAATTCCTCTAACCTCTTTGTGCTCCACCATCGATGACTCAAGATCATGATCTCAACCGTTCATCACTGCCACATCATCTCAAGCCGAAAAAAATCTATAAATAGAGAACATTTCTACAACTTTTAAAGAGGAGATTTTTACAAGTTTATGCTGCAGAAATCTTAAGAGTATTTGGAGAGCATTGTAGTTAGATTTTAAAATTTTATTTCATATAGTGTTATCATAGCAATTCCATTTTATTTTTTTATTTTATTGCATCTTTTATACAACAATATCATTAGATTTGCATTATTAGTTTTAGTATCATTTCAATTACAACATCTCATCATAGGAACATTCAACATTCAAGCATTGAAAATACAAAAATATAGTGATGTAGGCATGTAGTTTGCATTGCACAAAATCTTCTCATTTCTTAGGTTGTCACCTCTACAAATTCATGTGCAACATTAAAATAGATCTGAGAGCATGAATTTCATAGGTCCTTAAGATTAGAGAACCATGGAATAATTTAAAAGGATAGCAGTAGCAATTTAATTCTTTTATTTATATTTCTTTTATGTAATACATTGAATGGATGTGTGTGTTTAGTTTTATTAACTAATTACTCTCATTGACACACTTTAAAAATCACATGCATACATTGTATAGGAATTCTAGCGCATAGGGTAGCTCATTTAGCACATTCAAGAAATGACACATCAGAACCCTGTTCCGGTGCATGTAGTATGTTTTCTAGTGCATCCAAGAACTAGTGCATAGAAGGACTATTCTAGCGCATTCGGTAATTTTTCTAGCGCATCTGGTAGATTAGCGCATAGAAACTCAATTTTAGTGCATTGAGCCAAAAATGATGATTTTGAATGATTCCTCCTAGTTTTCGATTGTTGATGATCACGTTAGCCAATGATAGGAAGATGTTCATTGATAAGTTGATGATCATCCTCATGATAGGAAAGGAACAATGATAGGATAGATAAAATTGATTGATTGATTGACCTCATGAAAAATGAGAGTCAGAGATAGGTTGATTGATGGTGATCGATCTCATGACAAATGAGAGTCGATTGATAGGATAGGTGCTCCTTGAGATGTGATCAAAATCTCACATGAGCTGATTTGATAAATTGATATGAATATTGATAGGTTGATTGATTGATGTGGTGACTTGATATGTTGATTTGATCATAAGAGGGTGGCTTAGGAGTTCTTCAAGTTCGAGAGCACTTTCCTCGGATGTGGGATATGATCCCATAGCTTACCCCAATGGATTTGGCCATTATTGATCAATGTGGATTGACTTCCTTGATTGACATGCCCTAGTAATTCAAGGCAAGTCAATCCATTGTTGAAATTCCTGGCTACATCCTCCAATGAAGTAAGTCACCCAAGTTCCTCGTCTGAACAACTTGAGAAAAAGGAAGAACCTATCCCCTCCGCATCTACCAATCCTGAAGCCTAGCTTAATACTTTGGACAAATAGTTTGAGAAGAAAGTCCAGGTCAAAGAAAAAGATGTGGGTGAATATTCCATTGAATAGTCCCTCCGTCTCTAGCAGTTTATTTCACCAAAATCCCTTCGTCAACCATCAACCTCATCACAATCATCTTCACAACTGATCACACTTTTTGATGGTCGATTCATAAAAGAAAGAACCCAAGCAGAGGATTATGATGACAAAGATATTTTGAATTGGCTATATAAGGATGAAATTGATTCTCAAGAAGCAATGGCTAATGTCCTAACCACTCAATATGGAAAAGGATTCCCAATCTTGGAAAAAAATGGGCTATGAGGGACAAGGACCTACTAGAAAAAGGAAAGAAGGTATCATAGAACCCATCCAACCCAGCATAACTAATTCAAAAGACAAAACAGGGTTGGGATACAAAGAGCACCAAAAGGATGAAGAAACAAAGGAGGACCTAAAGTGGAAGGTTGTTGAACGAATCCTACAGCTCCAAGCAAGTGATCACTATGAAACTGATTCCAATGAATATGAGTGGGATTCATTGTCAGAAGAGTCCTACCATGATAAGGACATTGATGTGGTACACAAGTATACTCCCACACTCGAGGAGGGACAAAGCTTAGGGTTAAGACCACTTGAATTAGGATCGTAAAATATTGATGGTTCAATTGAAGATGATCAAACTCCTAGCGAGACAGATCAATCGAAAGAGAGAAACATCATAGAACTTGACCTTTCCATAGTATTGTTAGATGACAATGTTTCCATTAGGACCCTTACAACCTCTGACCTGAACCCATTTGACGATCCCCTACCATTGGTACATTCTAAACTCATATATTGGGATCAAACTGAACCTATCGATATCCCCACCTTTTCAAATGATGAGGCCATCGTCAACTTCCTCTGGGATGGTAATCCTAAAATAGTTCCCACCTTTGAAAATCATAACGAAGCTTCCAAACAAGGGAGTGCCAAATTTTCCAGCTGCAAAATAAAGGAAACAAAAGAAAGATCTGATGGTGAAAACCATTCCATGGTAGTATGAGATCACGAAAGAATAAAAATAAAGAGCACATCTAACGGTGAAAACCTCTCTGAGGCACTGAAGGATGGGAAATTTGACACTCTCCTAGATAACTTCCAAGAAAGATCCAAAGTCCTTATTGAGCCAACACAGTCCATCAATGTTGGTAATGCAGAAATAGTGAAAACTCTTCATCTAGAAAAATTATTGAAAGAACAAGAAAAGCCTAACTTTGTCAAGTTCTTTGAAGAGCAACAAGTCAATTTTTCCTTGTCATATGCAGACATGTCAGGGATAGATCTAGATCTCATCATGCACCATTTATCCCTTCCTTCATGAGTCAAACTATTCAAGCAAAAGTTGAGAAAAATGCATCCTCACATTGGCCTATTGGTGAAGGTGGAACTAAAGAAATTATTTAATGTAGGATTTGTTACCATATTTTACTTACAGCTCAATCAGGTAGAGCTTGTGGTTTTTAAACTAAGAAAGTGAGGTACATTTTATTAACTTTCCTTCATTACATTCAAATGTATAAATGAGACAATCTAGAAAAGATTACAATTACAGATTACAACATTCATACACATGCATGTAATAGAAGAAAGATTATGATCTTTTTAGAAAAAAGGTAATATTTATTGAATGTATAAGTGTACATTGTCTCATACAAGCCATGAGACTAACCTTTTCTTATTCAATACAAATTATGAAAAAATCCATACATGAATAAGTAAAGAAAAAACAATGAATGTGCATAGAAGGGAAGTAACCAGCCATTTCCTATGAATGACTAGTCTTGACTGGTGTTGTTTTGTCCTGCAGCTGTCCTAAGCTTCATCTGCCTCTTCTAGCTCATTTTTGCTCCTAGTCCTACATTTGAGAGTAAGCAATGGTGTTATAGTATACTCTAAGCAACGACTAATTACAAGCATTGCATACACATTCACCCTATGCATTGTATAAACCATTCATAATGTGTATTAAAAAGGCTATAGGTGTCCCTAAAAATCATCAAGGTCATCAAACACATCCAAAAATATGCATGTTTTTTTTCAACTTGTTTGCTTCATGTGTAGATATAGGAAAAGCATTGTTTTATTCATTTATTAAGTATAACATGGGGGGTAAAATGAGGCTCCTTCAAGGGTTGGGCCCAAAATGTTTGAGGGAAATGAAACATTCAGGTTGTTTCCTTATTTATACCTTATGTTTGATATGCATTTGAGAAATACCACAGATGCATGAAGGATTGTGATAGCTTTTGCCAATAATATTTGCAAAAGAAAGAAGTTGAATAGTATTGTGTAAGAAAGAAGATATGTCATGGAGGATTAACTTTTCAGTGGTATTCACTTAAATTGTATCACTTATCAAAGAAAATAAATGATTGAATGAAGGTAGATTCAATTTTAGAAAATACACTGGAGGTCAAAAGAGAAAGTGCAATAAATAAGTGATAGAGTTATAGATGCACTACACAAGTATTTAAAAACAAATTAAGATCCTTGTTTTTCCTTTATTGAAATTTCAAGAAGACAACAAGTCACCATAAGGGATCCTCTATTATTTACTAGCATTGAAAACAAGCCAATATGTAGCATAATGTTGATGCTATTGATGTTAATCTAGAGCACAATCACTCATAAAGTTCATGGCATAAATGAGATGCTATAAACATAAAGAATTATAAACCCTCAAGTTCTTGCCAAGAAGAACATAAAGAGATAGCTACAGCCATATAACAAATGAAGGCATGGGTTTCAAGATCTTGAATGGCCATGAAGAAGGAGGTTAAGTCTGTGCTAGGGAACGAATTTTTATTACTTATGTAAGAATGGGAAATGTGGTCCTTGAATTAAGCCCGTACTGTGCAATGGCATTGAATATTTTTGCAATTGGCTGAAATAGTTCTTATTTCAATTGTCGCCCTCTCATGAAATATTTTTCATATTATAATGATTTTATCACAATAGGGAGATTATGACACTGATGGTCATTAATCATTTGGTGTCATGAAGGAAATTGGGTGCTATGATAGCATAACCAAAAAAAAAAATAGCATATGGCCACAGCCATTAAAATGTAGAGATTCTAGAATATAGACATGAGGATGCACAGTAAAGAAAAGTACAAGAATATACTCATACTTCTACAGAAATGGATTGGTTTTCAGCATTTTTCTCTACAGAAAATGAAAATGAAAGCCAAAATATGTTTCTAGAATAGTTATTCGAGTTTCAGGAAGTCATGTTTTGTTAAGAAGATGCAAAGAAAATCTTTTAAAATCACAAAGAATGTCATGGAAGTGCAGGTAGAACTCCAGAAACCCTGTTGGTGGTTTTTAGCTTCTTCAAGAAGCTTCTTGTGGAATGAATACGTTTTCATTCCTTTTGCCCTTAGTTTAGGGTTGAAACCCTAATTTTTTTGATATCGATAGAGACTTGTTTCATTTTGGCCTATCTTTTAAATAAATCAATGCCAACTATATGTGGCCCCACGGATTATCAAATATGACCTAGGCATGTTTAAGTCATGTTATGACTTAGTAAATCTTTTCCCTTTGTCTACACATACCCGAATATATGGAGGTAAAAAACTTTCATTTTTTGCATTGCTTTATATTGTAAAATGTCTGAATTTAAATCATTAATTATAAATCATTTTTTTTAAACATTATTTTTAAATGCAAGAAAATAGAAGCACATTTCTTTATGATTAAGTCATGTGTGAAGAATGGATGATTTGTTTGTATTTATGACTTGGAGAGCATATAGGGGAGTTGGAGTTTGTTTACCAACACATGGATAAGATTTAGGAGGTTCTTTTTTTTCCTTTTGGAGCATTTTGAGAGCATATAGGTCTTAATTTATGAGCCTAAATGTTTGATATGGTCAAACTTGACCATTTCAATGATTTTGAGCTCTTGTGGATGAAATCTAGAAGCTATATTTTTGGCTTTTTGAAGCCATCCGACCCATGAGGCTTCTAGAATCTATGTTGGTGGAGCTACTTGGAGATGATGGATATATTCTCATTTGTAACTCTTTATTGAGTTAGTTCTTGATATGTGCTTTTCTATTTTATGACTTTTACAGTCTCTAGGAGAATACAACATACTTTGTAACTCACTTTTGACATGAATTCATAAAGGACCTTGGATATCAATACTTGAATCTTTTTCCATCTTATTCTTGCAAAGTTGTGTGTTATCAAAGTGATTGATAAAATCACATGTGAGGTATTTTAGCCTCCTTGTAATTTTGTCTCACATTTTATGCCTTTTCTGCAAAGTGAATTTTTATGCAGGTTGGAGATTATGTTTAATAATTGCACATAGCTTTTAGATTGTGAAAATAACTTTTCCCTTATGAAAGATAGGTGAATTTAAGCCTTTTTTTGAAATATTTATGCATAAAACTTACTAAAATAGGTTGTTTAAGTGTTATTTTTCATTTATTGAAAAGAAAGTGTATGTCCTCTTAAGTTTCAGGTTTTTACTAGTTAGGTGTATCACCATAGGAAATAATATTTACCAGTTTTAGTTTTATTCATTTTCAACAATCCTTCTTTATTTTCCTTACAAAATTCAATAGATTAGGTGATAACCAATAGGAAGCCGACCTTCTCTGAAGGTTTGATTACATTTGAAGTATTCATACTTTGAGATCATTCCCATGTTTCACTAGATTGTTGAATTCTAAATTCAATAGGGTACAAATTTAAGTGTTAACAATTTTGGCACACCCAGTGGGACACGTCCATCAATGCATTTTTCTAGTTTGATGTGCAACCAGTGACTTTCAAACCTTTTTTAGAGGTTACTTCAGCACATCTGGCGACTCCATTGGTGATAGAGCAGTAAATTCAATGCTATTGGAGCACATGAGAAGAGTACAAACAAGAAGTTCTAAAGAGTTTGAGTATTTGCAACTATCACAACCTAGAAGGAAAGGTAAGACATTAGAGAGAACTTCCCCATCAAAAATATTTCATTTAGTGTCACCTGCTGTTAGGCAAGAGTTCTTCTTCTCACCACCAAGGAGAAGAGGTAGACCATATAAAGGGCAGACTGATACTTGTTCTGCATCACCAATTTTCATAACAGCAAGATCACCCTCAAGCAGCCCAAAGCATATTACATTTGCTACTTTTTCAGGTGTTGTAGCTACATTTTCAAATTTTACTACTTCATTCCTTGTTGTTCAAACTCAAGTTAATCCATCTCAACCATCTCTAATGGTAGCTAGAAATCAACCTTTTGTGCAATTTAATGGAGGTAGTCCATTAAATCTTGCACAACACAATGCTATCCCAGTTGCTACCTTAAAATTTTTGCCAATTTTTGTTGGGGAGGATCAGACAACTTCCATTGAGCACATAAGGGATGTTGCTTCAGTATGTGGTGTTCACCACATAACTCAAGAATATGTAGTTGTAAGGCTACTTGCTGCATCATTCAAAGGAAGGGATTTGCAGTGGTTTAGAAGTCTAGGAGTTGGTACCGTTGCAACTTGGGATGAATTAGGAGATAAACTATATAAACATTTTCAGGATAGGTTAGATAATTTGTCCTTATTATAGTAGCTGATGACCATAAAGAGAGCTCCTCAAGAGAAAATGACAGATTTCAACTTTAGATTTCAAAGAACTTGTGACAAAATCCCTACTACAGTTAGACCTCCTCCTAAATATGCCTTCTTGTATTTTCTAAAATCTCTCAATAGTGATATAGTTGTCATGACACAGTCAATGGGACGAGTATCTTTACCAGATACATATGAGACATCAATTAGAGTAGAAAATTTTCTAATTCAAGTAGGTAAAATTGCTCTTAGGCCACCAATGCCTATTTTTCTAGATATTCAACCTAATATGCCATTATAGATATCACCTTTTGCACCTTTACCTATTGTTCCAGCATTACCAGCTTCTATAAAATAAGAAGTGGCAGTTCCAGTACAATCAGAGGAGTTGCAAGAAATTAAAGAAAGCAAAAGATTGAGAATATTTTATAGACTTTTGGGAATAAGTTGGTCAAATTAGAGAAGCAGCAGTCTTATAGACCACCTTATCAACAAAAAAACCAAGGTCAACAATAGTAGTACCAAGGAAATAGGCAACCTTATCAGGGTAACTACCAAGGCCCAAGATAAAATGTGAACACAAGGTCATTTTAGGAATATGCACCAACACCTATTAGTGCAGCTAGGTACCTTTTCCCTATTCAAAACAACTTGGCATTAGAGTATGAGTGGTCCTATCCTTGCAACCAACCTGACAATTAGGCCACCTGCTCTAATGGGCTCATTAATTAGGCACTAATGGTGTAGAGAATTTTAGGTTCACAATAGAGCATGCCTAATGATTGAGCTCCACAATAGCAGGAGCAGCCTGCAACTGACGCTACTTTGCTAAACTGGCAAGGAGAAGAGTTCTATGGAGTCAATACACATGATTCAGTTGATTCATACACACGAGCGAAGAAAAGAGCTCTTGATCTTAAGAAAATAGATGACAAAGGGAAAGTTGCACCTATTGAACCATCCACATCACAAGTGCCTTGCATCTTGTAGAGGAACTCTCAAGGAGCTGCCAAGGAGTAGCCACACTTGCAAGCTGATCATGCTGGTGTAAAAACCCATCAAAAGGTAAACCTAGCTTTTCCTTTCAATATTATTGTTAACATGAAAAAGGTGAATGTAACAATGTCTATGTGGGATTCATTAGCTATCCTAGGTCAAAAATACATGTTACAGTCAGCTTTATCAAATTTAAAGGTGAATAATGAGCCATCAATAGGTTAGGTTAGAACTATCCTAACAAACACTCATCCAAACAACAAACAACAAGGTAAGGAAGTTAAGCCTCCTCCTTTTTATGTTTCCTTGATAGTGGGAGATAGGCTAGTTCATAACTACATGGTACACAGCAGTGCTAGTAGCTCAGTCATGCCCAAAAATATTGCATACCAATTAGGACTGACATATCAACCATTAGAAAAGGGGGTTCTTCAACTAGATGGTTCAATTGTTAACACTGTAGGTGTTATCAAGGATTTAAGCTTAAATTTACATGCCTGTCTTAATTTTACCATACCTCAGGATGTATTTTTTATAGATTTTCTTTTTTTTTTGCCTTGTATTTTTCTAGGGATTTCACTGCCAAAATTGGGGGTATTTGTCATCAAACTGATCCCATTTGCTCTTTAGGACTAGATATGGCATGAAGGTAACAATAAGATCTAAACCTCTTGCCAAATATCACATTGAACCCTATAATTCATCTGTTGTTAATATGAATTCTATTTTTTTAGAAGATAGTGAGCTTGTTAGAGCTCAAGAGTTAGAAGCTAAAAGTGTACCTGAGGTACTCCTGAATGAATGGGCAGCTAAGAACATGATTGGTATTCCAAATGAGCATATTCAAGATGTTGGTCTAGGAAAATATGTGTCGCAAGAAGCTCGGATAGAAATACCAAATCTTGAAAGGAAGGCAGAAAGTCAGATTGAGCAGTAGAATGAGCTATGGGAAATGCATTTTGATGGTTCTAGAAGAAAAAATGGAGCTAGAGGGGGTGCAATGCTTGTATCCCTGCAAGGAGATAAGTATTATTCTGCATTTCATTTTTCTTTTGCATGATCTAATAACACTGCTGAGTATGAAGGCCTTATTCAAGGTATTGAGTGGGCAAGGAAAAGAGGAATAAGCTACTTGAAAGTTTATGGGGATAGCGAGCTAGTTGTCAATCAGGTAGGAGGCCTGAATGTTGCCAAGAATGATGCACTGAAGTCTTACAAAAATAGAGTGTGGGATATGATAGAGGATTTTGATGCCTTTAATTTAGTTTCTATCCCAAGGAGCTAGAACAAACATGTTGATAGGCTTGCAACCATTGGAGCACAGTTTGATATTCCAAGTGATATCAAAAAATAGAAGGTACAATAGTATGTGAAGGTTGTAGTCAGGCCATCAAATCCTGATAACAACATCCACTAGCAAGTGTTTGACAATGACGAGAAGATTCTATATTTTATGCTTGAAGAAGATCAGTTATCTATAGTAAATCAAGGAAAACTTAAGTAGCAGTATGATGATCAAATCATATAGTCGAAGACAAATAAGTTACCCAAGGGTCTTGTTACCTTGGAATAAATTTTCAATACTGATGATTAGCTTAAGAAGGGTAAAGTTGGTTTGCAGTTTAAAGAAGAACATTACGAGGAGCTGGAAATCTTTAAAGGTAAGCTCCTTAAGATAGGAAAAGTTTGTTCAACTGAAGATAAACAAGATTTCGTTACTTTATGTCAAGAATTTCATGATTTATTTGCATGGGAGTGTTCTGATTTAAAGGGGTTTGATCCCCATATTTCCCAACATACTATCGAATTAGAACCTGGTGCCAAGCTTGTTAGACAAAAACAGAGGCCTTTGAACCCTAAGTTAGAACCTCTGATGATCAAAGAACTGTCCAAACTAATTGAGGGGGGTATCATCTTTCCTATTAAACATATCTCATGGGTATCTAACCTTGTACCAGTTAGGAAGAAAAATGGAGAGATAAGACTTTTTGTGGACTTTAGGGATCTAAACAAATCTTCTTTAAAAGACCATTACCCACTACCCTCCATGGAGCAGATCCTGCAAGTAGTTGCTGGATCTGAAAGATTTTCTCTGTTAGATGGTTATTTTGGCTATAACTAGGTGTTTGTCAAGGAAGAAGACCAGTTCAAAACTTCTTTTACAACTAAGTGGGGCACTATAGCCTACAAGAGGATGTATTTTGGCTTATCTAATGTTGGTTCCACATTTTAGAGGGCCATGGATATGGAATTTCAAGGTTTGATTAATAAGATTGTGTTGATTTATTTAGATGATGTCATAGTATATTCTAAAAATTTAGAAGAACATTTGTCACACCTCAAGAATTTTTTTGAAAAATGCAGAGAGTACGATATATCTCTCAATCCAAAAAAGAGTATCTTTGTTGCTCATGAGGGTAAATTGTTAGGACACATAGTGTCAAAACAAGGAGTTACTATTGACCTTGAGAGAGTCAAATCCATCTTGAGTTGTCATTACCCAATCACAAGAAGGGTCTGCATAGATTTTTTAGGTAGAATTAACTTTCTGATGAGGTTTATACCTGATGTTGATAATCTTTTATAGCCTTTGACAACCATGTTAAAGAAAAATGCAGTTTTAAGTTGGACAAAAGAAGCCAGGTATAGTTTTGAAGCCATCAAGGAGGATTTAGCAACAACTCCCATGTTGGTAAATCCTAATTTTCCAAATATTTTACTCTGTATGCTTATGGTACCATAGATAATATTTATGCAATGCTATTACAAAAAAATGTTGAAAATTTAGAGCAGCCAGTAGCCTTTTTCAGTCAAGGTTTAGCTAATTATGAGCAGAGATATTCATTTGTAGAGAAACATGTTCTTGTTGTCATAAGAATCTTGAAAAAATTCAAGCCTTTAATCTCTAACAACAAGATTCATGTTATGGTTGCACACCCAAGTGTTAAGGAATTTCTACTGAGCAAAGATCTGAATGAGAAAAGAGCAAGGTGGATCACAAAAGTTATGGAGTATGATGTGGATACCAAGATTACCAAACGTGTTAGAGGTAAAGGTCTTTGTGAGCAGCTTACTGCAGGGTCTAGCAATGAAAAAGAATTAGAAATTGATGTTGTTTTAGCTAATACTAATGAGCCTCAAAATGCTCAAGATGATGTACCCATGTTAGGTGTAGGTTGGGTTCAAGATATGACCCATTTTTTACAAACTGGTGAGTGTCCACCAGGTTTAGATAGAGCTAAACAAAGGTATTTCAAACTTGAGGCTATTCCATATGTGCTGGTAGATAGTATTATTTTTAGAAAAGATCTGAATGGTGTTTTGTTAAGATGTATTGACAATAATTATATTGAAACAATACTTCATGAGTTCCATGATGGAACTACAGGAGGTCACTTTGATCCTAGAACAATAGCTTGGAAAATTATGAGAGCTGGCTATTACTGGCCTAGCTTGTTTAAGGATGTCGATGTTTGGGCCAGAGAGTGTGTAAAGTGTGCTCTTTTTGCAAGGAAAGAGAGGCTGCCAACTTTACCTTTGTAGCTTATTCAAGCAGAGGAACCCTTCATGAGGTGGGGCATTGATTTCATTAGACCTATAAAACCACCTTCCAGTAATGGTCACAGGTGGGTACTTACAACAACTGACTATTTTACATGGTGGACAAAAGTAGTATCTTTGAAAGAAGCTAATGAATCTTCTATTCTGAGCTTTTATGAGGATATAGTCACCAAGTTTGGAGTTCTTGACTCCATCATTTTAGATAATGCCCTTGTATTTGTCAAATTAAGAGTTGCAGATTGGGTTGTCAAACATGGAATCCATTTGAATACCTCTTCCAACTATCACCCGTAGGGTAATGGTTTAGCAGAAAGTACTAACAAGAATTTGATCAGGATTATTAAAAGAACCATGTAGGAGAATCAGAGAGTTTGGCATACCACATTGAAATCTGCTCTGTGGGTAGATAAAATAACTCCTAAGAGGTCGATTGGTAATTCACCTTTTGTACTAGTTTATGGTAAAGAGGCAAGATTGCCTTTATCTATAGAGTTGTCAGCTCTTGATATTGTACATCAATTGGATATGTTTGAAGAACAAGACCCAATGTCCATTAGATATGTTGAGCTCATGGAGCTTGAAGAGACAAGAGGCAAGGCAATGAATTCATTGGTTTATCATCAACTCCAAAAAAAGAGGGTGTTTGATAAGAAAGCTGCACCCAAAATTTTCAGGGAGGGTGATACTGTTCTCAAGTGGGATGTACTGAAGAGTAGGCTAGGTAAGCATTCAAAGTTTGACAACTTCTAGACTGGCACATTTCTAATCAGTGAATGCAAAGAGCATAACACATTCCAGTTATCAAAGATGGATGGAGAAACCTTTCCAATCCCAATTAATGGGATTCACCTCAAATGTTGTTTTGAGGTATGATCTACCTTTGTTCATGCTAGATTAGGTTTTATGCTTTCAATAAAGTGCTACTGCACTATATTTTAGTTGCAAGTTCATTCCCTAAGTGTTGTTCCGGCATAGTTAATTAGTTTCCTTTCTGTTGTTTTTTCTTTTTAGTAGTGTCAAGGTGTCATTCATGTTGTCAATTGAGTTACAAAAGTTTTAAATCTTTGTTCCTAAAATGTTGAGCCTAGTTTCTTAGTGACACTGTGCCCAAGGATAGGTCTAGGCAACTGGTCAATAGTGTTTAGCAGGAAAACACTCTGTAGAGGTTGCCAAAAATGTTACCAGATTTTACTTATAGCTCAATCAAGTAGAGCTTGTGGTTTTTAAATTGAGAAAGTGAGGTACATTTTATTAACTTTCCTTCATTACATTCAAATGTATAAATGAGACAATCTAGAAAATATTACAATTACAGATTACAACATTCATACACATGCATGTAATAGAAAAAAGATTTTGATCTTTTTAGAAAAAAATTAATCTTTATTGAATGTATAAGTGTGCATTGTCTCATAAAAGCCATGAGAATAACCTTTTCTTATTCAATACAAATTATGAAAAAAATCATACATGAATAAGTAAATAAAAAATAATGAATGTGCATAGAAGGGAATTAACCAGTCATTTCCTCTGAATGACTAGTCTTGACTCATGTTGTTTTTTCATGTTGTTATCCTGAGCTTCATCTGCCTCTTCTAGCTCCTTTCCGCTCCTAGTCCTACATTTGACAGTAAGCAATGGTGTTAGAGTATACTCTAAGAAACAACTGATTACAAGCATTGCATACACATTCACCCTATGTATGTATAAACCATTCATAATGTGTATTAAAAAGGATATAGGTGTATCTTAAAATCATCAAGGTCATCAAACACATCCAAAAATATGCATTTTTTTTTAAACTTGTTTGCTTCATGTGCAGATACAAGAAAAGCATTATTTTATTCATTCATTAATTATAACATGTGGGGTAAAATGAAACTCCTTCAAGGGTTGAGCCTAGCATATTTGAGGGAAATGAAACATTCAGGGTGTTTCCTTATTTATACCTTATGTTTGGTATGCATTTGAGCAATACCAGGGATGCATGAAGGATTGTGATAGCCTTTGGAAATAATATTTGCAAAAGAAAGCAATTGAGTAGTATTGTGCAAGAAAGAAGATAGGTCATAGAGGCTTAAATTTTCAATGGTATTCACTGAAATTGTATCACTTATCAAAGAAAATAAATTCTTGAATGAAGGTAGATTCAATTTTAGAAAATGCACTAGAGGTCAAAAGAGAAAGTGCAATAAATAAGTGATAGAGTTATAGATGCCCTACACAAGTATTTAAAAACAAATTAAGATCTTTGATTTTCCTTTATTGAAATTTCAAGAAGATAGCAAGTCACCATGTGGGATCCTCTATTATTTACTAGCATTGAAAACAAGCCAAGATGTAGCATAATGTTGATGCTAGTGATGTTAATCTAGAGCACAATCACCTTGTAAAGTTCATGGCATAAATGAGATGCTATAAACATAAAGAATTATAAACCCTCGAGTTCTTGCCAAGAAGAAAATAAAGAGACAACTACAGCCATATAAAAAATTAAGGCGTGGGTTTCAAGATCTTGAATGGCCATGAAGAAGGAGGTTAAGTCTATGCTAGGGCATGGGTTTTTATTGCTTATGTAAGAATGGGAAATGTGGTCCTTGAATTAAGCATGTACTGTGCAATGGCATTGAATCTTTTTACAATTGGCTGAGATAGTTCTTATTTCAATTTCTACCCTCTCATGAAATATTTTTCATATTATAATGGTTTTATCATAACAAGGAGATTATGACACTGATGGTTATTAATCATTTGGTGTCATGAAGGAAACCGGGTGCTATGATAGCATAACCAAAAAAAAGTAACATATGGCCACGGCCATTAAAATGCAAATATTCTAGAATATAGACATGAGGATGCATAGTAAAGAAAAGTACAAGAATATACTTATACTTATACAAAAATGGACCAGTTTTGAGCATTTTTCTCTACAAAAAATGAAAATGAAAGTCAAAATATGTTTCCAGAATCCTTACCCGAGTTTCAGGAAGTCATGTTTTGTCAAGAAGATGCAAAGCAAAGCTTTTAAAATCACAGAGAGCATCATGGAAGTGCAGGTCAAACTCCAAAAACCCTGTTGGCAGTGGTTTTAGCTTCTTCAAGAAGCTTCTTGTGGAATGAATAAGTTTTCATTCCTTTTGCCCTTGTTTTAGGATTGAAACCCTAATTTTTTTGATATCGATAAAGACTTGTTTCATTTTGGCTTATCTTTTAAATAAATTATTGCCTACTATATGTGACCCCACAACACAAATATGACCTAGGCATGTTTATGTCATTTTTTGACTTAGTAAATATTTTCCCTTTGTCTACACATAGCCGAATATATGGAGGTAAAAAACTTTCATTTTTTGCATTGCTTTATATTGTAAAATGTTTGAATTTAAATGATGAATTATAAATCATTTTATTTAAACATTATTTTTAAATGCAAGAAAATAGAAGCACATTTATTTATGATTAGGTTATGTGTGAAGAAGGGAAGATTTGTTTGCATTTATGACTTGGAGAGCATATAGGGGAGTTGGAGTTTGTTTACCAACACATGGAGAAGATTTAGGAGGTTCTTTTTTTTCCTTTTGGAGCATTTTGAGAGAATATAGGTCTTAATTTATTGAGCCTTCATGTTTGATATGGTCAAACTTGACCATTTCAATGATTTTGAGCTCTTGTGGATGAAATCTAGAAGCTATATTTTTGGCTTTTTGAAGCCATCCGACCCATGAGGTTTGTAGAACCTATTCTGGTGGAGCTACTTGGAGATGATGGATATATTCTCATTTGTAACTCTTTATTGATTTAGTTCTTGATATGTGCTTTTCTGATTTATGACTTTTATAGTCTCTAGGAGAATACAACATACTTTGAACTCACTTTTGACATGAATTCAGAAAGGACCTTGGATATCAATACTTGAAGCTTTTAACATCTTATTCTTGCAGAGTTGTGTGTTATCGAAGTGATTGATCAAATCACATGTGAGGTATTTTAGCCTCTTTGTAATTTTGTCTCACATTTTATGCCTTTTTTGTAAAGTAAATTTTTATGCAGGTTGGAGATTATGTTTAATAATTGCACATAGCTTTTAGATTGTGAAAATAACTTTTCCCTTATGAAAGATAGGTGAATTTAAGCCTTTTTTGAAATATTTATGCATAAAAACTAATAAAATAGGTTGTTTAAGTGTTATGTTTCATTCATTGAAAATCAAGTGTCTGTCCTCTGAAGTTTTAGGTTTTTACCAGTTAAGTGTTTCACCATAGGAAATAATATTTACCAGTTTTAGTTTTATTTGTTTTCAGCAATCCTTCTCTCTTTTCCTTACAAAATTCAATAGATTAGGTGATAACCAATAGGAATCTAACCTTCTCCAGTGGTTTGATTTCATTTGAAGTATTCATACTTTGAGATTATTCCCATGTTTCACTAGATTGTTGAATTCTAAATTCAACAAGGTGGAGATTTAATTGTTAACATGATTCATCAAACCCATTGATTATGAAGAATGGATATCCAACATTGTACCTATTTTGAAACCTGATGGCAACATACATATTTTTACAAACTTCAGAGACCTCAACAAGGGTTGCCTGAAAGATTATTTCCCCTTGCCAAAATTGATATCATTGTAGACTTAACAATAGGTCATGGCATGTTGTCACTAATGGACAACTTTTCTGGCTAGAATCAAATTAAGATAGCACTTGAAGACCAAAATAAGACAACTTTCACTTGCCCATGGGGAACCTTCTATTGGAATGTCATGCTCTTCGGGTTGAAGAATGTAGGGGCCACATACCAGAGAGCTATGACAACCATCTTCCATGACATAATGTATACTTTCATGGAAGACTATGTGGATGACTTGTTGGAAAAATCTTACACTAGAGAAGGACATCTAGAGATATTAGACAAACCATTCACTCGACTAGAGAAGTTCAACGTTCGCCTAAATCCAAAGAAATGTGTATTTGGGGTAAAGTCAGCAAAGCTACTAGGATATATAGTGTCAAAGAAATGTATTGAGGTAGAAACCTGGGCTATAAAGGAGATGCCACCTTTTAAAAAAATCAAACAATTAAGGTCCCTTCAAGGCATATTCTAGTCAATCAGAAGATTCATATCACAACTGGCTGATAAGACCCATCCTTTTACTCATATGTTGCACAAGAATGTTTCCTTTCAATGGGATGAGAAATGTGAGGCAAATTTCAATCAACTATAGCAATACCTAATGAATCCACCTATTCTAGCACCTCCAATATAAGGAAAGCCTATCGTACTATACATAGCCACAACTGATCAATCAATAGGAGCTTTGTTGGCACAAGAACATTTAAACAGATCTGAGAGCATGAATTTCATAAGTCCTTAAGATTAGAGAACCATGGAATGATTTAAAAGGATAGCAATATCAATTTAATTCTGTTATTTATATTTCTTTTATGTAATACATTGCATGGATGTGGGTGTTTAGTTTTATTAACTAATTACTCTCATTGACACACTTTAAAAATCACACACAGTTTTATTAAGGTCAACATGAGAAATTTAATGAGGTTGCAAAGGATATATAAGAAAATTAATTATTAGAGATTTGTGAGAGGAAGTGAAATGTGTTATTAGATGTGAATGTGAACGAGTGTGGTGAACTAAGTGCAAGCTTAGATGCCTAAGTCTATCAAATGCAGTGAGAAAAAGGTGTCTACATTTTTAGTGTCCCTAAAGTTGTTGGAGGTAGTGATTCAAAGGTTTTGGATGGTGTAGAGTTATTATGGAGGATCTTCCTATTGCTCTAAGGTAGTGAAACTCCTTGTAATAGCCCTCTTCTATTATTTTTTCTTTTCTTTCAGATAGTGAGTCCTTTGGGTAGTGAGCCCTTGACAATGAGCCTTTCTCTTTTTAGTAGTGATCCCTTCTAGTAGTGAGCTTTCTATATTTAGTGTTGCTATTCATATATATGAGCTAATCCTCATAGTGGTTTTTCCCTAATTAGGGTTTTCTACATAAATATGGTGTTCTCTTATGTATGGTGTTGAATGATTTTATGTTTCATTTGTTTACATTTTGTTGATGATAATAATTGATTGAAGGATAATAAGGGTTTAAGGTTTTAATGTACAATTGATTCACCCCCCTCTCAGTTATCATATGTTTCTAACAATTGGTATCAGATATGTGGCTCCTTAGAAGAATCTTAATCACTTTAGGTAGATTTGATGGTGCACAAGAAGTATTTTAAAGCTCTGATTTTCGATGGAATGAATTATTCTTACTGGAAAGCTAGGATGAAAGCATTTCTTGTCTCTTTAGGGTTTGGAGTCTAGAAGTTAGCTGAAACTGGTTATACTATGCCCACTAATGGTTTGAAAACTGATGATGAGATCAATTATTATGAGAATAACCAAAAAACAAGAAATGATGTCTTGAGTGGTTTTTCTACTTTTGAACTTGGAAATGTGATAAGTCTCAAAATTGCTAAAGAAGTTTGGGTGAAGTTGCAGAGCATTTATAAAGAATATGATAAGGTCAAGCAAGCAAAGATGTAAAATTTTAAAGCCAAATTTGAAAACCTAAGGATGCCATAAGATGAAGATATTACAACCTACATGCTTAGAGTGGATGAATTTGTTAATGCCATCAATGGTCTAGGTGGTAAGCTAGAAGAAAGTGAAGTTGTAAAAAAGGTATTGAGAACTCTTCCTAAATCTTATAGTTTGTAAAGTTTCTGCTATTGAGGAAGCTCAAAATTTGGATCAAGATTCTAGAGATCAGATGTTTGGTGCTTTAATTTCATATGAGTTGAGAGAGTTTGGTCAATATTCTACAAAGAAAGATAATACCTTTAAATTCAGCAAGGTAGAGAAGGATTTTGAATCAGATCCTGATGATCTTGATGAGGTGGAATAATTTTTTGTAATGAGATTGAAAAAGGCGTAGGAAAATATAGAGGTAAGTTACCCTTTAAGTGTTTCAATTGTGGGAAGATAGGTCATTATTCTTCTAAATGTCTAATCAAAGTTGAAAATGAAAAACATAAGGATCATAAAGGTAAATCTATCAAGAAGAGCTATTATGTTGAAAAAGATAATGGTGTATCTGATGATGAAAAATTAGACTATCATGATGATGATAGTTATGAATTCTTGTTCATGGCTCTAAATATGGGAAATAATTCTACCAATCCTAAAAGATGTGTGAATGAAAGTGCTCCAGAAAAAGTCATAATATTGAAGGAACTATGTTGCTTGTTTTACATGCAAGAGAGGAGAGAAACTATTGGATAATTGATAGTGAATTCTCAAATCATATGATAGGTGACAAGAGTAATTTTTTTAAACTTTAGAAGTATGATGGTGGTCTTGTTAAGTTTGGTGATGATACATCCACTCAGATCTATGGAAAAGGTTCAATTATATTTGATGGAAGACATAAAATAGATGATATTCTTTATGTCAAGGGTCTCTAACATAATCTTCTTAATGTAGGACAAATGTGCAACATAGGATACAATTTGGTGTTTTAGGATTGTGGTTGAGAAATCAAGAAAGGAATCTCTAGAACTTTGGTTGCTACAAGAATAAGGACAAAAGGAAATTTCTATCAACTCGAAGGTGGTGAAGTTAAATGCTTTATGTCACAAATCAATGAAAGTTGGCTATGGTAAAAAAGAATGGGTCACATTAACTTTGATAGCCTAGTGAAGATCAATTCTATTGATGTTGTGAGAGATTTGCCAAAGATTACAAACCCTATCAATGCAATCTACAAAGAGTGATAGTTTGGAAAGAAAATAAAGAAGAGATTCAGAACTAAATAATATTCTACCACAAGACCTTCAGAGTTGGTGCATATAGACCTATATGGACCTACTAGAATAAGAATCTCTCAAGGTGATAAGTATTTCATGTTGTTAATAGATGATTATTCTAGAATGATTTGGGTAACATTTCTCAAAGAAAAATTAGAATCTCTAGATAATATTAAAGCTTTTAAATCTATTTTTGAGAATGAAATGGATTTGAAAATCAAGTTCTAGAGGTTTGAACAAGTTGGTGAGTTCACCTCCAATGATTTTAATATTTTTTGTGAAGATCATGGAATAAAGAGGTAGTTATTACCTCCTAGGACTCCTCAATAGAATGGAGTTATAGAGAGGAAGAACATGATAGTTTAGAAAGCAACAAGAACCATGATGAAGGAATAAAATATATTGGATGTCTATTGGAGAGAATCAATTCATACTAGAATATACATACTTAATAAAGGAAAAGAAAGAGTAAATAGTTCAAAGACTCTTTGTAAGTTATGGTATGGAAAACCTCCTACTATGAAATACTTCAAAGTGTTTGGAAGAAAATGCTATATCAGGAGAGATGAAGAAAACTTGGAAAATTTTGATGCAATATTTGATGAAGGAATCTTCCTTGGATACTTTAAAAAACAAAGGAATACAAATGCTATAGAAAAAGTGTAGCAACCCTTCGATTTGCTTATGTTTTCAGACAATGCTTTTAATTTGTTAGACTATGATATTATGATTTTTGTTATTTGATCATTGATATTGGAGCAATTATGGTTTTTATATTTAGGTGTCATGGTACACTTTATGGATGATTATTGTTTATGACATGCTTTTTGGTTAGCATAGTTGTTTGTTTGAGTTGATATTGATATATGATCATGTGTAGTTAATTGATGTTTTAGTTTCATCAGTTTTGATGTGACACTATATTGGTGAAGGGAATGAGATTGCATTACTCACTTGCGAGCGCCCTATGATTCCGTGATTTTTTTTTCACGGTGTGATTGTTCATGATATATATACTTGTATGACATATGTTTTGATTGTGGGATTACAGGTACAGGACATTGAGTCCACCTAGATTCACATGTTTGAGCGTGTCCATTTCCCAATGGTATAGTTGATTGGGAGATAGTAACAAGGTTTCCTTGTCAAACCACAACCCTAGTCACATTGTGTCGTCGGTCTTGGTTTTGGTCATGCTGAGTTATCATGTTGTTTTCTGTTTTCCTTGTCGTTTATTTATTTTGCAAGGTATGTTCTGTGGGAAATTATTGTTTATAATGTTTTAAAGTGGTTATTTAATTATTCTTGATTATTGTTGTTAGAGGCTTTATATTTGATTTAATTAATTGATTTAATTTATTTTGTAAAGTAATTTAATCTTTGAGATTAAATTTATTTAATAAAATGATTAAATTAATTAGATTTAATTTTGATTAGAAATTAATATGTGATTTTGAATTATTAATGCACAAATATCTTGTAAATATTTTTGAGGAAATATTTGTGATTTGGTTGGGAAAGATATTTTAATTGTGACATGTGTTAGAAAAATTAAACACTGTTGTTGGGAATTAATTATCGAAGAGAATAAATGCATTAACTAAAAGAGGAAAGAGGCTACTTCACGACAATGAAGAAAGATATTTTAGGTTGTTGAAAATTGGAAGAGGTTGTTGAAATTGGGGAAATAAGTTCTTGGGAAATTTAGCTCTAGTTTTGTTTTCATCTTTCTGGAAAAGTGGATAATTTGGAAGAAGATTTGGTAAATTAGAATTTGAAGGCAGAGCTCTACTTCAAACATCATTTCCTCAAGCATCTGGAAATAGGTTCTTTAATTGTTTTATTTAATTTCAATCTGGAAAGGCTATTAGAATTAGTTATTGTTTTGGAAAAGATTGCCTATACAAAGAAGAATATTTTATTTGTTTAGAAGCTTTAATATATTTTGAAAATTTGAAATATTTCCGTGTTTGAAAAATTGTCATGAAAGCTTAGAGCTTCTGTAGAAACTGTTTTAAGCTTTGATTTGTTTGGAATTGGAAAATTGTCATAAAAGCTTTAGAACCTCTATAGGAAATGATTTAAAACAATAGAAATTCCCAGAAAGATTACATAGAATTTTTTTGAAAACCTCTGTAGGAATTATTTTTAAACAAAAGAAATCCCAGAAGGAAAACAATAGAAGATGTGGAAAATCTTTATAGGAATGGATTTAAATTTTCCTATCAATTTGTAGAAAATCTTTGATGGATTTGGAAAAGATCTTCTTGTAGAATATTATTATTATTATTTTTTTGTTTTCCCAATTAGTTCTATTTGGCTTGGGAAATTGAAAACCTTTGGTAAAAATTTGAAAACATCCTTCTATAGAGAAATTTGTTAAAGATTGCTTCTGGAACAATCATTTTATTTGATATATATACATATACATATATAAATATATAAATATATATACTAATATATACACATTCATATATAGATATATACATTTTATTATATTGTCAAAGTTCTTGGTGAAATATAATGTGAAAACCCTAAAGAAATTTTCGTACACGATTTTTAAATAAATCACAAGGTTTTGAAAATTTAAAGATTGGAATATATGTTTGGGGAGAATGGGGATGTCTCCACAGCCGCCCCCCCAAAAGGGAGGCAAGCTATGAAGGCAGTCACAGGCTGCGGATTCCCCAATGGGGAGTCGACTGTGCAAACAACCGTAGCTCTAATGAATGCTTAAACCCTCATTCGCCCATGGTTTCGATTTGATCTTATGGATTAAAATTTATAAAATATATAATATATTTATATATATGTAAGTATATATTTAATAATATATATTTATTTATATATATATATATTTAATAAAAATTGTTTTGGAAATTGTAATTAAGTTTTTAATATTTAAATTATATATATATATATATTTGAATATATATAATTATGTATATATTTAAATATATATATATTTAAATGAATTTTTTATCACAGATGCATGTAATTGCACCACTTAAATATTTTAAAATGAAAAGATTATGAAGGAGGAAATTGATGAAATTGGGAATTGAATTAAACAATTAGATTTAATTTCTCGTTGATTGTAAAATAAATTGTATTAAGTTAGAATTATTTGAGCAATGTGTTATTGTATTTTCTTGAAATGGAAATTGGATTTAGGAAATCCTAATGGTAGTTTTATTTCCTTCCTGAATTGCTTATTAAATTATGATTTCTTCTATTCATGTAAGTTGGGGAAATCAGTTAGTTGTGTATGTAAGTCTTCCAGATGATGTTATTTTATGAGGGGGTTGTGATTTATGGTTCAGCCCTTTGTTTTCCTTGGGTAGTGCACTTAGTTGTGATTCTGTTTAAACACCCGATTACTATAAATGAGATATGTTGCCTCTTGTATTATGGTTGGGATTTATTATCCATTTGTGCACTTTGTTTACCATTGGGGTTTTTGGATTAGATCCTTGTGTTTTCATTAGGGGAGTGGCTCTCAATGGGGGCTGACACACAAAGTGGTGCCAGGATAACTCATGTGAGAGTTAGTTAATTCAGTAGAAATTAAATAAATGTATTAGGGGAAATGGTAGCTATAAACACTTAACTATATAATTGTGCCTCACTCATTGTCTCAAGGGCTTGTTTAGACTTGAGATGAGATGGGAAGGCCTAGAATGGCAAGATCATTATCTTGTCCCTTTGAAAGATATTTGATTCTGCATCGGTTTGCATGTGGGGCCGGGGGTCTTGAGAGGCTACCAGGATAACAAAAGATGGGGGTCGAGGCCTAGGAAGATCTGCCAAGATAAACCATGCTACTTTGTGATGACACTCCTATGATAACAATTTATTTGTTCAGTTGATAAAATTGATTCTTTACTTTGGAAGCAATGTAACCATTATGTTAAGTATTGTACTTGAATGGTTTAGTCTTGTGATTTTCCTGTGTCTAGAGGTTGTTGGTTTTTCCTAAGAATCCCTTTTACTATCTCCTATCATGGGGGGTGGGCCTTCGGGTACCACTTGGTTGGGTGGAATGTGCAACTTACTCCGTTGGGTTTCCACTTCATGTTCGTGATGGCGGGATCTTCTAGATTGGAGATCTCGCATGTTCCAGTTGCTTTGTACCATCTATTATGTTCTATTGGATCAGTTGGATGTTATTGTATATGTACTAATCCTCATTGTATTCGAGGAGGATTCTTGTATCATTGTAATTGTAACATTATTGTATGATCTAACTCATTTTGGAAATGAGCCTTGTAACTACTTTATGGAATGAATGCAATCTATGAATGGTTTTAATATGTAATTTGTATTTTATGAGATGAGTTTAATGATATTAGATGTATGTTCCTTATTTCATGAGTATTATTTTATATGCTATGGATTGGTTTACTTATGTATTTTATGGGTTTCATATGTAAGCATTGTCACGTATTAGAGGATGTATGTGTTAAGTGTAGTTCTCTTTACTTGTTGCTTATTACACTTTTAAAAAAAATTGTTATGCTTTCGTTGTGTTTGCGTCGTCCTCTAGGGTTACGTGACGAGGCATTACAAAAAGTTTGAAAAAGATTATTGAAAGTGCAAGTGTTAAAGTAGGTGAAGAACCACATAATATTTTTATGTTGATAGAAGGATATGAATCTGATAAATCCCCTTGTAGTGAAGAAGAAAAAAAATAATATAAAGAAAAAGAGATGATAGTGGAAGAGGAAGAAGCTCAGGAAAAGATCCCTAAGACTTCTAAGTATGTGCAAAAGAATCATTCTGAAGATCAAATCATTGGAGATAAGAGAGAGGGTGTGTTGACAAGGAGAAAAGTTTCTATGATAGAGGAACAGATAAAATTTTGTTCTTTCAATAGTAGAACCTAAAATAGTAACTGAAGCATGTGAGTATGAGAATTGGATCAAAGATATGGAAGAAGAGGTGAGACTGATTGAGAAGAATCAGACTTGGGAATTGGTCCCAAGACCAACAAACAAGAATCTAATAGGAACTAAATGGGTTTTCAAGAAAAAAATGAATGAGGATGAAAATTTTGTTAGAAATAAGGCTAGACTAGTCTGTAAGGGCTACTCATAAGTGGAAGGAATATATTTTGAAGAGAATTTTTCTCTGGTGCAAGAATGAAATCCCTTAGAATTTTTTTGGCTTTTGTAACATATAAATATTTCAAGGTGTATCAGATGGATGTCAAGTCTGCCTTCTTGAATGGTGAGTTAGAAGAAGAGGTTTACATTTAACAAAAATAAGGTTTTCATCCTCAAAAAATTATGATATGGTTTGTAGATTGAAGAAAGAATTCTATGGACTCAAACAAGCTCCTAGATCTTGGTATGCAAGATTGGATAGATACTTGTTGCAAAAAGGATTCAAAAAGGGTATTGTATATAGCAATTTTTAATTCAAGGTTGAGGGATATCAGATCTTGATTGTGGTTGTGTATGTTGATGACATAATATTTGGAAGAAATGAAGGTATGTCTAAGATATTTTTAGAGAAGATGAAAAAGAGTTTGATATGTCAATTTTTTGGGGAGATAAATTTATTTCTTGGGTTACAAATCTGTCAATTAGAAAAAAGAATTTTCATTTCATAGTTAAAGTATGTCAAAGAAATGTTGAAGAAGTTTGGAATGGAGGATTGTAAACCAATGTGTACCCCCATGGTTACTAGTTGTAAGTTGAGAAAAAAAGATAAATCTCCTAAGATAGATTAGAGAAAGTATAGATCAATGATTGGTAGACTACTATATTGGATATCATGCATGTAGTTTATCTTGTGGAAAGATTTCAAGAAGATCCTAGAGAGTCACATGTGGTAACAGTAAAAAGGATATTCAAATACATGAAGGGCACTTCGGGTTTTGGTCTATGGTATCCCAGGAATACTGATTTCTCTTTGAGTTCTTATACAAATGTAGATTGGGTAAGCTGTGTAGATGAAATAAGTAAAGATGAGGTGATTTATTTCTTGGAAGAAAGTTGTTTTCTTGGTTGAGTAAGAAGCAAGATTTAGTGTCATTATTATTGCAGAGGTGAAATATGTTACAAAAGTATCATTCTTACACAAGTGTTATGGATGAAGCAGACATTGAAGGATATTAGAGTATCATATAATGAACCTATTTCTATCTTGTGTGATAATACAAGTGTTATCAATATTTCAAAAAATCCAATAATGAATTCAAGGAAAAAGTATATCTCTATTTGATATAACTTTCTAAGAGAGAAAGTCACAGAGAATGAGTTGAGCTAGAGTATGTTCTTATAAAGGATCAATTTGTAGAAATTTTCATAAAGGATCTTCCAAAAGATATGTTTGAGTATCTTCGATAGAAGTTAGGGGTTATTTCCCCTCCTTTCAGCTAGATGCATAAGTTGGTGTATTTGTCTAGGTGAGTTATTCAAGATACATTCTTGGTCCTGGGCTGATGATGGCTACCTCTCAAGGGGAGTAGGTAGTGGTGTCTTTGGTTGGTGAAGTTAGGGGGAGCATATCTTGTACTCCTAAGGAGGATTATGTGGAGAGATAAAGTAGTGTGTTGTTGTTTCCTAAAGTGAAGCTTTTAGGTGATGTCAAAGGGAGATATTGTTACCCTTTGACATTGATGTAAAAGGGGGAGAGATAAAGCCTAAAAAATATGGAAAACATGGAGAGAGATTGAATTTTGAAAAAATCCTCAAGTAATGGGGAGTAAAATGAAGTAAAGGGAAAGAGAGTGAAGTTTTAAAAAGTGGTAGAATATAATGAATTCCCCAATTAGGGGGAGAGACTAAAGTAAGGGGGAGAGCTATTTGAGTGTTGGAGTTACAAAGTTGCTTCTATTGATTGATGGTTTTTCAAAGCTGGTGTTTCCATGAATGACAAAGGGAGAGATTGTTGGATATTTTCTAGTTTTTTCATTGATATCAACCCCTAGTGTGTGAAGATTGTTGGAGCTTTTGAAGAGTGTTGCATGAGAAAGAGTTATGAGTATGGTTAGGAGATTGTTGGAGATTGTTGCACTATGTTGGCATTAGTGTTATGATTTGATGTTAACCTTTAGTTTGGTCATGTTGAGAAGTGTTTGTGGTATTGATTAGGTACTGTAGATGCTATAGATATGTTGAGAAGGTGTTTGTGGTGTCGTTAATGTAGCTAGTTCACTTAATTTCTAGGTGCTTTTGAGAAAATTGAATGAAAAGAGTGTGCAGTGTGACAAAGGTGTGTTCAGTGTTGTGCTTTGTATTTATTCATGGTTGAAGATATTCATGTGTGATTTGGATGTGATGATTAGAGGTATTCACAGGTTCTATATCTAGAGTTTCAAGTTTTGGATCATGTGGTAGTGGAAGTTGTGTTTCACAATGTGCTGCCTATGAAGAAGGTTGTCTAGAAGAAATGAGATTGCTTTGCATTTCTCCGTGTTGAGGTTTCTTGTCTTTTAGATTTGTGAATTTGATTATATTAGCTATAAATTCCTTTCCATGAAGTCTTTTGTGTTTAGTTGTTCAGCAAGTCTAGATTCATAAGCTATGTTTTGTGGCAGTGTGTCTAGTTGCATAGAATGGAAGTGTTCTTCAACTTCAGGTGGTTTTGTTAGTGGTGTTGGATATTCTAGTGATGTTAAATATTATTGGATGTTGTAAAGTTTTTCTTTGTGGTCTGTGTGGATTTTTGGACCTAGAGAAGTGTGTATGTGATCACTTGTTAGTGTTAGTGCAAGTTTGGTTGACTTGGCATCCTTATGCTAATTGCAAAAGTTGTTTAAAGTTGGTGGAAGCATGGTGAAGCATGTTGGTGTATATTTGGGTCTTAGTTAAACCTTGGAATGGTATGACCACTTATTTTAATTGTGAAACTATTTGGTGTTGACCTATTTATTGGTTGCACATTTGAGGTGCACACATTTCATTGAGGCTGAAAAAGAGAGTTTTTGAGGTTATGAAGGATATATAAGAAATTTAATTGTTGGATATGTGTGAGATCAAGTGAGAAGTGTTGTGAGATATGAATGTGATCAAGTGTGGTGTTATAAGTGCGAGCTTAAATTCCTAAGGCTACAAAATGCAGTGAGAAGAAGGTGTCTACATTATTAGTGTTCTTGAAGTTGTTGGAGGCAGTGAGCTAAAGGTTTAGGATGCTACAAAGTTGTTGTGGTAGATCTTCCTATTTCTCTCTCATAGTGAACCTCCTTGTTATAGTCCTCTTCTATTTATTTTTCTTTGGATAATGATTCCTTTGGGTAGTGAGCCCTTGGTAGTGATCCTTTATTCTCTTTAGGGAAATGAGCCCTTCTTGGAATGAGCCTATTGTATTTGGTGTTTCTATTCATATATATATGTGAGCTAATCATCACCTTGGTTTTAACTTGATTAGGTTTTTCCATGTAAATATGGTGTTCTCTTGTGTATGGTATTCAATGATTTTAAGTTTCATTTGTTTACATTTTTTTGATGATAATAAGGGTTTGATGGTTAATGAGGGTTTAAGATTTTAATGTACACTTATTCACTCCCCTCTTAGTTTTCTTGTGTGTCTAATAGGTATAGTTATATATTCCATCCTAACCCATGAAATTCACTCAACTAATGAACTACCCCATAGAATATTAGGGGCCCGAGTGGGTGTAGGGAATTCTACTTGGGTGAGGGATTATATTTCCACAAATATAAAAAAAGGAGTGAGATCAAATTCTTGCATGTTCCTCCATTTATTAAGATGTATATGAGATACATGTATCCACCCCTAAGGAATCAAGTGCCAAAATCTAATGAGTTTGGGGCAGCTAAAAATGATTCAAACCTTTACCTACTCTTTGATAGAAAAAATGATCACCTTCATCCCTAAAAAGACCCAATAACACCTCTAAAAGATTTTAATTGTTCTCAATGGTAGTAGGAATCTCTCCTTTGTGCATACTAAAAATCTAATAATCAAATTCAAAAGATGGGTGGGATGAAAAAAAATTATGAATCCAATCTCATACTTAGCTCAAATGCATGGTGGCTTAATTTGATTTTCTCAAGCCTCATCTATCTCCCCCCACCCACCCCTAGTGAAATCTTAATACTGTGACAGAGTTCACTCCAACTGAGATGAGAAAAGAGTAGAGTAGAAGCATTAAACCAAAAAAAAATATTATGATCAAAGGCTTTAGTCAATGGAGAGGGTGAGAAGAAGGATTAATTGAATCAAACCCCAACTAGACTAATTAAAGTCTTGAATGTTTGAATACTAATGCACCTAACCTACTAAAAAGAATGAGGATGGTAGGGGTGTCATGTGGGAATGAGACAAAAAATTGAGTAGGACATTGACTCTACATTTGAAACTCATAGTCAAAATTGTATTCTCGTAAAAGAAAGAAAGAAATCATGAAGATAGAGGCACTTGATTTCTTAGAGGAAAATAGAACTTGGGGATCAATGGAGCACATGTGATCCCTCCTTCTATCCCCAAGGTGGGTGGGAAGCAATAGTTTCAAGTGGTAGGTTCTATCACTTCCATCCAACCCTATATAGCCCTATATCCTCTCACCTACCAACTAGAATTCTCATCCACTCAGGGGTGGGAGGGAGATATGGTTCATCATGCTAATTTACTATTTAGGCATGACACAAATATAAATAAAAGAATTTGGAATAAAAAAATATGGTCTCATAATTTTCTAAATAAAAAAAATTAAGGAATTTTTTTATATGACATTCAAATTCATCCATAATCAATTAGAAATTCAAAATATTTAAAATATCTTACATGGGAAAAACCATAGAATTTTCCAAATCCACCATTGAAGAAAAGATTTAAAATTTATATTTTAGGTTTAAATTCTCTAAAATAGCATTTGGTTCTAAATATTCCCACAACACACTTTTGAGGTTAATTTCACATTTCAATAATTCTAGAAAATAAATTTCTAGAATGATGGCACAAAACAAAAAATTTCAATTTTTTTAAATTAAATTAAAACTACTCTATTTCTTTCAAATTTCAAACTAAAATGGAATTCCAATGCTCCCTTAAGGGTGAGAATGTCATATATGATAGAATTAAAACAAAAAAAAGGGAAGGGATGAATATTTACCTTGAATTGAATCTGCACAAAACCAATGAGAACTTGAAAATTTTACTAGTTTGGAGAGGTTGAGAAAACACACACCCAATAAATTTTTTAGCAATCCAAATCCAATCCATCATCCAAGATTTCACAATTCAATTCCCTCAAATTCTCTAAAAATTCAAATCGTCTCAAAGAGGGTTTTGGAGCAAACTTTCCTTCATAAAATGAATAATGCAAAAATGGCTTTTCTTTTTCCTTTTTAACCCTTTTTAAAAAAAATCAATTTTCTTAATTTCATTTTTTTAATAAAGAGGTTAAAAATTTGTTGCATCCAAAAAATAAATAGTACAATGCAATTAGGATCCAAAACATGCACACATAGAGAAAGCTAATAAACCTAGAATAATAAACAATCAAAAGGAACTGAAACCACCACATAATTAGTTAACAAGAAACATCAACAATCCATATACTCCAACATAAGCCTCTCAAGATCTTGGGAACAATTATGGGATAACTGCTTCCAACCACCAATCTTCTTAAAAGCCCATTTTCCCAAACAATTAGTAACCCTATTCCACTCCCAAGGAATTTAAGAGAATTAAATAGACTCAAGCATAGAAATCAACCACATAATTTTCCTAACAACAAAGGCAAGTTGCCAATTAATCCCATCCAACTTCCACTCAGACAACAAATGACCAGAATTTGAGATTTAGATTTGTAGATGATATTGTGCCATCTAAGAGCGTAAGCTCTCTCAATAGAAACCAAAATTGAAAAATATTCCATAAAATTGTTGGTTTTCTACCCCTTATGGATAGTGGTGATCCCACAAAGCTAGTTTACAATTTCTAAGAGGAACTGGTTTTTGCTGAAATCACATGTTTTTAAAAAATATAATGATTTAAGCCTTAAAAAGTTCCATTTTAAGGATTCCAATTGAAGAGGCTTTGATCAAACAACCTTAGATCAAACCCCCTTATATAGAACCTCGCTAGTTTTAAACCATACCTATAAATGAGTCTCCTTTACACCTATCAAAATGCTGATAAAAAAACAATTTTGATTTACATTTTGGGGGATCAAATAAATTCATTTAAAATTTATTTGAAATGATTATGGTAGTCCTCAGAATGAGCTATCCAATGAATATAATTTTAATATGTTTTGGTTTTATTATGTATTTGTTTTTTTAGTTTCATTAAACATAGATTTTTCATTGAAAATGAAGGTCTCTATTCTGCACATGTGGAAAAATAGCAGATTATCAAAAGAAAAATTTAAAAATATGAGTGCACTATATATTGAAGTCCTTGATCCAACAAAATAAATAAATTGAATTTTGATAAATACAAAAAAAATTATGCGTTATACGGTCACACTATGTCTGAATTATAATTGGTTTGACTTCCAAACTTGATTAAAGAAAAAATATTCAATAAAAAACTATCTAACCAACTGGAATCACTAGATATCGGAGTTAAAAATCTAAATTTTAAAGAATTAGAATTTTATCCTTCATGGAAAAAACGTTATGCATTATACGGTGGGCGTCACTTTTCAAAAATTTTGTTTTCTAAAAAAAACTAGTTTTCGTGGGAGATGGAAAAAGAAGTGCAATCTGATTCCCAAAATTTTGAAAAAAATATTTTTAGAATTTACAAACAAAATGTGATGAGACTCTAGTTTTCATCATCTTCAAATTCCTCACGGTTTAGCTGCTATAGGCACTCGAATGTGAAGATTTAGTTAAAAATAATAATTTCAGTGTCCAATTTGGCCAAAAATTGTAAACCACTATTGTGGGATCACCCATAGAGAAGAAGAAAATAACCTTGCTAGAGCTATCTCTACCAATTCCACCAATCCCATCTAGCCCAAGATTACCCCTTGAAGAGTCTTCAGTATTGATCTTTAGAACATCCACCGAAGGACTGGACCAACCCCCATCTTGGGGCATGACCTTATTTTTGGCATGACAACCTCTCTTAACACAAGAGTCAAAATCCAAACCATGCAGACCTAGAATATTCACAATCACTTCACCACCCCTATCCAAAGGAAAAGACACTTCACACTTTCTTCCACAATCTCTTGAATCATACCAATGAATCTCTGCCTCTGTTGAATCATCAACTTACTTCCACGAAATATTTTATGATTTCGCTCAAGCCAAATTTTCCAAAGGATAAAAGTGGGACCAACGTTCTAGACAATTTGAAGAAAAGAAGCCTTTATCGGGGCCTCCCTAGACTACTTTAAAATTCAATCAAGGAAGAGGCATGAACATAGGGATGTCTCCAGATACCCCACCAAAGGTGCCAAATAAGCTTAGAAAAAGGATACAAAAAGAACAAATGAGATGAATCCTCCTCACTGCAGCCATAAAGAGCACATATAGAGGGAACCCTAAAACCTTTCTTAAAAATATTATCCCAAGTCAAGCATCTATTCTAGTCCAAATTCCACAAGAATAAATTACACTTAGACCAAGGAAACTTATTCCAGACGTTTTTCCATTAAGAAACCTCTAACCCCCCATACTTTTGAAAAATCAACTCTTCATAACCACTAGCCACCGTGAAGACCCCTTTAGGGTTATGACTCCAAGACAAAATATCCTTCTCCTTGATGGAGTTGCACTCTCTACTAGAAAGAACACTAATTAGCACAACATGATCCTCCTTTGATCCCCCAATAGGTCACTCACTAGGATCCCTCCATTTGGACACTTTCACTTTCCCGCAGAAATGAGTAGATTTGAAGTCCTCGACTCGAGACCAACCAACCTCCAGGAAGTGATGACATAAATCATACATATTAGGATACCTGGATATGCTAGGAGAGAAACCATCCCAAGAGTCATACCAAAAGAGAGCATCAAAACCTCTATTAAAAATCTAAAAAAAACCATCCTTGATCAACTTAGGTCCTTTCTTTTAGTGTTTCCAAAATCATAAATACTTTACCTAGAAGTGGTAACTAAGGAACCTCCTCCTTTGCCACCCCCTTTAGATATTTGTTAGAAATAATCTTGTCCCATACATGGTCTTGTTTAGAAAACCATCTCTAATAGACCTTGGCAGATAAATCCAAACTAGTAAGACTGGCTTGTTGTAGACCAAGACCTCTAGGTTGTTTTGATCTATAAATGGTCTCCCACCTCACAAGACTCCACCTCAAGGATGCCAAGCTACTAGCCCAAAGAAATTTCCTAGCAAGAGATTCCAAATCCTTAATAAAACTTGAAGGAGGTACCTAAATCATACAGTTGTAATTAGGAAGATCCTGTACCACTGACTCAAGAGCAAGACCTTACCCACAAAGGATAACCACATGTGGATCTAGTGGTTAACTTCCGCATGAAATTTATCTAAAATATTCTACCAAGAGCCCTTGGGAAAAGAACTAGTGGAGAGAGGAATGCCAAGATAGGTTAAAGGAAAATGATTGATCTAAAATCTTAGACACGGGCTATCCATTGCTAAATAAGCATGGTAGTGTTAAAAAAGAAAATATAATATTTACCTTCATTGATTTGTTGTCTTGAAGTTGTGAGGTTAATATCAAAAACCTTACAGAAATTAGTAGCCCCTCTGACATTAGCCACCCCCATTAGAGTGGTGTCATCAAAAAATCGCAAATGTGAATGAGGAGGTAAGCCATTACCCCAATTCCACCCTTAAATCAACCCTTGACTAACATGAGTGTTTATAACCCTCCCTAGAGATTAAATAAGGAGACAGAGGGTCCCCTTGATGAAGACCTCTAGAAGCCCCAAACAAGGAGGAAGGTTTCCCATTAATTAACACAAAGAATGCAGTGGGGTATGTGCAGGATCATGATGGGCCAAAAAGTGGCGATATGTAAGTGATATGATGGTCCATGTGGCTGACAACTTTTGTTTTACCCAAAATTGATGAAACCAAAAGGGTTTTTAAAGGATAATCTTAGCTTTCCACCAATATAAATTATGCTTTACTTTGAATTTAATAAATAATTATTATTCAATTTTTATTTGAATTATGGCTAAAGTCCTGATTGATAGGCTAATTGAAAAACATCTATAGCTTTCAAATGGTATCACATTTTTTGAATCCGAAACATGCATCACATTATATGATTCGCATAATATAGGATTAAAAAAAATGAATTTCATGAAGATTTGACCAAGTTAAGGTGGTCAAACATATGAGTTTTTATATTTTTTAAAAGTTGAAATAAAACATTCATAATTAATTATTTACTTGGAAAAAAATTACAAAAAAATATGCATCACATCAGGACATGAGTCCTCTACTTATATCTAAAATCTTATAAAAATATTATCATTTTATTGTGGTTAGGGTGGTCAGATAGACACCTACATTTTTTTTCCCTAAAATTTAAGTACTACTGCATTGAAATTTCAAATTTTCACCAAATAGATTTAAAAAAAAAATAAACCTAGTAGTTTAGAAACTACATTCAATTTTCTACAAATTCTATTCTTACATATTTTTGAAATAATATAGATGAATTATTCAAATTTTTATGTCAAGTTGCTTATTTCTAATTTTTTGAATTTTCATCGCCACTTAAGGGCATGTTTTTTCCATGATGATCCTGCACATACCCAGTGGTCATGATACAACTCATTATCCACATAACCCACTCCTCAGCAAAACCAAAAGCACCAAGCACTTTCTAAAGAAAGGACCATTTGACCCTATCATAGGGGTAAGTGCACCAAGATGGTTCCCAAAAAGGGGACTTAAGTGGACACTTTTTTTCTAAAATCAGGAAATACTGACCTTGGATGTGAAATTGAGGATAGTTACACTCAAAATTTTGAGATGGAACAAAAACAAAGATCGAAGTGCTCCGAGCCTACTTTCCAAACTACTAATTTATTTTTAAAATGGTTGAGATTAAGGGGTTGAAACGAGGGGCATACACAAATTGGTGTTGTTTTTGTTAAAAAAACATAACATAGCAACTCTTGTATGACCCTAGTACGGTGAATTTTTTTGTAGTATTTTTAAAATCGCTATGGTCAGAAGTTAGCTAACAGTATGTAGTTGATGTATGATTTTTCTGATAATTTTTTATTGAATATTTGATTTTTTACTAATTTTTGAAGTGGACAATTCCTGAAAAACAAAATTTTGGTTGTGCTCCCCCTAAAAATTTTGGAAAATAATTGACTTTTAAAAAAAATAAAATATTGTAGAATGGAGTCTAGTTTCTAAAAATGCAATTTATTTGAAATTTCATAACAAAAAAAACCAATCACATCTTTTTGGAAAAAAAGAGACATACAAACAAAATAAATCATGGATGAAAGGCTTAACATTGTCAGAAAGTGAAAAAAACTACATTGTTGGATAGTTAAGAGAGAACCTAACATTACCCATGTGTTCTTTTTTTTCGATATTGAAACACATGCAATCTTGATGTGAGCATGAACCCAATTATGTGAAAATTTTTAGAATTTGTAAAAACATGTCTCTAGTCGTTGGGAATGCCCTCCAAGCCTTTGGGTTGGTATTCCAAGGAAAATACCAATCCTAAGGCTCGAAGATTCCCAAAGCAAGATATAATGCACTCATTGTGTTTTGATCTACATCGAATTTATTTTTCTTCTCTTTTTTTTTCTTTCTTCTCGTTATCTTTGAGGGAAACTATATACATGAAATAAAAATTTAAGTATAAGTTGACATTTACATATGGACATTTAATTTCTTATACTTTAAGTTATATTTCATGTATATAGGATGTTTGAGAGTAGTTTCAGATCTCTAGGAGTTATAATGCAAATTCTAGTTTTTGGAAGATCTTAAAAATTTTAGACTTAGTAAAATTTCAGTAATCAGCATGTCAAATTTCAGTAATCAGGAGGTCAAATTTTAGTAGTCAGCATGTTGTATCATCTTTCTCTCTCACTCTCTCCTTCTCTCTACTCTTTATCTCTCCACTCCATCTCTCTCTCCCTTCCTCCCTCTCTCCCCTCTCTCTCTTCTAGTTTTTGGAAGATCTCACAAATTTCAGACTTAGTCAAACTTCAGTAATTAGGAGGTCAAATTTCAATAATAAAAAAATTCTATTATTTTTCTCTCTATCTCACTCCTTTTTATCCCTTACACTCTAGACCTCTCTCTCACTATCTCTATCCCTTTTTCTGAATCTCTCTCCCTTGATCTCAACAACTCTCTCTCTCTCTATCTCTCTCTCCTTTTCCCTCTAATTATCTCTACCTCACTTCTCTCTCCCTCAATCCATCCCTCCCTCTCTACTTATCTCTCTCTCTCTCTACCTACCTCTCCCTCCATCACTCCCTACCACTCTCTCTATTTATCTCTACCTAACCTCTCTCTCACCTCCCTATCTCTCTCCCTCCATACTTCTCTCTCCCTCTCTTCTTCCCTATCTACTCTATATCTCCTAATCCCTCTCTCTACCTACCTCTGCATCCATCAAACCTTACCACTCTCTCTCTACACCTCTCTATCTCACCTTTCTCTCCCTCCCTACCTCTCCCTACCTCCCTCATTCCCTCTCTACTTCTCTCTATCTCCCCTCTCTCTACCTCTCCTTCCATCTCTACTTATCTTTATCTCCTCTCTCCCTCTCTATACATACCTCTCCTTCCACAACTCTCTATTTCTCTCTATCTCACCTCTCTATCCCTAACTACATCTCCCTCCCTCTCTAATTCTCTATATCTCCCCTCTCCCTATCTATATAGCTCTCCATCCATCACAACCTACCACACTCTCTTTATTACTCTATATCTCACCTCCCACTCTCTCCATCCATACCTCTCCCTCTCCTTCCCTCTCTACTCTTTATCTCCCTAATCCCTCTCTACCTAACTCAATCCATCACTCCTACCACTCTCTCTACACCTCTCTATCTCACTTCTCTCCCTCCCTTATTCTCTCTCTACTTCTCTCTACCTCTCCTTCGTTCTCTAATTATCTTTATCTCCCCTTGACCTCTCTCTCTCTCTCACTAGATGTCTCCCTCCCTACCTTTTCTCCTATCTACTCTCTATCTCTCCTCTCCCTCCCTCTACCTCTCTCTCTCACTCTCTCTCACTCCTCCCTCACCCTCTTTCTCTCTCACTCTCTCCTCTCTATCTCACCATTCTCTCTTTCCCTCTTTGTAACTCTCTCCTCTATATGTCACCATTCTCTCTCTACTTATCTTTATCACACATCCCTCTTTACCTCTCCCTTCCTCCCCTCTCTCACCCACCCTCCCCCTTTCCCTCTATCTCTCTCTCTCTCTACTTCTCTTTATCTCACCTATCCCTCTCTACCTACATATCCCTCTATCACTCCCTACCACACTCTCTTTATTGCTCTCTATCTCACCTCTCTCTCACCTCCCTCTCTCTCCATCCATACCTCTCCCTACATCTATCCTTATCTACTCTTTATCTCTCATGGCTCTCTACCTCTCCTTCCCTCTCTACTTATCTTTATCTCCTCTTTCCCTCCCAACCTCTCTCTCTCTCCCCAATCCCTCCATCCCCTCTTTCTCTCTCCCCCTATGAGGGTTGAGGGTGTAAGGTTTAGTGTTTAAGGTATAGGGTTGATCTTATAGGGTTAAGTTTATAGGGAATATGGTTTAGGGTTTAGGATATTAGGTATAAAGTTGAGGGTATAGGGTATGGGGATGAGGGATGAGAGTTTAGGGATTAAGGTATAGGGTATAGGGATGAGGGATGAGGATTTAGGGTTTAGGGTTTAAGGTATAGGGTTGAGGGTTGAGGGATAGTTTTTAGGTTTGAGGGTATAAGGTTAAGTGTATAGGGTATATGGATTATGGTTTAGGATATTGGGTATATAGTTGAGGGTATTAGGTTGAGGATATTAGGTTTAGGGTTGATGGTTTAGGGTTTAGGATTTATGTACAAGTTTGAGGGTTGAGGGTTGAGGTATAATGTTTAGGGTTGAGGGTATGAGGTTAAGTGTATAGGGTATAAAGATTAGGGTTTAGGGTGTAGGGTTAAGGGTATAAGGTATATGGTTAAGGCTTGAGAGTGTAGGGTTTTATGTTTAAGTATAGGGTTGAGGGATAATGTTATGGTTTAGGGTATAAGTTTGACGGTGTAGGGTATAGAGATGAGGCTTGAGGGTGTAGGGTTTAGGGTTTAAGGTATAGGGTTGAGGGTTGAGGGATAGTGTTCAAGGTTGAGGGTATAGGGCCAAGTGTATAGGGTATAGGGATTAGGGTTTAGAATAATGGGCATAGGGTTGAGGGTATTGGGTTTAGGATTGAGGTTTAGGGTTTAGGGTTTAGGGTTTAAGTATAGGGTTGGGGGATGATGTTCAGGGCTTAGGTTATAAGCTTAAGGGTATAGGGTATAGGGATGAGGGTTGAAGGTGTAGGGTTGAGGTATAGTGTTCAAGGCTGGGGGTGTAGGGTTAAGTGTATAGGGTATAGGTATTAGGGTTTAGGATATTGGGTATAGGGTTGAGGGTATTGGGTTTAGGGTTGAGGATTTAGGGTTCAAGGTTTATGGTACAAGGTTTAATGTAGGATTTAGTGTTTAATTATTGGGTTAAAGGTTTAAGGATAAGTTTATAGGGTATAGGGATTAGGGTTTAGGAGAGAGAGAGAGAGAGAGAGAGAGAGAGAGAGAGAGAGAGAGAGGGTGAAATTGGAAACTATATTGCCAACTTCACCAAATTAGCAAGCTAGTGGGTCCACTAGTTTGCCAATTTGGTGAAATTGGCAACCTAAATTGCCCTGTTTGAAAAAATGGGTCTAGGAAATGGGTCTC